>LPNX010926561.1:14297-116099 GCA_001517045.1 Pseudotsuga menziesii
TTGGTTAAGTCATAGGTTTGAACCTATGAATGATGCAAGGCATCATAAACTATGATACTTTATGAAAAGTGGAATTTTGTTTTAATATTTCTAGCAACTTTATATGGGGCAATTACTGTTAAAAGGGGGCCAAACTTATTAGGGGTCTAGAACTTATGTGAATAATAAAAGTTTAAAAATAGAAAAAAAATAAGATATTTAATAATTAAGAATTTATATATTTGCAAGGAAATGAAAAGACACACCCTAGCTTATTCTTGATTCAAGAAACTTATTTTTATTTTGGATAGATTATTCATTGACACTATTGAACTATCTTCACTAATTCTGATGGGAAATCATTATATTCTCTTATTTTGAATTTACTCTCTCATCATAACCTTCTGAACTTGAAAAAGAGAGAGAAATCCCTCCCTTTAAAATATTCTAAGAAGATAAGAATGGAAAGTAGATCGAGGATCTTGGAGAGGCAAAGCTACTTGTTTGCCCCAAAAAGGTCTGGCCTGGATTTCCATCTAAGTACTCAGAGTTAGTTATTCATGGTTCCACCAACATTCTTCAAAGTTTCTTAAATATTTTTCATAGTTCCATCAACATCTCATAATAAACCTCCTAATATTTGACGTTATTGACTTTAGTTATTTTCTTATGATATTGTCTAAAAAACAAAGATATTTATATTTGAAATATTATATATGAATGAAAGGCATATTTTTTTTATAGTTCATATACAACTTATTTCAATTTGTGTTATTTAATACCATATATTTTTAAACCAAACCCAATTCTAAATTTTCTTTATGGTGTGTAATGAAAAATGTTGGTTTGAAGAAATACCAAATTTTCACTAGATTTCATATTTATAGATGAAGTATGCTCAAATTTGAGTCTAGTAAGAGCTATTTCTATTTACCAAAGTATATTTATATATTTTTAATTTTTTCATGTTAAACTATTTTGAAAATGGTTTTGATTTATAATTTCAAGCAAGAGTTGTTTATGAAATCTTATTGAAATTAGAAAATATAAAATAATTTACAGATTTAAATTTTATATTTCATACTTGTTGAATTGTATTTATAGTTATTGTGGCTTGAATATTAAAGAAAAGAGATAATTAAAATATCTAAATATGAGAAAGTCATACTAGTTAACCCAAAAAATCCCTCAATGAGCTCTACATGACCTACACCACCTAAGGACATCCATGCACGACCCTCATTTGACCCCCACACCCTCAGAAAGGCTCAAAAATATGAAAAAGGGCTTAAAAACCCCTAAAAAGAGCCAAAATAGCTCTCATAGGGGCTAAAACCTCCAAAAAGGGGTTAAAACCCCTCAAAGGAGCTTAAAACCCCCAAAGGAGCTAAGGATTGGGTGAAAGGGGCTGAAAGCCCAAAAAAGGGGCTAAAGCCCTAACTAGGGGCTTAAAACCCTAAAAATATTGAGAAAAAGTATAAATAGAGGGGTGGGGGTCACTCTCAAATAACTTCTCATCTCCCTATCGTTACGCTGCCCATGTGAGTGCCTTGAGACCCTTTTCCTCTCAAGTCATTCACCCTCCCTCTCCTCCATTCCTCCATTGAGCCAAAGCTCCCATTCCATTTGAGAGGTGCTCCCAATGCTAGGGCATGGTGGCCCATTTCCACCTAGAGAAGGTATAATATTTGTTTTTTGTCATTTTTCTTATACTTTTTCTAACATATTTTTTCTTGCAGTTTTTATTACTCATGCTTTGTTGCAGGTCTCCTTCCATTTCTTGCAACTCTTTTGTTTACTAACAGTTTTATGCAGGGTTGTGGAGCTTGGCCCAAACCTTGTTTGCAGGGTTTTCTTTATTTTTCATTCCATCCTCACAGGAACCCCACCCTTCCGTCTTATAGATGGAAGGGAGATGTTCCTACCTGTAGTAAGGGAGAAATCCATACTACAGATTTGGCGACCATACTAGGTCGATCCCACGGAATCCCTAGATTTAATTTCTATATTTCAGTTTTTATTTTCCCTAGTTTAGTTTTCTTTCAAATATAGATTAAATCTGTCTTTTTATACATTTTAATTCATAGCTGAGCATCCTTAAGTACAAACTGAGCCCATTTGGCCACAATACAGGTTACTGTCGGCTAATCTTGGCTCAGGCTAAAAAAAAATTAATCTTTCAGACCAGGTCGCTCTTATCAGGATGAAAGATGTGACGAGGTCACTCATTCAGGCCCGAAAGGTGCGACTTCATCCCAGAAAGAAGATCGCTCATGTTTGTAGTTTCTTAGTGACCCCCTCACCTAATTTGGGGAAAATTTGGCGACCCTCGCCACATATCCCCCGAAAAGAGTGATCTATCTCTCAGATTCATATTTTTAAAGTTATTTGGACTGTCAGTGTGGCTTAGCCGCCTCTATCCATCAATATGTGTTTATTTCATTTTAGTCTATGTAAATCACTGCTAAATCAAATGGTTAATGGTTTAAAGAATCTGATTAAAGCTTGAACAAAATTTCTATAGATTAGGTTTCTATTTTTTCTTGGAAATTGATATCTTGCCTAGCCCTTCCTCCTCTACCCATTCATCACACTTCAGGGTATTCTGGGATAAGACGAAGCGTGAAGCTCATATAGTAATAGGCACTTCACCTTTAGGATAGGTGTTTGCATAGCAAAACCATCCCAACCAACCAGCCCCCAATAACCAACAAGGGAAAGCCAGAAATAATCGAGCTCGGAACCAAGGCAACAATCAACCACAGGGAGGCAGTCAACAACCAAACCCTCACAACAATATTGAGGCAAACAGGCCAGCCCAAAATCCTCAGCAACCAAATGCACCTAGACGCAACGCTCCATTGCACACAAATCAGCCATGCAAGTTGTACGAGGTCTATAGGTACTATACACACGAATGCCCCTTCATGGGTCGCGCCAAGCAAGCCATTCACAACGAAGCTTAGCATGCCACCAATATGGCAGCCCTAGCTCAACCTAACTCGGCACCACCAGGGCCCCCACCCATGGTCCTCCAAAACCCATTACTAGTCCAAGGACTGGTAGCAACGACACCCACTCCCCAACCCAATCCCAACACCCCGGGGGCACCTTCGATAGTAGAAACAGGTGTTCACCACCTGCTAGCCATGACAACTAAAGAGGTCAATTCACAGACCAGACGAAATCAATAAAAAACTAACACCTAACCCATTGATACATCAGTGGTATCTACGTCCAAAACAACAAATGCATCTCTTCAATTACCCCCTTTTCCTCTGTGCCCCCCGATACGGTGGGTTGCCAACAACGTCACGGCTAGAGCTATTGTAAGCTACAACATCGTCGATGATTTGGTCCAAACACCTATGGCCATGTCCGCTCTCAAGGTACTGAAAACTTGTCCAACACAACAAAATGCCTTACTAGCCACCCTCAGTGATGTAGACCCCTCTGACTCCAAGTTGATCACATTCGACACAGAGAATGGAGAACCGTGGATTCCATCAACCATTGCCTTCCAAATCCCAGTTTCCATCTGGAATTTGGTCGTGCACCGGTTCATAGTGGACAAGGGGGAATCCACATGCGTTATGTCTACCCTAGTCTGGAAGAAGATTGGATCCCCAATTCTGCAACCATCCTCTACTACTCTGCGGGCTTATGATGGCCACCCCACTAAAGCCCAAGGAATCCTCCCTCATGTCCCCATCACATTAGCTGGGAAAAGAGTACTGATTGACATAGAGGTTTTCAATGCTCAGTTGGACTATAAACTTCTCCTCGAAGGAAGTTATATGTATGCCATGAGAGCCATAGCATCAACTATTTTCCATCTCATGATGTTCCCCCACGAAGGGAAAATCGTGACGGTTGACCAACTGACTTATCACGATCCGCAAGGGCTAGCTGCACCAGCCAATGTTATCCCTATGATCAACACCATTGATCCACAAGGGCTAACCGCACCCACCAATGTTATTCCTACGGTCAACACCATGGTTGACAACATACCAGCCTCCCTATTATTGAATGTGGGCCCTGGGTTGTTTGCCGATACCACCATGATGGCTGCTTTCCCCTTAGTGTCACCACCACCAACACCAAATGAGACTGCGGATTTGTGCATGCTCTCATCCAGCACTACTGCACCCAAACATCAACCGCAACCACAACACCATCCACAGTCGCAACACCATCAGCAGCCGCAACATCATCAACAGCTGCAGCATCATCAGCATTCGCAGCATCATCAGTAACCGTAGCATCATCTGCAATCGTAGCATTATGCGCATCCGCCACCACAACCTCATGCCCACATGCAACCATCAGGGAGTTATCTAGGCTCCTCCCCATCCCACACAATTCCCTTCCTCTTTCCCCTGCCTGGTGTCACGAGTAAGCCAATAATGGCTACCTTAAACTTACCTAATTTTACATTGGGAATTCCCGTGTGGTACCTCGATCCACCGGCCCAACCGCCAATGCCCCATGTAATATTAACCCCCATGCAACCCATTATAGTCGAATCTCATCCTCCACCTGGCCTGCAAAAACCAACCACTGCACCCGCACCCACACCACCCCACCTAAAAAGGGTTAGGGGAAAAAACGTGAAAGCTACAACTGAACCTCGACAGATCCTGCCTTGCATCGTTTGTGAAGAACAGGGCCATCCAACTCAAAACTGCTTTGAGATTCCCATAATCCGTGCACAGTTGGATGCCATGGATACAATAGAAAACCTCCTCGTGGTTGAACTCCCAAGCGGGCCTAAAGTGAGAAACAAGTCATTGAGAACAAACCATGCTTGCACCCTCTACGGATTGTATGGACACTATTATCACCACTTCCAAGACTTGTCCAAGTTTCGAATGGCTCTAGCCAACCTTCGACAACATTCCCTTGAATTGGAGATCACTCTGATCAAAGAAATCCATCTGCCACCTCCTTCTTCAGACACCATGTCCATTACAAGATGTCCAGTTCTACAGACCCTCTTGTCTCCACCATCACCAACGGTCCATCAAACCTGTCTCTTCATTGCTTCCACAACAATTAAGAGATACTTGAAGCCTTAACCACCCCGGAGTACCCATGGGACGACATGCACCATCGCTCATTCTTCCTCCCCGAAGAGCTTGTGTCACAGTCTGACCAATTTTTCGTGGAAACCAAAGATTTCATTCATGGGAAAGTCGACTGGTTCAAAAATCCCATTTCGGCACCAGATGCCTTCGAATAAGGGAACATGGCCAACATCTCACCAACCACCAAAATCAGCATCTCAACCAATCATGAGGTTGAAGAAATCATGCTGGGGGCATCTTGCTCCCCTGAAGAAGTAACTGCCTACAAAGCCCTCTTCCAAGAATTCCATGACATCTTTTCCTGGTCCTACATTGAAATTCTTGGGTTGGATCCATCCATTGTGAAACACCACATTGACACATGGCCTGATGTGGCCCCCGTGCGCCAAAAGAAACGACCCATCCATCTCTCCAAAGCTGTCATGCTTAAAGAAGAAATAGAGAAGCTGCACACAGACGGCTTCATTTACCCCATTGCATACACCACTTGGGTTTCAAATCCTATTCCCATGAATAAAAAATAGGGTACCATCCGCGTTTGCACAGACTTTCGTGATCTAAATGGGGCATGTACCCCCTAAAGTGCATTTTTTGTGTCCCAACAAGCCGTCAACTCGATTTCGTCGTAATCCACAAAGGGATAACGGTTGATCCCCTCAAAGTTCAGGCTATCCTTGATCTCCCTTCACCAAAAACTCGACACCAACTACAGAGCCTCCAAGGCAAGGCCAACTTCCTTCACCGCTTTGTACCAAAGTATGCAACAAAATCCCATGGATTCATTCGCCTGCTCCACACAAAAATCCCCTTTGTTTAGGATCAACAAGCACAGGAATCATTTGATGCACTTAAATAAGCCTTGGCTTCTACACCATTACTCTCAGCACCAGACTTCACCCGAGACTTCAATCTCTATGTGTCGGCCTCGGAGAATGCCATTGCTGGAGTCTTGGTTCATGAAGACGATGCTTTCCATGAGCACATGATCTATTACGTTAGCAAGTGGCTGAAAGATCCCCCCTACGATATACACCGGAGGAGAAACTTTCCCTCACCATCTTCTTCTTGACTCAGAATTTGCGCCACTACATCATTGCAAACCATACCCGAGTAATGGCCGATTCCAACCCAATGCAGTACCTCTTAAGTCGTCGCCTTCTACAAGGTCACACGGCCAAGTGGGTAGTCGTCCTCCAAGAATTCAACTTAGAATTCGTTTCCCCAAAAAGAACAAAGGCACTCACACTGGTCGCACTCATGATAGATCTACCCACATTAACCATGTCACCACCACCCAAGGATGACCTCCCTAATGATTTCCTATTCGTCATATCCATGGAGGACCCATGCAATGGGGACATCCTTCTATATTTATGAACACAGAAGTTCACTGGGCACTTAAATTGTGAGAATAGGCAACGCATCCGACATCAAGCCATTCACCACCTATTTATTAGAGATGTTTTGTATCATCGAGGCATTGATACCATCTTGTATTGGTGTCTCACTCGCGACGAGGCTGAGACAATCCTTAACAACTGCCATAGTGGAGCCTGCGAAGGCCACCTTTCTGGACTAGCAACTGCCCAGAATATTCTACGAGCCGGCTACTTCTGGCATTCTATCTTCACTAATTGCATAGAGGCAATCAAACATTGTTGCAGTCGTCAGCTCTTTGCCCCAAAGGCAAGAACCCCCCCTGCACCATTACACCCCGTAGTCATAGTCGGTCCCTTCTGCAAATGGGCAATCGACTTCATGACAATCAACGGTCATAAATACATCATTATGGCAGTTGATTACTTCATTAAGTGGGTCGAGGTCATGCCCACATTTTATTGAAAAAGTGAAAAGGAGGAACATTTCTTCTTAACCGTGTTATTTCACGATTTGGTGTTCCTAAACAGTTGGTCTTAGACCATGGTAAACACTTTGAAGACGTTGTTTGGACTGAGCTTTCAACCATGTTGAAATCCGAACACCAGTACTCATATTTCTACTAACCCCAAGGCAACGGCCAAGTTGAAGCAGTCAACAAAATCATTAAAACAATGCTCCAAAGGATAATAGGAAATCATAAAACCAACTGGCATCACATTTTGTTCTTCGCCCTATGGGCTTATCACACATCCACAAAAACTGCAACCGGTTTCACCCCTTTTCGCCTAGTACATGGTGTTGAATTAGTACTCCCTATAGAGTGCCAGATCCCATCCCTCCGCCTCGTGGTAGAACTCCTCCCTGATACTTCGCCTTTGGAAGAATGACTCCTCCAACTTAAGCAAACCATAGAAGACCACTGGGCTACCCTCCAAGCCATCGAAGCAACAAAAACATGATCAAAGTCCCACTATGACTCCCATGTCCACCCTCGCACCTTTAGTGAAGGGGATATGGTCCTAGTCTATGACCAACCCAATGACAAGTTGCGCAAAGGCAAGTTCAAGTTAATGTGGTACGGCCCATACGTCATCCACCATTACCTCGGAAAAGGGGAATACACCCTTATTGAATCTGATGGACAACTCTTGGAGAATCCCTGCAACGGGCTCTACCTCAAGAGATTTTACTCTTAACATCACCAATGATTCGCTTGATTTTCTCTTTTCGTTTTTCAACATGTTTTACCACAAGTTAGGGGAAGGAGCATTAGCTGCTAATCCAAAGTCACCCAGAACCTATTCGAGACACCTCTCACACCTCTGGGCTCAAATTTCGTCCTCTATCTTTTTATGAGACCATCGTCTCATGTTCAACAAGTAATTTTCAGGACCACTTCCTAGAAGTTACCTCAATTTACGAGCCATATCATCGTGATACAAGTGGCTTTGGACCTGTACTTGCATCATGCTTTCCTACCACCACTCATGCGGGTTCCCGGGCCACCGCTCGGAAGGCACTTCATTTCATTTCAACATATAGCTGTCTAATCCTCCCATCACACCTTAAGCGGGTTTCCGGACCATCGTCCGGAGGACGGATCATTTCTTTTGCATGAATTTGGCATATAACTACCTCCAAACTTGCACTTACATCACATGTAGTCAATTCTGCCCACCACAACTCACACATGACTCTCTTGACCTCTGTTTGAGATCCCCCTCAGTTTGCATGCCTCTGCTGCACCGAATCACATGCCTCTTTCACGATCTATCCCGTGCATGTATTGTTATGCTTAAGAGCCACCTGCTCCATCCATACTACATGGATGACCTTTGGACCACTATACACTATCCCAACATGGGGGCACCTTCAATTCCTCCATGATCGGTTGACCATACTAGAGTTTCTTTTAAGCTCTTTCCTAACTCATAAAAGAATGAAAAGATTGTCGAGCGCAGCTGCTTCCTTTCCCGCTCGTTAAAGTATAAGAAAGGGCATCTACATCGTCTCGTTTATCTCCTTTTGCGGACTATGTAGACCATCAAATGAAAAGGACCACCTTGGCACATTCAAGCTAAGACCGTTACCCTCTGCATCCTTTTATGCTTTCTCGAGCAGAGGGGCCGAACTTTACGAAAAATCTCACCATGGGTTGTCGTTAAGCTCTTTTTCGGCCTTCTCATTAAGAAAATATTTCTGAGCAAACTTAGTTTTGTTCATGCTCGTAAAAGTAACTGAATGACCATCCAGTCAGTATAGGTTTAACCTTTTCCAGCCTGACTAGACTACCAACGGTAAAAAAGTCTCCCATTCCCTAAAGAATGGGTGAGCTCTCCTGTGTATAATTTTATCCCTTTTCAGGTACAGGTGACTACCAATGAAAAAGAGCCCCCATTGGAGTCTTCTTCATGCTTTCAAACTCTCTAAAAATTGAAAGCACCATCGAGCATTTACTTTCTCAGCCTCGCCAAAATCCACGAGATCGTACCACAATGGTGTCTTTAGACACCACCCCACAAATAATAGTTTGGCAGCATTCCCACTTTGGGTCGCCTTTGTTCAGAGTACTCTACAATGTGTCTTCCTTGGATCCCATCAATACCAAAAGTCTATCTCCTCCAAGTATTTCCCATTTGTAGTCACATTCCCGGTATTACAGCTATGATCCCTTTCCCATGAGTCAATTTCATTTGTTGCCTGGTTTGTCCTGCTGTTATACTCGAAACAAAGGAATTTTGAGTCCACTACACTCCCTCAGCCCCTGTTCAATTCGTACCCCCCCCCCCCATTCAGTGGGTCAGTCCTCAGATTGTCTCACATCTTTTGGTTATCTCCCTTATGTTTTTGGGCAAGGAAACACCATTGCCTTGACCAAGTGCAGGTCTCCCTCTGTCAATGACAACACATGTATTCTAGAGGATAGACCCAAAAGTCCCTGTATCCTGGTTTCATTAACCTCATTGATGAGTTCCTTAGACCACTTGATGGAGTCCTTAGTGCCTCTCAGATGGTTGTTTCTTGCGTGCTCGACTCCAGCTACATCATTGCACTGTTGATATTCGTACAGGGTATTCGTCCGTGTAGTAATTGGTCAAAGACCCCGGATTTCACCTAACTCTAGCACATTGATGAGTCTATTTGAGGGACCCCAATAGGTTCATGTCCCTTGTGATTTCTGGGTTGCATTGGAGACAGTGTTCAGAAGCCCCATTAGTGCTTCTATATAGATTTATGGTTTATGCAACATATTTGTACCACAAAGACTCTGACTCTCCATCAGTAGATTCCTACAACTATGTACCATTCCAGATCCAGTAGACCATCAGTCATGAAGATATAGCATTCGATGACAATGCCATGGGTCCAATGTAGCAGTTCTTCAGATCAGTATTGTATTCATCCTCTTCTTGAGGCAACCACTATGTATCATCAGTTGTACATGATTGGCTCTTGCATTATAGAGCTTAGATCACATTATTCATTTGACACTGTTACGAGCATGGGGATTCCCGCCTCGTCCATATACATGTTACACATTATTTGTATCTCACCCATTGATGAGAACCATATTAATACAAAAAAAAAATCCACCATGCCCCAGCCCCGGAAGCACCACCTCTCCCCAAGAAATCCTATGATGTCCTTCGACCATACGATGAGAACCTGCCCTCACACATCAGGGGGCAATATGTTAACCCCAAAAATCCCTCAATGAGCTCTACATGACCTACACCTAAGGACATCCATGCACGGCTCTCATTTGACCCCACACACTCAAAAAGACTCAAAAATATGAAAAAGGGCTTAAAAACCCCTATAAAGAGCCAAAATAGCTCTCATAGGGGCTAAAACCTCCAAAAAGGGTCTAAAACCCCTTAAAGGAGCTTAAAACCCCCAAAGGAGCCAAGGATTGGGAGAAAGGGGCTAAAGCCCTAACCAAGGGATTAAAACCCTAAAAATATTGAGAAAAAGAATAAATAGAGGGGTGGGGGTCACTCTCAAATCACTTCTCATATCCCTATCATTACGCTGCCCGTGTGAGTGCCTTGAGACCCTTTGCCTCTCAAGTCATTCACCCTCCCTCTCCTCCATTCCTCCATTGAGCCAAATCTCCCATTCCATTTGAGAGGTGCTCCCAAACCTAGGGCTTGGTGGCCCATTTCCACCCAGAGAAGGTATAATCTTTGTTTTTTGTCATTTTTCTTATAGTTTTTCTAACATATTTTTGCTTGCAGGTTTTATTTCTCATGCTTTGTTGCAAGTCTCCTTCCATTTCTTACAGCTCTTTTGTTTGCTAACAATTTTATGTAGAGTTGTGGAGCTTGGCCCTAACCTTGTTTGCCGGGTTTTCTTTCTTTTTCATTCCATCCTCACAGGAACCCTACCCTTCTATCCTATAGATGGAAGGGAGTTGTTCCTGCATGTAGCAAGGGAGAAAGCCCTACTACAATACTTGTGGGCATTTTATTGACATTATAAATAAAAATATGTTTTCAATGATAAACACCTATTTAATTTGTTTTGTTCTTCTTCATATATTACATAAATTATTCATATGAGATCTAACACAAAGCAAAGTATTAGTTAAAAAAATGATTCATTTGAGGATACATTACAATCAAGACAATCAAATGACGACATATAATTTGATAAAACATTCGAAAGAATATGTAACAAACCCAGAATTCCTCAATGTAAATTCTGGGAAAATGGGGTAAGTTTTTTCGCTTTTACTATATCCAACATATTAACTATGTTAGTCTCTTGAGAGTGTGTAATCACATGCCTTCTACAGCCTCAAGACATAGCTTTGGCAGCCACCGCTTGAAGTCATACAACCTCAACCTAAGGACATCCATGCACAACCCTCATTTGACCCCACACCCTCAAAAAGACTCAAAAATATGAAAAAGGGCTTAAAAACCCCTAAAAAGAGCCAAAATAGCTCTCATAGGGGCTAAAACCTCCAAAAGGGTTTAAAACCCCTCAAAGGAGCTTAAAGCCCCTAAAGGAGCTAAGGATTGGGTGAAAGGGGCTAAAAGCCCAAAAAAGGGGCTAAAGCCCTAACTAGGGGCTTAAAACCCTAAAAATATTGAGAAAAAATATAAATAGAGGGGTGGGGGTCACTCTCAAATCACTTCTCATATCCTTGTCGTTGCGCTGCCCATGTGAGTGCCTTGAGACCCTTTGCCTCTCAAGTCATTCACCCTCCCTCTCCTCCATTCCTCCATTGAGCCAAAGCTCCCATTCCATTTGAGAGGTGCTCCAAAAGCTAGGGCATGGTGGTCCATTTCCACCCAAAGAAGGTATAATATTTGTTTTTCGTCATTTTTCTTCTAGTTTTTCTAACATATTTTTTCTTGCAGGTTTTATTACTCATGCTTTCTTGCAGGTCTCCTTCCATTTCTTGCAACTCTTTTGTTTGCTAACAGTTTTATGCAGGGTTGTGGAGCTTGGCCCTAACCTTGTTTGAGGGTTTTCTTTCTTTTTCATTCCATCCTCATAGGAACCCCACTCTTCCATCCTATAGACAGAAGGGAGTTGTTCCTACCTGCAGTAAGGGAGAAATCCCTACTACAGATTTGGCGACCATACCAGGTCGATCCCACGGGATCCCTGGATTTAATTTCTGTATTTCAGTTTTTATTTTCCCTAGTTTAGTTTTGTTTTCAAATATAGATTAAATCTATATTTTTATGCATTTTAATTCATAGCCAAGCGTCCTTAAGTCCAAACCAAGCCCATTCGGCCACAGTACGGGTTCCTGTCGGCTGATCCTGGCTCAAGCTAGAAAAAAAACCATCTTTCGGACCAGGTCACTCTTATCAGGATGAAAGGTGCGACCAAGTCACTCATTCAAGACCGAAAGGTGTGACTTCATCCCAGAAAGTAGATCGCTCCTGTCTGTAGTTTCTTAGTGACCCCCTCGCCTGATTTGGGGAAAATTTGGCAACCCTCGTCACATATCCCCCGAAAAGAGCAATCTGTCTCTCAGATTCAAATTTTTAAATTTATTGGGACTGTCAATGCGGCTTAGCCGCCTCTGTCCATCAATATGTGTTTATTTCATTTAAGTCTACGTAAATCACTGTTAAATAAAATGGTTAATGGTTTAAAGAATCTGATTAAAGCTTGAACAAAATTACTATAGATTAGGTTTCTGTTTTTAATTGGAAATTGATATCTTGCCTGCCCATTCCTCCTCTACCCATTCATCACACTTTGGGGTATTCTGGGATAAGACAAAGCATGAAGCTCGTATAGTAATAGGAACTTCACCTTTAGGATAGGTGTTTGCACAACAAAACCGTCCCAACCAGCCGGCCCCCAATAACCAACAAGAGAAAGCCAGAAATAACCGAGCTCGGAACCAAGGCAACAATCAACCGCAAGGAGGCAGTCAACAACCAAACCCTCACAACAATGCTGAGGCAAACAGGCTAGCCCAAAATCCTTAGCAACCAAATGCACCTAGACGCAACGCTCCATTGCGCAAAAATAATCCATGCAAGTTGTGCGAGGTCTATGGGAACTATACACACGAATGCCCCTTCATGGGTCACACCAAGCAAGCCATTCACAATGAAGTTCAGCATGCCACCAATATGGCAGCCCCAACTCAACCTAACTCGACACCACCAAGGTCCCCACCCATGGTCCTCCAAAACCCATTACTAGTCCAAGGACTGGTAGCAACAACACCCACTTCCCCACCCAATACCAACGCCCCGGGGGCAACTCCGACAGCAGAAACAGGTGTTCACCACCTGCTAGCCATGACAACTGAAGAGGTCAATTTACAGACCAGACGAAATCAATACGAAACTAACACCAAACCCGCTGATACATCAGCGGCATCTACATCCAAAACAACCAATGCACCTCTTCAATTACCCCCTTTTCCTCCGTTCCCCCCAATACGACGAGTTTCCAACAATGTCACGGCTAGAGCTGTTGTAAGCTACAACATCGTGGATGATTTGGCCCAAACACCTACGACCATGTCCACTCTCGAGGTACTAAAAAATTTCCCAATGCAACGAAAATCCTTACTAGCCACCCTCGGTGCTGTAGATCCCTTCGAATTCAAGTTGATCACATTCGACACGGAGAATGGAGAACCACGGATGCCATCAACCATTGCCTTCCAAATCCCGGTTTCCACATGGAATTTGATTGTGCACCAGTGCATAGTGGACGAGGGGGAATCCACGTGCGTTATGTCTACCCTAGTCTGACAGAAGCTTGGATCCCCAATTCTGCAACCATCCTCTACTACTCTGCAGGCTTATGATGGTCACCCCACTAAAGCCCAAGGAATCCTCCCTCATGTCCCCATCACATTAGCCGGGAAAACAGTACTGATTGACATAGAGGTTGTCAATGCTCAGTTGGACTATAAATTATCCTTGGAAGAAGTTATATGTACACCATGAGAGTCGTAGCATCAACTGTTTTTCGTCTCATGATGTTCCCCCATGAAGGGAAAACCTTGAAGGTTGACCAACTGACTTATCACGATCTGCAAGGGCTAACTGCACCAGCCAATGTTATCCCTACGATCAACACCATTGATCCGCAAGGGCTAACCGCACTCGCCAATGTTATCCCTACGGTCAACACCATGGTTGACAACATACCAGACTCCCCATTGTTGAATGTGGGCCCTGGGTTGTTTGCTGATACCACCATGATGGATTTTTTCCCCTTAGTGCCACCACCACCAACACCAAATGAGACTGTGGATTTGTGCATGCTCTCATCCAGCACTACTGCACCCAAACATCAACTGCAGCCGTAGCCCCAACCGCAACCACAACACCATCTGTAGTCGCAACACCATCAGCAGCTGCAGCATCATCAGTAGCCGCAGCATCATCAGCAACCGCAACATCATTTGCAGCCATCAAGGAGTTATCTGGGATCCTCCCCATCCCACACAATTCCCTTCCTCTTTCCCCTGCCTGGTGTCATGAGTAAGCCAATAATGGCTACCTTAAACTTACCCAATTTTACATTGGGAATTCCCGTGTGGTACCTCGATCCACCCGCCCAACCGCCAATGCCCCATGTAATCTTAACCCCCATGCAACCCATTGCAGTTGAATCTCATCCTCCACCTAGCCCACAAAAACCAACCACTGTACCCGCACCACCCCACTGAAAGAGGGCCAAGGGAAAAAACGTGAAAGCTACCGCTTAACCTTGACAGATCCCGCCTTGCACCATCTATGAAGAACAGGGCCATCCAACTCAAAACTTCCTTGAGATTCCCATAATCTGCGCACATTTGGATGCCATGGATACAACAAAAAACCTCCTCGTGGTTGAACTCCCAAGCGGGCCAAAAGTGAGAAACAAGTCATTGAGAACAAACCATGCTTGCGTCCTCTGCGGATTGTATGGACACTATTCTCACCACTACCAGGACTTGTCCGAGTTTTGAACAGCTCTAGCCAACCTTTCACAACATTCCCTTTAATTGGAAATCACTTTGATCGAAGAAATCCATCCCCCACCTCCTTCTTCAGACACCATCTCCATTTAAAATATGTTCAGTTCTATAGACCCTCTTGTCTCCACCATCACCAACGGTCCATTAGACCTGTCTCTTCATTGCTTCCACAACGATGAGGAGATACTTGAAGCCTTAATCGCCCAGGAGTACCAATGGGATGACATGCACCATCACTCATTCTTCCTCCCCGAAGAGCTTATGTTGCAGTCTGACCAATTTTTTGTGGAAACCAAAGATTTCATTCATGGGAAAGTCGACTGGTTCAAAAATCCCATTTCGGCACCATATTCCTTCGAAGAAGGGAACATGGCCAACATCTCAACCAATCATGAGGTTGTTGAAGAAATCATGTCGGGGGTATCCTGCTCCCTGGAAGAAATAACTGCCTACAAAGCCCTCTTCCAAGAATTCTGTAACATATTTTCCTGGTCCTACACTGAAATTCCTGGGTTGGATCCATCCATTGTGAAACACCACATCGACACATGGCCCAATGTGGCCCCCATGTGCCAAAAGAAACAACCCATCCATCTCTCCAAAGCTATTGTGGTTAAAGAAGAAATAGAGAAGCTACGCACAGCCGGCTTCATTTAGCCCATTGCGTACACCACTTGGGTTTCAAATCTTGTTCCCGTGAAAAAAAAATAGGGTACCATCCGCGTTTGCATAGAATTCCGTGATCTAAATGGGGCATGTCCCAAAGACAACTTCCCAACACCCTTCATCGATCAGATTATTGATGCATGCACCGGACATGAGGTCTTTTCCTTCATGGACAGATTTTCCAGATATAACCAAATCCAGATGCGAAAAGAAGATCGTTACAAGACTGCATTCACAACCCTGTGGGGCACATTCGCCTATCGAGTAATGCCCTTTGGTCTGAAGAATGTTGGAGCCACCTTCCAACGTGCCATGACATGTTGCTTCCACGACCTAATCCACATCATCTTGGTCTACCTGGACAACCTTGCCTCTCGATCACCAAAACGAGCACAACATATAGATGACTTGCGACAAGTCTTTTTGCTATGCTGCAAGTACAAAATTTGCTTGAACCCCCTAAAGTGCATTTTTTGTGTCCCAACAAGTCGTAAACTCGGGTTCATTGTATCCCACAAAGGGATAACGATTGATCCCCTCAATTTTCAGGCTATCCTTGATCTCCCTTCACCAAAAACTCGACACCAACTACAAAGCCTCCAAGGTAAGGCCGACTTCCTTCGTCGCTTTGTACCAGAGTATGCAACAAAGTCCCATGAATTCTTTCACCTGCTCCACACAAAAATCCCCTTTGTTTGGGATCAGCAAGCACAGGAATCGTTTGATGCACTCAAACAAGCGCTGGCTTCTGCACCATTACTCTCAGCACCAGACTTCACCCAAGATTTCATTCTCTATGTGTCGGCCTCAGAGAACGCCATTGCTGGAGTCTTGGTCCAGGAAGACGATGCTTGCCATGAGCACGTGATCTATTACGTTAGCAAGAGGTTGACAGGTCCCCCACTATGATATACACCCGAGGAGAAACTCTCCCTCACCATATTCTTCTCAGGTTAGAAGTTGCGCCACTACATCATTGCAAACCATACCTGGGTAGTGGCTGATTCCAACCCAATGCGGTACCTCTTAAGTCGTCACCTTCTACAAGGTCACACGACCAAGTCAGTAGTCATCCTCCAAGAATTCGACTTAGAATTCATTTCCCCAAAAAGCATGAAGGCACTCATGCTGGTCGCACTCATGACAGATCTACCCACATTAACCACGTCACCCCCACCCAAGGATGACCTCCCTGATGATTTCCTATTCTTCATATCCACGGAGGACCCATGCAATGGGGACATCCTTCTATATTTACGAACACAGAAGTTCACAGCCCACTTAAACCGTGAGAACAGGCAACGCATCTGACATCAAGCCATTTGCCACCTATTTATTGGAGATGTTCTGTATCGTCAAGGCATTGATACCATCCTGCATCAGTGCCTCACCCGCGACAAGGCTAAGACAATCCTTAACGATTGCCATAGTGGAGCCTGTGGAGGCCACCTTTCTGGTCTAGAAACCGCCCAGAATATTCTACGGGTCGGCAACTTCTGGCCTTCTATCTTCGTTGATTGCATAAAGGAAATCAAACATTGTCGCGGCTGTCAGTTCTTTGCCCCAAAGGCAGGAACCCCCCCTGCACCATTACACCTCGTAGTCATAGCCGGTCCCTTCTGCAAATGGGCAATCGACTTCATGACAATCAACCTTGCCTCGGCCAATGGTCATAAATACATCATTATGGCAGTTGGTTACTTCACTAAGTGGGTCGAGGTCATGCCCACATTTGATTGAAAAATTGAAAAGGTGGCACGTTTCTTCTTTAACCATGTTATTTCATGATTTGGTGCTCCTAAACAATTGGTCTCAGACCATGGTAAACACTTTGAAGACGCTGTTTGGACTGAGCTTTCAACCATGTTGAAATTCGAACACCAGTACTCATCTTCCTACTACCCCCAGGGCAACGGCCAAGTTGAAACAGTTAACAAAATCATTAAAACAATGCTCCAAAGGTTAATAGGAAATCATAAAACCAACTGGCATCACATGTTGTTCTCCGCCCTATGGGCTTATCGCACATCCACAAAAACCACAATCGGTTTCACCCCTTTTTTCCTAGTACATGGCGTTGAATCAGTACTCCCTATAGAGTGCCAGATCCCATCCCTCTGCCTCATGGTAGAACTCCTCCCTGATACTTCGCCTTTGGAAGAACGACTCCTCCAACTTAAGCAAACCATAGAATACCACTGACCTTCCCTCCAAGCCATCAAAGCAACAAAAACACGATCAAAGGCCCACTATGACTCCCATGTCCACCCTCGCACCTTCAGCGAAGGGGATATGGTCCTAGTCTATGACCAACCCAATGACAAGTTGGGAAAAGGTAAGTACGAGTTAATGTGGTACGGCCCATACGTCGTCCATCGTTTCCTCAGAAAAAGGGAATACACCCTTATTGAATTTGATGGACAACTCTTGGAGAATCCCCGCAATGGGCTCTACCTCAAGAGATTTTACGCTTAACATCACCAACGGGTCACTTGATTTTCCCTTTTTGTTTTTCAACATTTTTTACCACAAGTCAAGGGCAACAACATTAGTTGTTAATCCAAAGTCACCCGGAACCTATTCGAGACACCTCTCACACCTCTAGGCTCAAATTTTTTCCTCTATCTTTTTATGAGACCATCGTCTCATGTTTAATAAGTAATTTTCAGTACCACTTCCCAGAAGTTACCTCAATTTGCAAGCTATATCATTGTGATACAAGTGTCTTTGGACCAGTACTTGCATCATGCTTGCCTACTGCCACTCATGCGGGTTCTCGGGCCACCACCCGGAAGGCATGTCATTTTATTTCAACATATAGATGTCTAATCCACCCATCGCACCTTACGCGGGTTTTCAAACCATTGTCCGGAGGACAGATCATTTCTTTTGCATGAATTTGGCATATAACTACCTTCGGAATTGCACTTACATCACATGTAGTCATGTCCGCCCACCACAACTCACACATGACTCTCCTGACCTCTGTCTGAGAGCCCGCTCGATTTGCGTGCCTCTCCTGCACCGAATATCATGCCTCTTTCACGATCTATCCCGTGCATGTATTAGTATGTTTAAGAGCCACCTACTCCATCCATACTACATGGATGACCTTTGGACCACTATCCATTGTCCCTACATGGGGGCACGTTCAATTCCTCCTTGATCAGTTGACCATACTGGAGTTTCTTTTAAGCTCTTTCCTGACTCCTAAAAGAATGAAAATATAGCCGAGCGCAGCTGCTTCCTTTCTCGCTTGTTAAAGTACAAGAAAGTGCGTCTACATCGTCTCGTTTATCTTCTTTCGCGGACTATGTAGACCATCAAATGAAAAGGATCACCTTGGCACATTCAAGCTAAGACTATTACCCTTTGCATCCTTTTATGCTTTCTCGAGCAGAGGGGCCGAACTTTACAAAAAAGCTCACCATGGGTTGTCGTTAAGCTCTTTTCTGGCCTTCTCATTAAGAAAATATTTTCGAGTAAAATTGGTTTCATTCATGCTTGTAAAAGTATCTAAATAACCATCTAGTCAGTATAGGTTTAACCTTTTCCAACCTGACTGGACTACCAACAGTAAATAAGTCTCCCATTCCCTAAAGGATGGGTGAGCTCTCCTATGTATACTTTTATCCTTTTTCGGGCACAGGGGACTACCAATGAAAAAGAGCCCCCACTATAGTTTTCTTCATGCTTTCAAACTCTCTAAAAATAGAAAGCACCATCGAGCATTTACTTTCTTGGGCTCGCCAAAAATCCATGAGATCGTACCACAACGATGTCTTTAGACACCACCCCACAGATATCAGTTTGGCATCATTCCCACTTTGGGTCGCCTTTGTTCAGAGTACTCTACAATGTGTCTTCCTTGGATTCCATCAATACCAAAAGTCTACCTCCTCCAAGTATTTCCCATTTCCAGTCACATTCCTGGTATTACAGCTATGATACCTTTCCCATGAGTCAGTTTCATTTGTTGCTTGGTCTGCCCTGCCGTTATACTTTGAACAAAGGAAGTTTGAGTCCACTACACTCCCTCTTCCCCTGTTCAAATTGTTGCCCCCCCATTCAGTGGGTCAGTCCTTATATTGTCTCACTTCTTTCGGTTATCTCCCTTGCGCTTCTAGGTAAGGAAACACCGTTGCCTTGACCAGGTGCAGGTCTCCCTCTGTCGATGACAGCACATGTATTCCAGAGGATAGACCCATAGGTCCCTGTATCCTGGTTTGTTTAACCTCATTGATGAGTTCCTTGGACCACTTGAGAGGAGTCCTTAGTGCCTATCAGATGGTTTTTTCTCACGTGCTCGACTCCAGCTACATCATCGCACCATTGACATTCGTACAGGGTATTGGTCCGTGCATTATTTAGTCGAAGACCCAAGATTTCACCTGACTCTAGCACATTGATGAGTCTATTTGAGGGACCCCAACAGGTTCATGTCCCTTGTTATTTCTGGGTTGCGTTGGAGACAGTGTTCAGAAGCCCCAGTAGTGCTTCTATATAGATTTATGGTTTATGCAGCATATTTGTACCACATAGACTCTGACTCTCCGTTAGTAGATCCCTACAACCATGTACCATTCCAGATCTAGCAGACCAATCAGTCATGAAGATATAGCATTCCATGAGAATGCCATGGATCCAATGTTGCAGTTCTTCAGATGAGTAGTGTATTCATCCTTTTCTTGAGGAAACCACTATGTATCATCAGTTGTACATGATCGGCTCTTGCATTATAGAGCTTATATCACATTATTCATTTGACATCGTTACGAGCATGGGGATGCCCGCCTCGTCCATATACATGTCACACATTATTTGTATCTCACCCATTGATGGGAACCATATTAATACAAAAACAAAAATCCACCATGCCCCAGCCTTGGAAGCACCACCTCTCCCCAGGAAATCCTATGATGTCCTTCAGCCATATGATGAGATCCTTCCCTTCACACATCAAGGGGAAATATGTTAACCCAAAAAATCTATCAATGAGCTCTACATGACCTACACCACCTAAGGAAATCCATGCATGACCCTCATTTGACCCCACACCCTCAGAAAGGCTCAAAAATATGAAAAAGGGCTTAAAAACCCCTAAAAAGAGCCAAAATAGCTCTCATAGGGGCTAAAACCCCTCAAAGGAGCTTAAAACCCCCAAAGGAGCGAAGGATTGGGAGAAAGGGACTAAAATCCCAAAAAAGGGGCTAAAGCCCTAACCAAGGGCTTAAAACCCTAAAAATCTTGAGAAAAAATATAAATAGAGGGGTGGGGGTCACTCTCAAATCACTTCTCATCTCCCTATCATTACGCTGCCCGTTTGAGTGCCTTGAGACCCTTTGCCTCTCAAGTCATTCACCCTCCTTCTCCTCCATTCCTCCATTGAGCCAAATCTCCCATTCCATTTGAGAGGTGGTCCCAAAGCTAGGGCATGGTGGCCCATTTCCACCTAAAGAAGGTATAATCTTTGTTTGTTGTCATTTTTCTTATAGTTTTTCTAACATATTTTTGTTTGTAGGTTTTATTACTCATGCTTTGATGTAGGTCTCCTTCCACTTCTTCTAGCTCTTTTGTTTGCTAACAGTTTTATGTAGAGTTGTGGAGCTTGGCCCTAACCTTGCTTGCAGGGTTTTCTTTCTTTTTGATTCCATCCTCACAGGAACCCTATCCTTCCGTCCTATAGACGGAAGAGAGCTGTTCCTGCCTATAGCAAGGGCGAAAGCCCTACTACAATACTTGTGGGCCTTTTATTGACATTATAAATAAAAATATGTTTTCAATGATAAACACCTATTTAATTTGTTTTGTTCTTCTTCATATATTACATAAATGATTCATATGAGATCTAACACAAAGCAAAGTATTGGTTAAAAAAATGATTCATTTGAGGATACATTACAATCAAGACAATCACATGACGACATATAATTTGACAAAACATTTGAAAGAATATGTAACAAACCCAGAATTCCTCAATGTAAATTCTGGGAAAATGGAGTAATTTTTTTCGCTTTTACTATATCCAACATGTTAACTATGTTAGTCTCTTCAGAGTGTGTAATCACATAATCATAAACACTACTATCATCTTCATCTATTCGTATAAACAAATAGTACTTTAATTAAATGAAGTTCCACTGAGTAGCTGACAAGAGGGCTATACCAATGACCACACAATTCAATAATAATGTTAAGAACCTATACCTCAAATATCACATTTTGTTTGAAATTAAGAATTGTCAAACTACAAATCACTCTAGTACATTTCTACATAAGCGTATCTTATTTAGAATGGATACAACCCTTACATTAGTCGCAAGGCTTATCCTTGAATGGGATAAGTCAAACACATTAACCCTTTTCTTTTTCTCATTGTCCATGCCTTCTACAGCCTCGGGACACAGCTTTGAAAGCCACCGCTTGAAGTCATGCAACCTCAACATAAATATTAGAACTATATATCATCATGCAAATTCAAGAGCATAAAACAAGATAAATCCATGTAACAAAGTTAACTAATTAAAAAGACTTGTGTAAGAGTAGCCAAATTATTTTACACTTGTCCTTCGAGCGTTATTCCAACACTTTTCAATCATTGGAACGTAACTTCTGCAACCACCCATTTATATGACTTAACATACATATTAGTACTATAAAACCACAAGAGTAAATTTATAAACAAAGTAATTTACATCTTTAAACAAATTTAGCTGATAAAGATACGTCTTTCAATGTGGGGGACTAAAAACGTGTGTATGACTTTCCTCCCAACTGTAGGCCCCACTTGACGTGTGTTTATCCGTCTAAGGCCACCCCCGAGCTAGGTAACGAATCCACTAAGGTGAGGTTACCGACGAGAAGTTCTTTTCATCACGGGCTAGATCACAATTTAATTAATTCCATCTTACCCTACTCTATATGTATTTCATGTTTCCCTAATGCTTTTAAGACATGAATTCTTAAGATAAACATAAGAAAACCATTATAATAAGTCACCTATAACTTGCATTGATAACCTAACCCCAAGTCCATCTTGTTTTCCTTTTAATTCCTTAATCAAATGGCTCCAATTCTTTTAGAAGTACCATAATACTTAACATTTACTTTAATCTTCTTATAAATCAATTACAAAAATGTATATATATATATACACTCAATAAACATATAGAAAAATTTAGGCTTGTAATGTAAAGGGAAGCCTTCATAAAGGAGAGCACATATACATATAATATATCATATCATATATATACATTCAATTACAAATGGATTTACGAAACATATAGAAAAATGTACGCTTATAATGTAAAGAGAAGCCTTCATAAAAGGGAACACATATACATATGATATATCATATCATATATACATTCAATTAGAAATGGATTTATGAAACATATAGAAAAATGTACGCTTATAACGTAAATGGTAAGCTTCATAAAGGGGAACACATAATCATATAATATATCATATCATCTGAGCATTCTACTTGGATACCATATCCAAACCTTATCAAAAAGGTGTATTATACCAATATTATAATGTGGTTAATTGCTATACTTAAGGCCATAATTTATAATATTATTCAAACACACCATTTATTATATTATACCATACCATACCATAAACTCTTATAAACATAAGTTTATTATTATATTCTACCAACCTGTTAAACCTTCCATTTCAACCATAATAAAAAAACACATTGGAACTAGAATCGCACCAACCAAATGCCAATTATACCATACCATAAACCCTTACCATTACCAAACATAATAATATGGTTTATTATCAACGTGTTAAACCTTCCATTTCAGAGATAATGAAAACACATTGGAACTGGAAACGCGCCAACCAAATCGATTTGGCATTCAGTTTAAGCAAAAATAGAAAAAGTGGAAAAACAGTCTCGGATAATTCAGATCTCATGCTGAGATGCTTTTAACATGATTTCTTTTACCCTAGACCAAATCGCCCGCAGCCAAAAGGAGAAAAGAAAACTCACCGGGCTTGGAAGAATGAGATCTGACTATCAAAGTGTTAAATCCATTTTCAGAAGAAAATATAATGCAAACAACCATAGTTTCGAGAGGAATCCGAGGCATACCAAAATGTAAAGTGGCTGGCAACAACCGAGTTTAGGTCATTAACTAATGAAAACGCAGGCATATACACAAAACCTATTTTGGATTGCCAGAAACACAATTATAATTGAAGGAAGACATTTATCCATCCTATACAGAGATTTAAAAATACATCAAGCTGGGATAACTAGAGACTTGGAGATGGATTTGAACGCCGTCTCTCTTCATTGGTTCTCTTGGAGGGATGAACCAAGTATCAAATTATAATAGAAGGCAGACAGTTTTCTTCTCTGGATCTAAGCAAGCAGAACGAAAAACAGCTAGACATATGAAATCGTGGCAGATGTTTTTAGATCTCATAATAAAAATCATGCATTCTACACGCAAACTAAAGGAAATCGTGGTAGATGATAGAGATCTGTACCTTATAATAAAACAACGTAGCGTAAAATCGCAGAGCACCTGAATCCAGTTACTGGATCGGTGAAGAACATCAAACACATATAATATGGAATGCATAGCGAAGTCCGTGGTTGGAACGCATACCAATACCAAAACGTTGGAACATAGAATGGCAGGAAACGAATACCAAGATGCCAGATCATGGACTACCAAAAGGAAAAGATATGAGAAAATCCTATCAAAATCAACAACGCTATCAAAATCATTTGTAATACCTTGTTGTATATACAAAATAATAATATTATTATTATGCTAGGTCATAATAATAATTTTTTTTGTGAACCATATGTGTATTTGTGACAAGAGTCCTAAAACTTGGAACTTCAAGGTATACGTATCCTAAGAGTCCTAGTTCCAAAAAACAATTGTTTAATAAAAGTCTTTTTATAAAGTAAGGTTCTTTTTCTTTTCTTTTTTAAGATAAAGTAAAAATCTCATATTAGACATATTTAAGTATAAGTATAGAGATAGCCCTTTTTTTTAAATAAAGTAAAAGCCTCATATTAGACATATTAAAGTATCGAGATAGCCCATTGGCATTTACACTCATGGATATTAGCTTAATTATAGTTAAACTTTTAATCATAGTTACTTCGTAACTAATAGGAATTTAGTCTTTTAGTTATATAAATTGATCATCAATGTTTTATATATATATATCTATTTGTCAAAAACATACTATTCTGACCATCACTTTATTTAAGAGCGACCTTAGCTTAAGAGAACCTTTAAGTGTTTTTATACCATCAAAAGGTCCCCAACAATATCACTCTCCCATCAATGTTCATCACTAAGATGACCTGTATCATCACTAATTATCTAGACATTCTTACTCCCCCCTAGTGGATTCATTGCCAATATCGTTTTAGTCGCACACGCTTTTGAGTCTCCTAGCATTTATAAATTTCATCTATAATTTGATGAGGCTATGATTTATACTTACAGTTCCTTTTACTTATGCTTTGCCATTTTTTGGTCACGCACTGAGGGGATGTTACAAAATACATAATTGTAAAAAGATATACCTACCCCGTCAGTCGAGACCTGCATCTCTCATGCAGTCGAAAATATGCATCGCGGGATGTGATAGCATACTGCACCACTGTGTCATGATCAAGAAGGCAGATAATATCATCATCCACCCACTGTAACTCAGGCTCTGTAGGTGCAGTGGGTGCTCTGCTTCTCTCTTACTGCACAACCATCATGGTACCATGCATTGTCACGCGTGTCGCCTCTGGTAGTGCACTCGGCTCCTTAATCGCTAGTTGAGATAACTTAACTATATCATGTGTCCTAAGCAAGGTCCTGTTAGGGTGACCTACCAAAGGCTCTACCTTCGGCTAAGCTCCATGGTCTCTCCTAGCCCCAGGACGTGCATCACTGCATCCCCCACCAGCACCATATAAGCTCGAGGGTGTGCTATTGTAATCTGGGTGCATCCCCAGGACAAACTCTGCATATATATGTTTTGCAAAGTACAGTGGGACCTGGTCATGGTGGGGAAATATGCCCCACACTCTAATAAACCTGTCATAGACACAAGGCGCTGCAACTTATAGCTTAAACTCCCTGAGTATAAGCGATTGACCAGTGGGGCGATCAAGAGGGATATCAAATAATATTCCCTTCACATCATGGCCAGTTGTTGCATCTCTCACTGCGGGCCATTTATCAAGACCCATCACTGCGACCCTTCTTCTTTGACATGCAGTGGACCAAAGAGAACTCAATGGTCCGATGGACCTATAGATATTTGGTAGATTATCTACTGCCTCTAACATCATCCCAATCAAACGTGATGCAAGAGATTGGTCTAAAATGGAGTGGATGTTAGACCATAAATAGTCACACTGACTAGTAATGTCTTCCAACGTGATGTGAGTGATCACATCCTCCCATGGTGCTTCCTAGAGAGGGTCTGGGCCCTGTTGTGCAGCCGCGACACCTAAAAATTAGATGAAAACATAAATGCCAGTCAAAATACATACATCAACTCTAGGTGAATTTGAAATCAATATAAATTAAAGATACTGATAACTGAAAGAAAAATATATATGCATTTAAAGTACATGTTTCGTGGGCAAGCTCCCCACCGACACCAACAGTAGCCTCCTCGCTGCTCTCATGCACAGAGGGGCTTCCAGAGTGGTTGTCGCTTGGCTCCCCAGTAGGAGCGTGTGTCAACGTAGGACACCTCGGAAAACCTGTGAAAATAGAGACATACAAGTTGATGATTAAATATACACATGTGAAACAATTTAATTTTATGTAACTAACAAAAAAGAGTACATCATGCGCAATTGTATACTTACAAGTCCTCTGCTGACCTCCGGGCGAGGAATGGCCGTAGATCCACCAGTACTCTACCTTCAGCAAACCAAAGAACCTCGTTGTGGAGATGCATCTGCATGAAATAAATATTTATATTAATATTTATATGATAAAAAATGATATAAATTAATCTATATTTTAGATATGAAATGAGTTTGTGTAAAAAATGTCGCTTACTAAGTCTAATATGCCTAAAAATTGTAATTGTTTCTACGGCATAGCTACCTCATTGTTTTGCTCGCATATTAAATTATTGTTTGCTTAGATCTTGCTATAGGTTGAATTTAAAATCTTTATTTTATAATGATGAAGTCTTTCATGTTTGACAACCAACTCTAAATAGGTTATATTATGCTCAAGGTGAAGTTAAAAAATGAAGCTTTTAAGCCTTTAAGTAAACTTGTAATTTTTAAGTCGAATGTTGATTAATGGTAAAATGCTTCAAAACTTTGCGACCATTCATGGATTGGTCTTTGAATATGTTTACAATGTTGGGTGCTGACCTAAAATGGTTTGACATTGATCATGAAAAGGTCATGACTAACTTTGAATTTTTGTGAGATGGAAAACAAATTCTTTATGTTGGTTGAGGAACCACATTTAATTTTTCTCAATCTAATTTTTTATAGTTTATCTAATGATACCTCTTAATAACGCAGTACTATTCTTTCTTTTGTTTCCTAGGTTCAAGCTACATTGTTGGAATGAGTAACTCCTACTTGTATGATGTGATACTTCTAAGGGTTTTGGTTGTTATTTATATTGGTGATTGTAACGCAGATCTTGTCCCTAAATTAGAATTTTCCTTCTAATTTTTGGGAGGTTGTTAGATTTAGTTAGATATGTGAGATTGTTTCCAACTAGTTATCTCTTATTTTGATGTTCTAAGATATGCTTGATTCTCAACAATTTGTTAGTGTGCTAAGATAGTGAGTATATCTTGAGGCATGGCTTGATCTATTTATATGAACTTTGTCATATGCCATATGTGACAACATCCTTAATTTCGATTTGGAATGGTGAGACTGCAACAAGAAAGAAAAATATTTTGTTCAAGATGAAACTAACAATTTTTTTAGAGTTTGATCCAAAGGATGCTAGTGATAACGCATGTTGCAGAAGTGGATGTTGTATGGCAATGGACAAACAAGGTAAATTTTGTGAATTATGTTTAGTTAAAGCAGTGACTATATGGAAATTTTTATTTTTAATACATCACTAGGAGAGAATTGTTAGTGTGTAGTGTTGGGAATGTTATATTCTTTGCATGAAAAACAACTAGCAAAGTTGATAGTCAATTGGAGTAGGAGGAAACGGGTGGTGGATGTTTGGTCGATCGATCGATCGAAACAAGTTGTTTGGTCAAAGGAAAAGGACTGGTCGACAAGAAGTTGATAGAATGCCCAAATCTCAATCAGTTATCTACCAAAGTTGACCCATTCAAGATGAGTGTAACATGATAAATGAAAGTGGTTAGGAAGTTATGGATTTTAATTAATGAGAAGTTGGTTGCATTGCATATATAAATGAGATGAAATGGTTGTGAAGCATGATCACAGCATGTAATGAAGTGTGATATGTGATCTAGCAAGTCACGGTTCTAAACACCTATTTTTGAGTGTTTGATTAATATATGAGTGAAAGCAAATTGGTTTGCTGGTTTAATGCATTCATGTGTTGTGTGCCATTGTCGTGTGTTTAATGTGTTTAACTATATGGGTAAATTTGCAAACCTGTTGTAATTGGAATTTAGAACCAACATGTAGAAACCACATCTATTATCGCCTTTCTTTAGAGATGCAACAAGCAATGAACCTTGAGGTCCACATGTGTCACTTATGGAAGAAATTGTGTAGGTTACAAAAGAATTTTCCAAGATATTTCCATCATTGTGTCCCATAAGGGATAAAAATGAGAGGTAGGCAATGGCCCTAGCATGAATTGTAGCATTCGCATGTGCAACTTTGGTTAATGCTATTTTTTTTTGAAATAGCATATCTTACAAAAAAATGAACTTAATATGGGTGAACTTGTCAATTAATTAGTAATCCAAAACATGGAATCCAATCACATATTGTTCAAAACATCGAATGAATAGCATATGGTGATTGCAAGTTGTTGAATAAATTTTTAAGAAGCAGACTTTCTATTGTTGATGAATGCACTTAGGTTGATTAAATTTTTTTCTTAACAAATCTTATTCTCCAAGAAGAAAACATAGGCTCAATCCCTATGTGATTCTTGCATCTAGCAATAAATATTATTGAATAGGAGACCTACACCTATAGAGTGTGGGATGAATGTAGAAGATGGGGTGCAGTGAGCACTAAGGAGAAAACACGCACTATGTACTGTATTCATATACGCAAATTAACTAATCATATTAATTAATATAATATAATTTTACAATACATAAATTTTTAAATATTTAAAAATGTATAAATATATNCCAATCTTTCGTGTATTCTTGGAGGATTGAAAAAAATGGGCAACATTTCTGCTTACTCGACACACATTTCAAAATTAAACCGGCAACATAAATGCTGTTCGTTGATAGAAATATTTATAAAAACTATAAATTTAATGTTTAAATTTAACAAATTTAAATTAAAATTTTATAAAAAAATTAATGATTTGTCTCGGGTCTAGGGCTGATTAATTGTCTCTATGGTTCATATAGATTTTGTTTACTTGGTGTCTTATGGATTTTTTTTTCAATCCTTCGTGTATTCTCGGAGGATTGAAAAAATTTGGGTAGCATTTATGCTTTCTCGACACACATTTCAAAATTAAACCGACAGAGCTACCGGTTGACAAAATATATATAAAACAAAACAAAAAAATTTAAAATAAATAACAAATTTAAATTACAATTTTATAAAAATTCGACAGCATTTTTTCTTGCCGTCACACATTTAAAACATACTTAACAAAACAAAAATCCTAAAAATATGTATAACAATGATTTTTTTTAATTTTAACCTAAAATTTTTAAACTAAAAGAAAAAGTAAAATTCGATTTAAATTTCAAAAAACTAGTTTAGGATGTTACTTATTTGCTCCGACTCCATCGTGGTGAAAGGTAGGTTGTGGTTGGGTTGATTATGGCTCCACCTCTGTGGGTTGCGTTGTGGCTTGGTCGAGGTCTGTGTCGAGGTCTGTGGAGAAAATGTCAAAAAGAGGTCGTGGGTCCCCGCGGCCTTTTTTATAATTTTTTTTGCACAAGGACCTCTATCGAGTTATGTAGCTCAATCGAGGTCCTAACACCTCGATCCTCGATCGAGGTTTTCGTAAACCCTCAATTGAGCTTCTGCTAAACCCTCAATCGAGCTTCTAACACCTCGATCGAGGGTTTAGCAGAAGCTTGATCGAGGGTTTAAGAAAACCTCGATTGAGCATTTCTTAAACCCTCGATCGAGGTTTTAAAAATTGCTCGATCGAGGTACGTTTTTGTGTTTTTGCCGAAAGTGCTTTGCCAAAATGTGTAACCCAGCTCCATGGATGCACCCATCACCGTTAAAGTTTTTGAAATAACTTTTATAAATAATAATTAACTGTTTAAATATTATTATAGTTAGATGAAAATGTTGATTATGAGTTTTTAATAGAATATTCATATTTGATTATATTTTATGATTTTTTTTCTTTCTAAAAGAAGAATACATCACCATCTCATTCAATACAAATTTCTAATTTTAAATGTAGAAGCTGATTCTTATTTAAAATACTTGTGACTCGAAAACTCGTCAATACTTCTCCATATTTCATGGATGGTAAAAATCATCAGCTTTCACAGAGAAGGTATGGCACCAAAGAACTTAAGGCTCCAACTAATGACCTCCCCCTTCTCACAAGTCTTACCAATTCAAGTATCCTTAGGGCTAATTCTTATTTAAAACACTTGTATGCATATACTATGCAAATTAGTGGTTAGTTATAAGAATTTAATAAAAAAATCAAAAAAGTACAAAACATATTGATAGCTAATTATCATAGTATATACATACAAATATTCTAAATAAAAAATTAGTCTTTTACATTTAAAATTAGACATTTGCGTTCAATGAGATAGTGATATATTATACCAATGTTTTAGGAAAATAATAAAAATGACTAAATCATAAAATATAATCAAGAATATTATTTTTAAAAACCTATAATCAATATATTCATCTTTCGTTGTAATACAACGAGATTTAATAAATTGTTATTTAATTATTTTTTAATATTTTATTTTATTTTTATCTTAAAATATTTTTGACAAAGAAGTAAAAAACAAATGGAATGTATTATTCTTTTATTAATAAATATATTAGAGGGAACATACTTGAAATAGTTGTTGAAAGAGTGTTTGCTAACCCACAAGAGGAAAAGACAAGTGGCTGAAGCTGTTGAGTGATAACTCAAGATAAAGGAGGCATCTTCTCCAAAATCAGGTCACAACTCTTTGTTGAGTGCTAAAGAGAATGAGGCTCATAAATGACCAAGTCCTAGGAAAAATAAGTTTTAATAGTATGTCCATTATCAAGCATGAGGCTAGCAATGGACGAGGAATCGAATATGATAATGCAAGAGATGGCGCATTAAGTGGATTTTTCTCTTGTGGTTTAACGATCAGGCTCGAGACTTCTGGAGCAAGTGAGACTTGTCTTCTCTAAGAGTTGGTTGGAAGGAAAGGCTATATCATTTATGTTTCCCTACAATGGTGCCAGGTTCCTTATCTTATTTCCTATATGTTTAGAACTAGTAACAGTAGGATTTCCAGTTTAAACTATGAGTCATAATTATTTCTTTTAACATAAATCCTATTATGCATCTTTTCAATAATATTTCTTATTATGTTTTTGAATCGAGATATTATTTCCTATTATTACATTCATGTCTGTAAAATAATCCGATTTAGTGTTTGGAGGGTTCCTAACAAATCTATGTTTGGGCATCCATACCTGAATCGAGACTTCAAGCTTTATGTGTTTATTAAATCAATTAGGAATTTGAATGAAATATCTAATTATAGGGTATAGAATAAGTTTCTTATGTCCACAACATAGTATGTTATTGTAAGCTATTTAAAAAACAGGATCAAATTATGGTTTAGCTTCTATAAAAAACTCACAAAAAAATCGTCAAAACAAAGTAAATCCAATAACACAATCAAGTATTCCTCTGCGTAAACTAACATTCAAAAGTACTTTAAAATTGGTTATTCTCTTAACAGGTTAAGAGCCTAGAGGATTCCATAAAAGAAAACATATTAAATTCATCCCATTTCAAAAACCCCCATTACAAATCGAGAATTCCCAGATCGGGACTCACCACGATCCAGTGGAATAACTATGGATGCAATTTTTATGAAATCATAAATATTTAATTATACAAAGTATTGAAATCACAAATATCTCATTTATTAATTAACTAGCAGTCCCTGACTGAGTTGAAGGTATTAAAATAAAAGCTTTGATCTACTACATGATTCCTTAAGCATCTAGTTTAGGATCGCACAGCTAAACCGTGACTCAATGTGACTTTAAAAACTAAATCTAATCACTCAGATACAAATCTTCTTTAAAACAACGAATCATTCAAATCCAATACGTGGCAATAAGACCATGTAAATGACAACCATGGTATAAACTTATTTTAGTAACAAGGACTATTAATAAAAACAAAATAACCTAACTCATACAATTTAATGGTACATATCGAGGGCAGTCGTTTTCCAGTTAATTCGTAGAAACAAAGTCATGACAGGTATTACCTTAAATTCCAAAGATGCATAAATACCACAAAACGCATAAATAAAAATTTGGCACATACCCTAAGGGTTGCATTGCTCTATTAGTATCAAATTTTAACAATTTCGATTCGAAATCCTTGTGGCTATAAGACCATCACCGATGAAATCCACCGTTCTATTGAAAAGCTCAATAATGAAATAAGGTTACATTTCCAGATTAACCGAAGTGGTGGTAATCCCATCAAAGATGGCACTCGTGATAGTCCTTAAATCCAACAAACAATCACACACATAAATTAATATTTAAAAGCAAATGTTCGAATAGAGAGGAGACAAAGCCCTCTGCTCGGTAGTTTATAAACCATAAGGGTTGAGCCAGATACACAAGGACGTATCTTTCAAGAAGGCGAAAGCATGAACTTCCATCATGACCCCAAATCCCAACCAACAACCACCTGCTTCAGGCAAACAAAAACAGTCAGTGACCAAGTGTAATTTTAAATAGGAAGTAATCAGAGTGACGAGGTCGTACTCACCTTGGAGTTTTAAGACGTGGGCCTAGGAGGAGGTGACCATGTCGCCATCCTCGTCAACGCACACAAACTTGCAACCACCCGCCTACATTCAGAACCATAACAAATGTGAAAGGAAATGAACAGTACAAAACAAATGTAGTTAAATATTATTACCTATTTTGAATTCAGAGAGGGTCAGGGATCAACTGTTCCTAGACACCCTTATCCCTCCTCTTCCCCTAAGGAATTTAAACACTTAATCAATATTCACAATCTAAGAATTCATTAAAAAAACAGTAACAAACCTTTTGTAGACTTAAGAGGATCTTGTCTTTTACCTGGTAAAAACGCAATTGCAAGACTGAAGAAGGTGGCCATGTTCGAGTCACAGCAACCAGCAAGCTATGACTATTGGTGGCCAATAATGTTAAGAAAACCTCCTTTACATCCTGGAAATCAAACATGAGGAATGCCATTAACAACTATCAAATTTTCCTTTTACACCCAAGAACCTTACAAAACCACCATGAGGGCAGAGCCTCTACTCCTAAGAGCTTACAAACCAAACCAACGACGAATGAAGTGTTCAGACACTAAACCAAAATACCTCGCTATCATGTTGTACAAGTGGATGACCGAGATTCAATCTCATGCAAACCATAAATACCTAGTTGCGTTGTCAACTCACAGCCACAGAAACACTTTATAACTCAAGTCAACCATAGTACAAACTTTATAATCCATCATAACACACAACCAAATAATTTTATAACATGTCAAGATTTTCTTTATTGCATTGAACCAATTGTAAAACCCAGGTTTTGACCCTGTTTGCATTAAATGTATATGATGTATATATTGTAATTAATCATGGTGTGGAGCTAGAGGAAAAATCCCCACCATGGATTATCGTTTCATGTTCTGGTGATTAAATCGGTGTTGATGGTATTTGTGCTAGCTAGGCACGTTATGATTTTAAATCATTATGTAAATATGCAATTAATTAAAAACCACAACCAGCTATGTCTATGCAACAATAATGAGAAGGGGCATGATTTCCTTAGGATAAGGGGGGGAAATATTTAACCTTTGGGGCCAATGGGGAAAAGCCAAATGTTAAAGGGAGAACCCATCAAAACTGTCAACTACATTTCTTGTCTTACTCACCCAATCATTAATTACTGCCAGAAATTGGTTGAGTTGGTTATTGCATGGGATGGGAAAGGTATGACAACCCAAATTTGAATTGGAGAAGCCATTAGTTTTTGGGAAATGCATTTTGACTCCTTAGGCAAGAAAAAACCCAAAAACGTATGCCATGCTACCATTCTTTCACATTGGCATGTTTTCCTCACCCATTTTTCCTTCACGTGAGCTCTCTTAGGCATCCAAAACTTGTTGTGTGTGAAATCATTCACATTTTTGGTCTTCGCCATGATTTTGGAGCTCTTGGCATTCACCATTCACATTCTCTGTTGTGTTCTTCATTTTTCCCAGGGCTGGGAAGTGTTTTTGTTAATGCTAAGTGGTTGGGATCACTCTTGGGCATTTTTCAGTTGTTTCCACCTCTCCACGGTTGGGGAATTTCATGTTTCAGAGTTGCACAGCTAATGGGGGGGACAGAGCCACGAATTTTGGGTGTCTATTGAATTCATTTTGGCCACGTTAGGGCCATAAACGAATCTGGAATTCATATTGCTTCTAAGGGGGTTTTTTTACCCATCTGCAAATTCATTTTGGCTCCCAAGTCGATTTTCATCAATCCCAGATCTAGAAATTGTTGTGTATGCCTCTGCTGTTTTGGTGGAACTATTTTTGGAGTGGAAATGGGGTCTGGGCCTGCTTGATAAACCTAGTGTGTGTAGGAGCCTCACAGATAGGGCTAGAGGGTTGACTTTCTTCTATCACGGGGGATTCACTTGTTGGCCTATATCCTATCACATTAGTTCATATTGTGGGTTTTAAAATTATCAAAAATCGAACCAATATATTGTAGGTATTGAGGGGAGGAGGGGTTTAAGGTGGGGATGGGTAGGGTCGTTTATAAGGATTGAGGTATAAAAAGGGGTAGGGAGGAGGTTTTAAGTATTGGGAGGGGGTTTCAACAAAAAGAGTTTGGGTCAATATCTCTCAAAATTAAGGGTATTCTTTAATATCCCACGATCGCACGTGCTATGTGAGAGGTTCATTAAGTGAAGTCCCCGTGTCTTCTATGCACCCCCTGAATAGCACTGGAAGGGAAGGCATGGCCCAAGGGACTGCATAGCAGAGAAGGGGATGCTTCCTTGTGTTGGGTGTGTGTGGATTTCTTAGAAGTTAGGCTAGTTCTGGTGTAGGTGTCCATAGCTTTTGGATTGAGCTCACTAGCTTAGCAGCCAACCTTTCCAACTCCCTGTTAGCATGATAAACCCAACTGAGTTTTGTGTATCCTTGGCTACATGTGAGCCTTCTAGTTTCCCCTTATCCCTTATGGAATCATGCCTAGCTCGGGGGTGGCAGTGTTGCTGAGTGATTGATGAACACACTGGCCTATGGTTGGGTCAAACGTTGCAACAACGTATCTGGTTGTAGGACAAGTTTCTTCTAAGATAAGTATCTCTTGTCCATTATGTCTTTGCAATTGTATGTATTGCTTAAATGAGATGATGAACACGCTGAATGTATTGGATGATTGTGTTTGCTTCCACTGTATGTTTAAATGAATTATGCATCTATGTGTGTTTAAGTTCAATGAATTTTATTTTATGTTCATGGGGCTAGATTACCCGGAATGTTAGCTATTAGTCACGTCCTCTTCGCTGAGTAGAGGGTTGGGGATGTGACACCAATGTTCGGCTATGGTGTAAACCCCATAGCCCCAACATTGTGCGTACAAGTAAATCAACCCAATAACCATGTCCAAATATATTTAAACCTTGCACAATAGGACCAGGGTTATACCTTGGGTCCTTTACAAACCTTATTACATGTTAAATATGGGATCAAGACTATACCCATAGTCTCCTAAATATTTCCTTATGTAGCTAAAGCATCATGCTTAGTAGTTAAGGCGGGAAATGAAGACCAAGACTTCGCCTTAGGAATAAGCAAGCATTTAGTAAAACTTATAACAAGATTAATGTCAAAAGTATTAAAACACCACCTTCAAGTATGACGACAACTTGCCTATAACGTTGTAACATCCACAGTTTGTGCAACGTGTCAAAGAGCAGTTTTGGAAATACTGTAAGTAACTATATAAAGAAATGACGAAGTACATTAAAGGAGTTTTTATATATCTATCAATTCTTTTTTATCATGAAATTTATAGGTATGTGACATTCGTGATATAATAATTAGTTACTATTTATAGAAGTTTTTTGAAAAATTTAAATGATGATATTAACTAATAAGAATTGTTAGTAAACCTAAAGAGTATATAAAAAAATTCAATAATATCCTTTAGATCATAATTATAAATAAATTATTATTTTTATATAATATATGCTAAAAGACCAAAACAAATTAAAAACGTGTTTGAACATTTTAAAACATATTTTTATCATGTCAATAAATTGCCAACAAGGTATTCCTCTCTCATGTTGAGATAATTTACTTGTTTCTTTTCTCTGATCTTCAAATCACAATATCTATAAACACAACCTCTATATTAAATATAACACACACACACACTACAGTTGGGTTTATCAGGATACTAAGGCGGTGGAAAGGTAGAATTGATAAGATAGTGAGCTCAACCACAAAGCTATGGAAACCTGCACAATGATCTATCTAGCTTGGCCTCCACAATACCTACACACCCAACACAAGGAAGTATCCCCTTCATTGCTACATAGTACCTCTGCCCACACCTTCCCTTTCAATGCTCTTCGGGGTGTGCATAGAATATTAGCTAGCCCCTCTTGATCTTTCTGTGAGGTTCCTCTCTTCACTAGGTTTATCAAGCCAATTCTTGGCCTCTTCCACTCCTAAGTCTTTCAGACCAAAACAAGGATGCACCTAATAGCAAAATACAAATGTTGGGTTTGTAGAAAAATGCTTGGCAACCAAAAATAGAATTTCATATGGGGAAATCAACCCTAGGTGAGCAAATCGATTTCAACAAACGTTCTTGGGCATTGTAGGGGAAAAAAGGGCCTCTTTAAACCCCCAAATCGTGGTTCTCTTCTTACCATTCAATCAACAATACAAAAATGGATTTCTGGGTATGGAAAAATGAAGGTAATCGCAAAAAAAGGGATGAGAATGCCCCAACTATCTCCAGCTGTGTGAGGAAAAGAAACACATGGTTGAATAATGGAATGGGAAGCTATTTCTTGCCCCATAAGTCAAAATTTGATTTCACAAAACTAATGGCTTGCCCCAATACGAAATTGACTACCATACTCTTCCATTCCCAAGGCATTAACTACCTCAACCAATTTTTGGAAGAAATAAATGATTGGGCACAAAAGACAAAATGGGTAGTTGAGAGCTTTATGGGTTCTCCCATTGACATTTGGATTTACACTATTGGCTCAAGGGTTTGAATATATTCCCTCTGTATTCCTTGTGAAATCATTTCCATCTCGGGGGTGGCAGTGGTGCTAAGAGATTGATGAGCAAATTGGCCTATGGTTGGGTGGAACGCTACAGCGACATATCTAGTTGCGGGGAAGCTCATTTTCAAGATAAGTGCTCTCTTGTATATTCTCTGCAATGTATTTTTTTTACAATTATTATGAACATGTTGAATGTATTCAATGAGATTGCTTCCGCTATATATTATTGCATTATGCATCTGCAAATGTATGTGTTTTTATATTCAATGCATTCTTGATTATGCTTCATGGGGATAGATCCCCGGTTTGATAGACATAGCAGTGTAGTCGCGTCCTCTCTTGATGAGTAGAGGGGAGGGGACGTGACCATGAACATAAATCTAAATAACTCTTACTAGATTTGGATTTGAGTTTACTTCACATGTTCAAATATGAAATGGTGGAATGTTGACAATTTTTTTATCTTTTATTTATTTATAATATTTCAAATATAAATACATTTGTTTCTTTCTACAATATAATTAGAAAATAACTAAAGTTAACAACATTAGATATAAGGAGATTCATAGTGAGATTTTGGTGGAACAATGAAAAATATTTAAAGAACCTTAATGTTGGTAGAATCATGAATATTTGGTAGTGGAATTAGATAATTGTTTAAGAAACCATAATCAATTCTAGTGGAATCATAAACATTGTGTGGTGGAACAATAAAAAATGTTTATAGAACCATTAAAAAAGTTTACAAAACCATGAATAATGCTTTTGGAAACATGTGCAATCCATGTGGAACCACAAGTAGTTAAGGAACCCTAAATAAAGTTGGTGGAACTCTAAACAATTAGTGGTGGAACCATGGACAATATTAATGGAGCCATGAATAAATGTTGGTGGAACCATGAGAGATGTTTACAAAACTATGAATAATGTTGGTGGAACCATGAGCAATGTTTACAAAATCATGAATAATGTCGGTGGAACCATGAAGAAAGAGAGTAGAATCATGAACATTTGATGGGACTATGAAATTTGGTGTTCGAACCATGATCAAGATTGATTGAACCATGAACAAATGTTGGTGGAACTATGAGTAGTGTCACTAACCATGAATAATGTTGTTGGAACCATGACCATTTGCTAGATTGTGAACATTTGGTTATATAGTTCTATATCAATTTATCTATTTTGATGGCTTGGGGATTTTAATGAGTCTAAAATAGCAAAATCTAATCTTGGTTCAAAAGCTAGTATTGGTCTAAGTAGGGAGGTTGTTTTTCCTAGGCACAAACTACAAGAGTGTGTTTGTCATTATAATTGTGGAACATTTGCATGTTTAAGTGTAAAGTGTAATTGTGAGACACAATTCATTGTATAATAAAAATAAATAGAAAATGCCCATAACAACATAATCATGCATTACTTAGAAATTTAAACAATTAGTACATTAACATGCAATTCTTGAAAACCTTAACTATTATAATTGTCACTAAACCAACATAGATTTATAGAGGGTTTCAATTGTGTAATTGTTTTTTTTAAATTCACTTATCTAAATTTAGAATGAAATCAATATAACTTTTATTTTGTATAAGCCAACATTATTTGCAATTTTATTTCTTTTTTTTAATGGAATAACATGTTACATAATGTTACACAACTTTAGGCTATAACCTCTCCACTCCAACTTTAAGTGTTAAAACATCTCCACCCACTAGTTAACAACTTGGACACAACACCATGTTAAATACAATAGCTTTACCATGAGGGTGATGACATTGACTTTCTGTTATATACAATATAGCTTTACTGAATATAGAGGGTGATGACATTGACTTTTTGTTATATACAATATAGCTTGAAAAGCTGAAGATAGAGGGTGATGACATTGACTTTCTGTTATATACAATCGAAGTTTACTTTAGCTAAAAATTCGGCTTCCTCGAATTAATATTCCTAAACTTAGGTTCAGACAATCATATAAAAAACAAAGTTGTCACAATGTGAAAATCCTTATTATTAAATATCACCAACTTCATATTAATTTCAATAAAATAAATAATTATGGTAGACTTTTGAGTCACTTGACCAGACTTTTAAATCACTTAGTTAGACTTTTGGAGATATTATTCTATATGATGGTTTTCCCTCGTAGAGATTCCCGAATCCCAATACTAATAACAAGGACGGGAAAGCGATGGCACGTTTTTGGTTTTTTTTAAAAGGTTTTGTATTTTATTATTATTATTTTTTTATGTTTTTTTTGAAATGACAATTTAAATTGTTTAAATTGTAATTTTGGTGATCTAAATCGTTTTAAAATGATATCTTAAGTTTATTGTTGAAATTATAAAATTACTTAATGTTAATTTCTATAAGGCATTTTGATTGCCTTTTATCTCATTCACGTTTTGATGGTTTTTATAGCCCAAGTATGGGGAGAACTTGTCTACTTAACAAAACAATAAAAAAGTAAAAATTTAATTATTCGCAAAAAAAATGTGGGTTAGAAAAAAAACACAATACAAGGGAGATGTTGTAATGTTCCTACCTACAAAATAATAAAAAATAATAAATAGAATTATCCTCAAAAAATTTTGGCCTTACACATGGTTTTAAAACCATGTGCAAGGCCTCCAAAACAACCCATGCTTTTATTGTACATGGTTTAGGAGGGCCTTGCAGATGGTTTTAAGACCATGTGCAAGGCCTCCTAAACAACCCATGGTTTTAGGAGGGCCTTGCATATTTGCATATGGTTTTAAAACCATGTATGGGGAGATGTTGTAATGTTCATTCCTAACAAAATAAAAAATAATAATCATAAATAATATTAATAATAAAAATAAAAATATTAGATGTAAACCTTAAATAAAAAGATATGTTAAAAAGAAATTTGCATTTCGAAAGATTTGATCCTTCTAAGCACTTGATAGAGCCTAAGATTTGGATCTAAATTGATAAACTATATATACTTCTGACACAAATAATAAGTATTTCAATCAAGTCAAATAAAACAATAAACATAACACACTTTTATCTTTTATGTATTGGCATGCTCTTAGTTTTGTCAACTTTTATCTCAACTCTCGAGATATAAAGTTGTAAAAATATTCTCTTTCAAACTAGGTATTGAAAATTTTTCTTTTAAGACCATTTGGATAGCATGTTCTATATTTCGCTATGATATTATTATGATGTAAGATATCATATTTTATTATATGATGTAAATAATCGACCATAAATATTCTCTTTGAAATTATGTATTGAAAAAAATTAAATATTATTATTGTAATAAAATTTTATTATATGATGTAAATAATCGACCATAAATATTCTCTTTGAAACTATGTATTGAAAAAAATTAAATATTATTATTATAATAAAATGCAAGGCATTTTATTATTATGATCTAAATATTATCAAAACAAAAGTTAGGAAGTGGTAATGTTCATGATATTGTTTTTATTATAAGATAATGACTATAAAAGAAATATTTAATATTATGTTAAAATTTGTTTTATAAGTTTTTATAGCCAAAAAGGTTAAGCCGATTTGCTCCATTTTATGGAGTTTCTAAAACTACATCATATCCAACAATGTAAAGTAATAAGAATGTAAATACAATAAATTTCTATTATGTGAATGTGTTTATTTATCTAAATATAGAAGTGTATTATTAAAAGTGTTTATAAATATAATATGATAAAGATATTGTTGTGTGGTAACTTTTTATCATTATATGATAGCTTGAAGATAGTATATAGTATTTGTAACAATGATAACATAATAATGCATGTATGTATGTAAAGAGATTTGATATGTACTCTTCAAATATAAAGAGTAAAAAAAACAAAAATGTAAATATAAATATATTTATAAAAATCAAAACTGTATTTTTACACCTTTATATTTAGATAAGATGGGACTTTGCTATAATCAATACATATCCATTTTAAATGATAAAAAATTATACATCCATTTTAAACTATTAAAAATATATATATAAAATGAGAAATTATACTAAAATATAATTCCAACATTTTAGTTATATTGCAATTAAATGTTTAACATATTTACTAAACATATATATAAATTCGAGTATTTTATTTTTATATTTAGACTAAAATCTATTTTTAGAAAATAAAAATTATAATAAAATATTTAAATTAGAAACATAAAACTACACAAATTAAATATAAATAAACCATTACTCTATTAAATATATAAAATAAACTATTTAATAATAATAAAATAAACATAAAAGTAAATTTCTACTTAATTATCTAACTATAAGAAATTAAGTTTAAACAAAGTAATTCAAAAATTCAAATATAATATAAATTATATTAAATCTTATTTTAAAAACTTATTTTAACTTATTCAAAATTTTCAAATACAATATGAATTAGGTTAAATGTTATCTACTTTAAAATTAAAAATACAACCTTTAAAACAAAACAAAATAAAAATATATCAATAAAAGGAGTTTATCAACACTTTTTGGAAAAGGTGTTTGTAATTTTTTTAAAGTTAGAAATTGCATATCTACTTGACATAAAGCTACCCCTATATTAATTTATCTCCCATTGAATTAAGCAAACAAGAGGAGGTCTTCTAGTATGGACATAAAATGTTAAGAATACGAGTGTTAATATTGTCTACATAATTACTTGGAAGAAGCAACCTATAGTGCAATTGAAAGATCAATATCAATGCTAACCCTAATGAGGTAGTGAAAATAAGATACACATTCACAGTAATGTTTTACCGAAGTTTGTCAATATGAAGAAATCAATGTTTTACCGAAGTTTGTCAATATGAAGAAATCGAAGTTATCTATTACAATAGTGGATTTGTTTTTTCAACTTGCAATGCAACTATTGAAGAAATCAAAGTTACCTATTACAATAGTGGATTTGTTTTTTTGACTTGCAATGCAACCATATTACTGTAAAATAACTTATGGCAAATATCTCTTGTCGCTATAATTTGGAAATTACTGGGTTAGGTTTGAGTTGCTTTCTAATCTAGGGATTTTATAATCTAATACCTGAAAGAAGAAATCTATAACATTTCGAAATCCCGAGGCTAGGTGTCTATGATTCAATATGAGTTTGATTTTGAAGTTTAGAATGTATTGGTTTTACGTTATCCAGCTCAAAAACTCATGAAAATTGTGCCCAAGGAATCTATTTTCCTAATGGGTAGGCTATTCCATCATTTTGCAGAGCTTAGCACACCATGAATATGCTTTCTCTAAGGTGATTTGCAATTTTCTCATCAATTTATTTTGAACAATCATAGCAGGCCAGCCAAAGAACCAACAAGACCAACAAACATGGGTAATCAGGCATGGCCTTGATGTGTGCGATACTTCACCAAGGGAAGAGAAGTGTTTTACCATCACTGATAATTTGTGTTGATTGTCACATGCAAATGCATTGCAAAAAGCCACATCAACATTCTTGCATTTAAACAATAACACATTTCTAACCTTGGTGGGCATTGCGTTGCTTTAGTTATGCAGCTTTTGTTATGGTGGTTTTAATTTAAATTTTCAATCTCAAGTTATATGTGGATTAATTAACTTGTTTCATTTTTGTTTAGAGAACAAACTCGTTTCGATTCCTTTGTTTTGACTAGGCGGTTAATGCACAAGTGACACATATCCAAATTGTTTTAAATCTATCATGGTTTACCCAAAAGTCATATTTAATTATTTTGGGCTAGACACAAATCAATCCCAACTCAAACAAGTATAGCTAGAATGGGTCAACACGTAGAGATAGCATGCAATTCATAATCGTGTCAATTGATATTGAGTCATCCATTATTCAACACTATCACAACACTAAGAAGTATACCTAGCACAGGCCGACACATAGAGCTAGCATGTACTTCATAACCATGTCAATTGATATTGAGTCATCCATTATTCTTAGTGTTGGAACACATAAATTACCACTGCCTCATCATACCATACCACCATAGGAAGAAGAAATGATCGATCTCCCATGAAAACGCAAAGATATACTCCATGAAGCAAAGGTCAGTACTACCCACATAGTTGTATATTACGACATCCTGATTGGGATTGAAGGGACATTGTCTTTTTTCAATACTTTTATTTTTGTTTCCATTCGTTCCAGAAATTGCAGTAAGATAGATCTCAAGGTTAAATCTATGGACACGCTCTTACAAACAACCAACCAAAAAGATGAAAATGGACCTCTTACTTGTTTTTTATTTTATTTATTTTTTGAATCAATATATACATAAGTTTTGTTCACAGTGAAATCAAATTGCAATCAATAAATATGTACCTATGTAGCCATGCATACAAAAACAAACCAAACTCGATGATATAAAAATATATAATATGTAAAGTGCATATTTTCTAGTTTATAGAACTGTGGGTAAGGTTAATGCATACTTTATCACAACTTTATGCATAACTTATTATACATTTTATGACAAAAGAAGCTAGTATAAATATAACATTAACAAGAATATAACATTAATATCATTTTGGGTCGGTAATTTCAACCCATGTTATGAGACATTAAAAAGTTATAACAATAGTGACAAGTGGAAAAGATTAAAGATTTAAAATAGTGAAATCTCCATGTGGAATACACTTCACATGTTTACTCCCTGTGTATTAATTTCCCAACACAAAAAATTCGACACTCACTTTAGTTGAATTGTTGTGTAGTTCTACGGGAGCTCGATGATACAGGTGAAGGAGCTCGATGATATTGGTGGATGGTAAAAGAGACTACCATTATTATTTGAATAAATCAGAGAAACCAGAGACATGCACTTTGGTAGGTGGAGTCGTCTCTTCAGGTATCAGGTGGTGGGATTTTACAGCATCATATATTCCAAAAAGCATACATACAAAACAATTGTTGGTTAAATTTTAATGTGCACATATGAAATGACACGTTACAGGTTGATTACAATAATTAAGTAAATTAAAAACATTAAAAGCATGCACAGATGGCACTGCATGTTCCAATATGATTGATAATTGGCTAGCGTTTTCTATGGCATTGGTTCGTTACAGGTTGATTACAATAATTAAGTAAATTAAAAACATTAAAAGCATGCACAGATGGCACTGCATGTTCCAATATGATTGATAATTGGCTAGCGTTTTCTATGGCATTGGTTTGGAAGGCGACTAAGCCAACAACATCGTATATCATGAATTGAATAACTCTTGGCCAGTTCAGGGGTTTGAATCCAAAGTATAATGCAAGTTGACTATTGCCATGATTCCAAGCCAAAATTAACAATGGTTGCATCCAGCATGTCTAGCATAGTATACGATATGAGTCCGTGACCAGCCAAGCCTCAATCAGTTAGTAGAGAAGACAACAATTGTCCTGGGATCAAGGGAGGGCAGAGGTGTTCCATATATATCTAAGTTATTATTTCTCAGAACAGATACCTAAGTTATTATTTCTCAGAACAGATAGAGATGTCTCTGTGTGCAAGATATGGAATATTTGTTTGTCTCCATCGGTAGCTTCTCATGGCTTAGAATCTAGCGTCTTTGATAGATTCTAGTGGCTTGAAATCGGGCGTCTTTCGTGGAAGGTAATAATATCAAATACCATTGTTCACAGTTATTATCTATAATTATAAAAAAATGACGAATTCAAACCTGACGCTTATTTAAACTATGAGCCTTACAGCGAGATTCAAGTTGTAATAAGTGTATATTGTCGGCCAATATGTTCAAGCAATATTTGAGCCTTCCTGCTTTTTAAAGGCTAAGGGATTGCTTGTTTTGAATAGGCTCGATTCTCTGTCATGGTCAGCCACAAAAGAATAATAGGCCAACTCCCTATCATGCATGGAGCTGTTTAAGCTCCCTATCATGCATGGAGCTGTTTAAGCTCATTGTACTTGGAAGCCACTCTCCCAACCCCTTTCAGCTATGTGCTCGATGACACTCCTCTCTCATGAATCAAAAGTCAGTACTTTCCACATAGTTGTATATTACGACACTCTGGTTGGGATTGATAAGACACTGTCTTTTTTCATGCGATCATGTTGGTTGAGCTGGTTAACCTAAAACCAACACATTTTAAAAAAACTCATGAAATTGTACCCACGGAATCTATTTTCCTAATGGGTAGGCTGTTCCATCATTTTTCAAAGCTTAGCACACCATGAATATGCTTTCTCTGAGGTGATTTGCAGTTTTCTTATCAATTTTGTGTAGTTACATCAATTCACTCTGAATTTGTAGTGGCATTATTTATGATTTTGCAATGGGTTTATTATCCTTCATTTTTCACGAACATAGTAACTAATTACACCTATGTATTTTCAACAAATTTATAGGTTTGAAGTAGATTTGTTAAATAAATTTGCCACGAGTTTGCCTCCGGAGCCATCCTGTATAAGGGAAATTTCAGTAGGTAGATATGAGTTTGGGTGGGGAGCCTCAACAGATGCAGCCATAAGTAAAGGACCCACCAAGCACAACTAGGCCGCCACCACCATCAGTCCTGATAGCCATTGTTATAGTTCTCATTAAGAACCGTGCCTAGTTTCTCCACAAGGTACGGAGATTTCCTTCCCCTGCTTCCAATTTTTATTAGTTGACTTAGATTTCCTTCCCCTCTTCCAAATTTTATTAGTTGACTACATCTCAGGGAAACCGAATATTCAAGTTTTGCAAACATTAAGCTCCCAATTCATGGTGATCACAACGCCTTTTCAGAACTGATAGATCAATAACCATAAACCTTATGAAAACTCAATTCGTTGCTGGATAGTGGACTTTGTCCAATTTCCCTTGCAACCAAAGCCATGCTTACAGAAAATTCACAGAGACCCAATGTTTTTTCCTCTGGAATATTCATCTCGTTCGAATTTGAGCTAGACAATTCAAATTTTTTGAACTCACCCAATTATTGAAAAACAAGGCTTCGATAAAATCTATACCGAGGTTACAGTGAATTCAAATTAATTGATGAGAAAACTGCAAATCACCTCACAGAAAGAGTATACAAGGAATGCCTGAAAGAGTATACAAGGAATGCCTACTTATTCATACGCGGTTGGCTTTCCGGCGAACCTATTTATTAGTTCCTTCAGAGCAGAATGATCGCTGGAGGTGGAGTCAGAGCGCGCACCTATAAAACCTCCAACTGTGGTTGCCAACGCTCCAAAGAAATACTAGACTGATCTTAAACGTCTTTTTAGGAAGGTCCTTTGGCTCGTTCTACAACATACAGGGAACGAAATACAAAAATTTCACGAAATACAAAAAATTCACGAATAACTGCAATATATAGGATGTGCTGGAAAATGTACATACATTAATGTTTAAATGTTTTGGTTACACGAAATAGCTCTATTCCAACTGTAGAGTACATTAAAATGAAATTAAAAGGAAACATAGAAACGAAAGAAAAAAGTCCAGCTACAACTTACCTCCCCTTGACTTGTTCCTGTCTTGTTCTTTTGCATTATCTGCAGTATTTCTTCAAGTATTTTTTAAGCTCGATTGATGTTGTGATGGAAGCATGTCTAAACATTAAAAAAAAAAAATTCAATAATTTTGAATTGAAATCATAACAGAAAAGACAATTTTTGGACCATAACAAAAATCTCTATCCGTCATGTCAACATACCGCAGTACCCAAAGAAAGTTTTCTCTTGCGGCCATTTAGCTTAATCGATCCATAATGAAACACGTTGGTAGCTTGCCTACCTGATATCATTAAGATAAAATTAGCTTAGCATACGAAATTTACAGACTTGCAAGGCTTTATTGACTGGTTTCTTCCAACAAAAGAGTAAAAATGTAACAATTTTCTCGCCATGAATAGGTGAAATTCATAGTCCAAAATTTGAAAGAAAAAATGCAACCCAACTGGGTATCATTATTTATGACAATTTTCCTCGAATCCAGTCTCCTCCCAGGCAGAATTCTATGAAAACAAAACAAAGTTAATACAATATACCCACAAGTGCATCTAGGAGCGTCGATTTCCCAAATCCGGAAGGACCCATGAGACCCATTAGGGTTCTGAGCTCTGCATATCCAGTCAAGCCTTGAAATACACTCTGAGTTTCACCGCTGCTAATAGAAACAGTAACACAGAGCTCTTGCCATGTGAGCCACGCAGACACATTCCCAATATTATTTGTGTTTGTCATTTCCTTCCACAACGTTTGGTTGAACAGACTCAAACCCCCAACAACGTGGGGGCTCTGTTTATGCGACCTTCAATCTCCAGCACTTCGTGACCATTGCAATTATCCTCCATTTTAGAGAACACAGGCCGCCTTTAAGATCTTCAATCACAACAAAACTTTTGTTTTAGAGTAAAGAAAAGCCTCGTGATCACCCAAAAACATAATGCAGTTATAAGTTACTTATAACCCCAAGCCATACATTACAAATCAGCGGAGAAGAGACTGAAACAAAAACTGATTAGTAGGGTAAGTGTGGTAGCTCAGAGGAATGAAACTGACTAGTAACCCGGCAGTGACTGGATGTGATTCTCTCCCGACTAGCTATATTCTCTTGTGATGTCATGGGTAGGTGTTATCAATGCCCTTTGATTCCTAATAAGAATATCAAAAACAGGCTTTTTCTTCCTGAAAAAAAACTCACTAGATGGACACATGCGGTAGCTCAGAGAAATGAATGATAGGAAACTCAAAGTAAAAGATGGCATGCAACTTTTATGAGTGTACTTTTATTTACACATTGTTCCAACCGTATTTATTGGAACCCCCATCGCCTGAGAATACATCCCCATCACCTGAGAATGCATCGGCCATTATACAAAGATTTCTCGATCAACTCCATTGTCTAAAAACACACCGGTTTATAAAAGTTGAAGACATGCCAATGGTTAATTCTGGTGAAGTACGAGGGCTACATCCTGACTCCATTCTTTGGGAACACAATTGTTTTTAATACTTGTAGTCACCACACTAAAACCAACTCAATGTAGGACTTGGCTTCCATCAATGCTCATTAATAAATTGCTTCCGTCACCTCCACCGTTGATGTTTGAGGCCTCCAATCCAAAGCTTACCTCACTCACCGAACAACAAATCAAAAAAATTAATTATTATTTTTAACTCTTAGTTAAACATTAGGTTTTTTCAAAAATTTGAGGTTCTTAAGGCTAAAATAATAGGGTTGAACTATTTATAAATGTCCCCCATTAAGGACATAAAAATATTTTGAAGACCATTTGGAATATTTAAATCATGTTCTCTATTTTCCAATTATATTATTATGATATTAGGTGTATATAGTATGTAAAAATCAAACGATATAGTACAATATTAATTTTATCCATATTAAAAAATCAAATGATATTATTATTAAAAAAAAATGTACAATTACATCAAATTCATAACCATAAACAAATAAGGTAGAACTAAAAGTTAATGTAATGGAGATTTGCATCGTTCTCTAACTATATTTATCATTTGTTCCCAGATGGACACTCCACATATTCTAGTGACTTGATAGATCCTTCCTTGAGTCCGATCCAATAACTTGTATCTTCATTTGTGTTTTTGGCATGCAAAACCATACAAAGAAGATGGGGATTAAGGAGAATAAGCTAAGTTCCAATACAATAAATTCCAATGTATAATTTATAGAAATGATTTCACACTTATTTATAGCTAGCTCCAAAACCCTAATGTTAACTACTTAGTGGGCCTTTCTTAGTGAGATCGCATTATCTTTATTCATGTTAGCTAACTAGCAGGACTTATTTCAAAATAAAAATCCATATTTGAACTAGCCCAACTTTTGTTCAATAATTGTCATAGCTATACCATTACTACTTAACCATTCCCTTTGGCCTCACCATTACAATCCTATGGATGATCCTGACACTCCATCCCCCTTTTGCAAGTCTTTCTTCAATGCTTGTAGTAAGGATGTACAACCATAAACTAAGGTCCCATATAAGGGTGCTGATAGAAATATTGATGCAATCCAAGGAGCTAGGGTCCCGTGTACAAGGGTTTCCCATCATGCCGAAGTAGTCCAAGAATATTTCCCATAAACTTAGGTTCCATGTATGACTGCGACCACCAAATTGAATTGCCCAGTGTCTCATGTGAAAGTACTAGATGCAATGTTGCAGGGCTCCAAGAAGCTTTTCCATAAACCTAGGTCCCATATCTAGGTGCTCATGTTGATGCCCAACTAAGGACTCGTAGGCTCAATGAATGGATGAGTATTGTATTTTAAATTCCTGTAACACACCTAAAAATCATAAATAAATAAATAAATTTACATGCATTATCTCCATACTTACTTAGCAAATTTTCTATGATTTACTTCTGCAAATTTTAATATTTTTATCCTGCTTGTTTTACGACCAGTTCTGTAGATCGTGACAGTAGCTAGCTCCTTCTGAAACCTCCAACCATGTATATGCAGGGGATGTATTTTTTTTTTACCTGTTCTTTATTGTTTACTTTTTCTTATGAGGTTGAAACTAGCCTAAGGCGTGGAGAGATTATCCATAGTCTTGACCCCATCCCTTATGTATTACGTTGGTTGAGATATAAATTAAAGGCCTTGTCCTTCCCATAGCCTATGCTATGGTGTGCGATGACCTCCCCTTAAACGTAAGGTGCTTAGGGTTTGTAATGCATATGTTTCCACCATATGGTGACCTCTTGTTATACAAATAAAATGTGAGGGTTTATAACTTAATACTTCACACAAGACTACATGGTTTGACTTATGATGCACTTCCTTTTATTCCACGATGGTTATGGTTTAAGTCATATGGTTATAGATTGATTACAAAGCATTTAAAGTTTATAGGCATAATGTAACATGATGCTTGCAATGCATTTCGATGTTAATGTCATAATATAATACTATGGTTGTAATAGTAGTTTGATGAACTTGGAATATCATAGCACTATGGTTAATGTAATAAGGTATGGTCCTTGGCATAATGCACAATGGCATTACATGCCACGGTCCCAACACCATGACGGTTTCTTGGTATAGGTTATAATCCAAAATTGATTGCAATGATTTTGTTTTAAATGATTTTGTTGTCGATAGTTATTGTGTTTGTCCTTGGCTGAATTTGGCATCTAAAATTATGACCTGGTTGCAAGTTGAGAGCATACCCAAGTCCTTTACTCGGCTACGTGGTGCTCCCTCCACCATCCATCTATACAGATGGGAACTAGGGTTTCAGAACGTGATTTAATGTGCATGTTTTGTGTCCAGAGCCTCATTTGTAAGTTGGTTGGTGGGAAAAACACAAAGCCGAGCTCTGTTCAGCTCGTGGTGAAGGTATACAGGTGGTTTCTCTCTTTTATGTGCAGTTGGCATGAGCTGAAGGGAACTTACCTGACTACTGTGGAATACAGAGTTGTTTAGACCTTTGTGTGGCCAGCAAGGGCTGTTGAGCTTTGATTTCTTTAACGAGTGTTGGTACTGGTTATAGGAAAGTGTTAATAGTACTATGTTTTTTCCTTCTCAAGGTGTTTAAAAGGGCTTCTTTGAATTCCATGGAAGACTGTAGAGAAGAACTTGAACTTGCCACCACTTTTCATTTCATACTGTCTGTACAGGTGAGGTTTCATTTTTTTTAAAATAATTTTCACTTCTACAAATTCATAGTGAATGATTTAGTGAATTCTAAATGTATTTTGTTTGTTTGTTTTGGATATAGAGGAGGGATAAGGGTGCTTCGTAGGAGCTGACCCCTGGCCATCTCTGCCATTTTGCCAAGGTGAGGTTTGTCCCACACTTCAAGTTCTTTATTTGATTTCAGTTCACAAAGTATAATGTTTTTCTGACCGTAATGATCAATGTGTAGGTATGGTGCTGGAGAGGGAGGCAACAGGGTCACCTCCTCCCAGGCCCACATTTCCAAATTCCAAGGTAAGAATGTGACTCATCCTTGGTTAATTCTCTGGTTTTCATTATTAAGAGTTTTTCACCAATACTGACCCATCCATGTCGTGGTTGCAGGTCATGCTGGGAAGGGTCATGAGGGTTTCAAATGGTAGCCACATCGTTTTAAAATATAAGTGTTTCAATTCTTAAATTCCTATGTGTTTTGGTAAACCCTTCTTGGGTTTTTTTTGTGATGTCTCTTTAGCCTTTGTTATGAAACTGCAATGTAATGTTATAAAAGTACCCTAGTAGGGTTTGGGGTGCCATTAACTAGTCTTATTCCCATACTATTTAATGTTGGTAAAACATTATCGTGGAAGCCATCGGCGATGGTATTACAACCACTCTTTAATATATATATATATATATATATATATATATATGTGTGTGTGTGTGTGTGTGTGTGTGTGTGTGTGNTTGAGTTGTGTAATTTCAATGATTTTCTGTTCCTTATATCTGTATATATAATTGTATGTTGTTTGTTTTTAAATCGCAAGGTTGCCAACATCGATGGTCTTACGGCCGTGACTATAATAAATTTGTTTAAATGTTGTAATGTTGCGATCTTATGATGAGCACGATTGAAATGTGTGGAATACTTACAAGGCTTTTCCTCTATGTGGATTTGGGGTAGCCATGATGTGGACTTACGACCCTATATTTACTTTGTTCTATTAAATTATATAATGCGACCCTTAGGGTATGTGATTTCTTATACAGTAAAAATATTTCATTTAAGACTCAGCTATCGATGATAGCTTTGGTCTGTTGGGAAAATGAGAATTGCTTTGTGACTAGGCTTATGATGCTGCAAATATAATTGTGATAGCTAGCACACCAGTCACTGAAAGTATTAGATTTGATTTGATTTGATTTTAACTGTCCTACGCAAGATTTGTGGATATTAATTAGGATCTTCGATTTGTATGTGTTTGTTTAAACAAAATCTAGAATAAATTATCTAAGTGATTTCATAGTTACTGTAAATCTGTGATTTATATAGTCTCTTAGTTTTATAACTATGGATCCTTGAAATGGAAATAAAAACCTATAGATCCTCGATCCGATAGTGTTATTTAATGAAACTATCTTCTTTTAAATCCATGATTGATTTTGTTGTTGGCTTAGATATTCACGATTAGTTTATGTAATCGTTATTCTGCTAGAATATTTTAAATGGAATTATATAGTTTGTATGATGTTATTATTAACAATGTGAAATCCTTTCGTATATATTAAATGATATAGATCTAGTCCCCAACTGTACATAGACATTTCTTTCAATCACCAGTTAACATTACCTATTCCACATAATTTCAAGAAGTAACCTTTAAAAATGTACCATTTACCCTCACTTATGAGGGAATTTCTCCTACTTAAGTATTTATAGAATTTACACATGAAGACATTCAACAGTCTAGTCATTAGTAAAAGCATTAATATGTATTTTATTATTTCATCATGGATTTGAACAACTTCCAACAACATTTTGTTGATGAACAAACTCTCTCTTGAGTTTCTCATCTTTAATATCTCTATGTTGAACATTGAACTCTCTCTTGAGTTGCTGACACCAATTGGACTTATAGGCTTAAAATCTTGAGGTTACTCGCCCTTTTGATTGCTCGTCAAAAATTTTCCCCTCAAAAACATCAAACAACATCTTGTTTTTCAGATGTCAACTTTGTGCCTAGGTCTTGCCATTGATATCACAAGCTTTTTCATAATTCCCCTCAAGCCTCCTCACTTGATTCCAAGAATTTCTTTCCCATCCAGCCTCTTGCTTGGGTCCAGGAAAAATTACTTTAGCAAAGTAGAGCTGGATCCTCAATTTTTCCCCTTGGTTTTCCCTCAGGGAAAGGTTCTTTCCTCCCAAGCCTTCATGCTTGAGTCCAGGAATTTCTTTTCCACTCATCCTCTTGTTTAAGTCCAGGAAAAATTATTTTCCACTCAACCTACTGCTTGATTCCAAGAAAAGTTCTTTTATCCTTTTTTTTTTGTACATTTTATATTTACAATATGCACAAATAATATCAAATAGGTTCATACGGTTTTTATTACTCATGATTTAGCATAGCTCTTCATGAATTCATTATCTTACCATATGCTTACCATGCATTTGTGCTCTTATTTTTCATCAAGTGCCAAAAATATTGGTCATTTACCTTATCATCCAGACTAAGCATCATCTTTTTGTTCTTATCACAGCTCTTTGTATTTTTACCATTACCAAGTCTTGGTACCTGCAGCTACTCCGAACCAATGACAGTGATAATGACGCATAAAAGATTCTAAAAGAAATGCTTTATTACAATTTATCATAAAAATCATTTTATATTAACTCCTCTAGAACTTACATTCATCATTCTCAACATTTTATTGAGTGTTCATAAGTTGATACTTCTAGCATTTTGTAAAACATATACAAAATTCATTTCAACAATACTTCCATTTCCTTCGATTTACACCTTCTATCTTTTGCGAAGGACTACTTCATTAAGTCATTCATTTAGTGATTTTTTTTATGTCTATGATAGTGTATAATTCTAATCAAAGATAAACTTAACTTTGTTTTTCATTGAGGTCTTGCAGTAAAATTTGATACCGACTTAAACTTCCTAGATTATATAGTTTATTGTGATTAATAACATAAGGTTATGCTCATAAAGATCATGTTAAAAATATCATAAATGAACAAAAATCAAGATCTCCTTAGACTAAGATCATAACCTAGTCGTAGACTAAGATATTGTTGTTAACTAACTCTTTGGGAATAAGTAGACCTTACCCAAGGTCTATGGGGAGAAGGTTCCAAAAATATTTTCATAGAGCTCTTACCATGCAACCGTATCATCATGAAAGTAGAAATGGAATGCTTCAATTTCTTCAATATATAAAATCCATGCCTTAACAAATTCATACATGCATCCGGTGACAAACAGAATGCTTCAAAAGAAACTTAACAACCAAAATCTCTAAATTTCTGACTACATATTTACTTAACATGGAGGTTTAAGGACCAACTTAATTAGCCATTAACCTTAAGTTCACCTGTAACTATTTTAGGTTACATTTTATATTACTTCCCTTGCCATTGGTGTATTTTAATTGGAGCAACCATGTATACTCTAATCATCACATATGCAATGTCTCATTTAAAATTTAACTTTCTTTAGCTTAGATGTTGCAAGATAACCTCTTATTTAACTTTCTTTAACTTACATGCTGCAAGATAAACTCTTATACAAACCATTTTTATTTACAGAAACAGTAATTCACAAAGTAAACAACTTACTTGTATATATGTGGGTCCATTTGGCCGAAGTGTTTGAACTTGAGGCTCTGATACCATTTGGAACGAACCCGAAATTCCTCCATGTAAAAACTCTGAGAAAATTGGGTAATTTTTTTTTCATTTTTACTATATCCAAACAAGTCAACTACGTTAGTCTCTTGAGAGTGTATAAACACATAGTCGTAAACATTATTGTCATGTTCTTATATTCATATCAGGAAACTATACATTTAATTATATACATTTAACTCATTAAATCATTTGTTCCATATGATTAAATGATATACATGAAAATTTCTTTCTATCGAACCATACCATTTTTTTTATGTTAAGGGTCTACCACATAAAATTACTTCAATGTTGATTTACATAAATAGTTTATATGAGGTACGACCATTTTACAAGTCGCTAGACTATCCCGCGAATGGGATAGCGATTACACATTTACCCTTTCTTTTAATCGTTGTTGGCATCCCTCCTAACAAAGTACCATTCTTGTACTTGTACTTCTGAGAACATTTGTCAAAATAACGCATTAGTCCCTTGAGTGGAACAACAACAAGTTAGATACACCTTTCATGATAAAAAAAACTAACTAACAGTTATGCACATATACATCACTTTTATTCTGCAACATCTTTTGAGAGATTATCTCAATTCCTCTCGCAGCCCTTGCAACCAACACTTGAATCATGTAACTCATCATATGTGTTAGTACTATACATCAGTCCACAATCATTCGAGAGTACGAATTCCATTCACAAAACTAAAAGCATAATCAAAGCTAAATGTCAAAGAACTTAATTAAAATAGGTACGCTTGTAAACAATCTAATTATTCTACACTATCTTTGTAGTCCTCTCGATGCCCTTCTCAATGTGTCATGGATTTTGCATCCAACACTCAATATACAAATTAGTGCTATAAAATATGTAAGCAACATTATAATTGAACTATAAACAAAATTAAACATTGTAAATGCTTATTTAAAGCTACTTTAGCTTGGACGACTGAAAGTGTGTCTACGACTTTCTTCCCAACCATAGGCTTTATCTGATGTGTGTTGATCCATCTAAAGCCACCCTCGAGCTGGGCAACGAATCCACTAAGTTTTGGAAGACCGTTAACTCATTTTGCAATGATTTCTGAACAATCCATAACCATTAACTACTGCTTATAACATAACTAAGCATTTCGTTATAGTTTCACTCCAACTATAAAAACTCCATTCTTATTATGAATAGAAACGTTATTATTCACATATCTAAGATTAAATGCTTTAACATAAAATACAACCTTCCATAAACACAAAGCATTAAATCTTTATTATAAGAAAGAAAAAAAATTAACTTCATGAGTGGAAAACAATCCATTTTTCAAATGTACAAATATGTAGTAAGCCACTCCTTCCCACTAATGACCTTACCTTACAAAGGTATTTATATATTCTTAAACATCTTTTTGATAATGGTATAACAAATACTACCAATATTTGCCACTCCTTCCAACTAATGACGTTACCATACAAAGGTATTTAAATATTCTTAACCTACTTTTTTGATAAAGATAACAAATATTACCAATGTTTGCCACTCCTTCTAACTAATTTATATATTCTTAAACTACTTTTGATAAAGGTATAACAAATATTACCAATATTAGCCACTCCTTCCAACTAATGACGTTACCTTACCAAATTTATATATTCTTAAACGACTTTTTGATAAAGGTATAACAAATATTACCAATATTTGCCACTCCTTCCAACTAATGACTTTACCTTACAAAGGTATTTATATATTCGTAATCCTCTTTTGATAAAGGTATAACATATATTACCAACAATAAATATGTGCACAATGATGTTCTAGTAGGCATCGTATTTTTACCAAACTAAGAGATATTTATTAATCAAATATAATATAACTATATAATCATAGCATCGTTCTCTTTTCATACCAACTAAAATATAAAAAAGATAACTATATAATCATATCGATGGAGAATGAAAAAGGATATTGTTCTCTTTTCATACTAAACTATAATATAAATTATAACTATGTAATCATAACAATGGAGAATGAAAACGATACCATTGTTCTTCTCTTTCCTTACCATACGAAAAGGATTTTATAAACATAGTCATACCAATTGAGAATGAAACATCTCCCATGCGGATTCTATTCCAGAAGCGTACCAAGTCAAAGGAGGTTAAATGCGGACAGGGTTTTGAAATTGAGGTAAAAGATGGAATATTACAAAATTTCATATCAAAATCCCATATTAAATTCCCCATCGAGATGTGTGGCTGAGTTCTACAATGCAGATGGGAATGGAAATATACGATATGGGCCAAACGCAAACCTTCTACACCGTATCTCTCCACTATATATATATATATATAAATTTAACAGCAAAAAGACTCCAGTAGTAGGAAATCAATCTATTGCCAATCTAATTAAACGCAGAAGGTGAATCGATTTCATATCTGGATTTATATATTTAATTCGATTTTATGCAACGATTTTCCAAATGGCAAAGTAAATCCTGCCACAATCGAATTCCGTAGATCTGGTTTTTAATGAGAAACATTTTCAACTAATAACACAGGGTGATTCTATATCAACCCAGGCAAACAAGAACAAAAAAAAATGATAGCAGCATTGCTATCGCAGTCAATAAAAATGATAGCAGCATATAGATTCTTCAATGCAATGAAATCGAAGCATCAATCTTAGAATTTGTAGCATCAATTTTTTTAGAAAATCGCAGCATTGATTTCAGAAATCTCAGTGTAGATCGTAGATCTTTCAAATAAAAAGTTTGCAAAATCCTAGCTACCCACAGACCTTGCTCCCCGTAACAGTGTCATTAACATTGATAACAGGGAATAGCAGCGACCCAACATTGTGCATCTGGTAAAGCCTTTTAACTCCAGTAGTATTCTCCTCAGAAACACCAATAATCCTATCCTTCATCCTATGGTATCTCATGGGATCCACCTTGAGGCTTTCCTTGATCAACTCCAACAAAATCTGGAAACTCCACATTGGTGGTAGAAGAAAGATCTGGAACCTTCCCGGTCTTGGCAAACCCTTCCTCGACCTTGACTCTCTCATGGGTCAGAGAGGTAGTGTTACCGCCATCGTCAACGAACAAATCGGGGCCACCGTCGGGGTCGGGGCCCAGTCGAGAGCCCTCTCATTGCACCACCAGCGTTTCCACTCTCCAGGAAAAGACCGCTGCGGTAATGGCGGCAGCGGCGTGCGTGATCTCAAGTGGAGAAAATGTTCGGAGTGCAATAAGCACCCCGCAGCCCAGCAATTAATGCTATAGCTGTAAGGCACAGCAACCGTGATCAACAGTGGGATCAAATCCAACAACCGCTGTGCCCCACTGCCACAGTATTAATTGCTGCGCTGCAGGATGCTTATTACTCTCCAAAATGTTCTGCCCTCTTTCGGTCTCTTGTGAATTACAAAGCGCCCTCTTAAAAGAAAGGTTTACACAAAAGAAGTCCTTTTCGTTTTTTAATGAAAACAAGTGGCAAATAATTCAAGTTTCCATGCTTTGAACAAGGCAACACTTCTCCAAAATACAACTAACAACATAGCAACAAGTGGCTTAGAGAGGTTTCCACATGTCTATTTAGATGAAAAAAAGAGATCCCATGAATACAAGTGAATACTCCTTCAAGTATAATATATGTGCCTATTAAGTTTCCTTCATTATACCATGTGTAAAGTTTTATATAATGATATATATATATATATATATATATGCATATAAAGATATTAATCATGTTGGTTTACAAGTTGGTCAAACTTAGTTTTATATAAAGGATCGATTAATAAATCACATCTTAACATATTAAGAAAATGTATTTTCAGTTTCAAGGTAAACCATAACCATTAAACAATGTAACCAACTTCGCTTTGATATGTCATCAAAATCACGATGACACCCAGCTGAGTTGGCTATAACCCCAAGACTTTACTAATCTTACTTCCTCTTTCCTAGTGGATTCATCTCCAATCACTGTTTTAGTCGCACACACTTTCAGTCTTCTAGCTAATATTAATTTCATCCAAAATTTGACGATGTTAGGATATTACTTACGATGTCTTTACTTACACTATGTCGTTTCCAGACATGCTCTAAGGGGATGTTACACTATGGGTCCAAAAAACGAGCATCCCCATGGCCAAATTGGCTCCATAGGCCTAATTTTATGACATTTTTAACTTTTACAATTAAAATACACCTTATCGGTAATTTTATTAAAAATTTAAAAATTTAAAAATCCTATGACAGACTTATTGCATGTCCACGAAACTAAAGGAATATGACTAGCATGGTATAATGCATAGAACCTAGGATTTAATAACCCTCCTAAGGAATAATCACCAGTTTCACCATCCCAACTTTGGAGGATTTTGAGTAAAAAACTTGAAAATTATATGTCACTTAAAAAACATCATATAATTGACGAGGGAAAAAACACTCAAGGATGATGACCAAGTCCTAAGAAGGCCAAGCCTTTTACATAAGAAACCATTATGCTATGTCATTTCTTACAATTCCCTCGAGGCCCGTGTGAAAATGTGAAAAAGAGACCACAACTAGATCTGATGAAACCACAGAACTTCCTAGCACTGAGTAAGAACAATTGATTTGTTCCGATCCTTGGTGGCTCACTTGAAAAATCCCCTAGATGCAACTTAGTCAATAACATCTGGCTCCAACAATGGGACGTGCACTTGACTGATCTTCAATCAAAGAGAGTGGGCAGGGACCCTAGAATGTCCAGTTCTTGCAAGAAACTAATGTGCATTAGTCCCATATATACGTAAATTAATGCCAAAATGAAGTACAAGTTGCAGCACAATATACACCAATAATATACAAAAAACTATGGTACGTAAAACTATACAATAATAAGCTATGATACAAAAAAGGAAAAGGGTTTAGAAAATTATGATAATACCCCCTTGGGCATTAGATATAATCGTTGAAGAACAATTTCAACTATTTCCCATTCACTGGTAAGAACAAAATTTCTCCTTCCATGGTGTTGAGAAGAAATGAATTGGTGCCATCCACGTCGTAAAGGATGAATGGCCCCATTCAGAGACTATTGCACTTCTGATGTTTTCATGGATGTTCCCTTCATTTGTACCATAATAAAAGTGTATCTCCAATATGAAAGGACCTTAGTTTTGCAAACTTGTCAAATGTTCTTTTCACCTTCTCTTGGTTTCTGATACTTCTGTCAAGAACATTGCTTTGGCTTTCATCTAATTCAGTTAATGGATTGATTCTATTTGGCATGGCATATTCTTCTAAACAATATTCTTGAAGCATCTGATACACTGGAAATTGGAGATAGATAGGCAGGGAGGCAGTTGAACCATATACCAACTTAAAGGGAGTCTTTCATGTTGCACATTTCCTAGTTATTCGTTCGGCCCAAAGTGCATATTTTATTTTACCATCCCAATACTTTTTGTTATTTCCAATTTTTTTCTTAAGGATGGTCATTAAGTTTTTATTGCCTGATTATTCAATACCATTTCCCTGGGGATTGTAGTTGGATGAGTGGGATAGGAAAATTCCATAGTTGAATAAAAATGATGGGAGATCTACTGAACTAAAATATTTGGCATTGTCAGTTTTTGTTTTGGATGGAACCCCAAATCTTGTGATAATCTGGTCCTCGACAAACTCCATAATAACTTTATCAATAGCCATTTTGGTGGGTCTTGTTTCTACCCTCTTGGTGAAATATTCAGTTGCCGTTAGGATCCAAGAAAACCCATTGCTTGAATTGTCTTTGAATTTCCCAATGAAATCAAGCCCGACCATTGGAAAGGGGATAACACCACAATTGATTGCTAAGGCAATGCTGCTAAACTTTGTTTTCCCGTGAATAACTGGCATTGGTGATCCTTACAAACTTGTGTACATCTACGAATAAGGATGGCCATTAATAACCTACTCTAAGGATATTATGGCTGTTGTGTCTTTTGCATAATGGCCACTGCAAAATCCTACATGAAACTCAGTTAAGATTTGTTTAGACTCTTGCTCATTTACACATCTAAGTATTATTCCATCAGAGTTTCTCCAACTAAGCTCCTCTTAAGTGATGCAATAATTCATAGATTTAAGCCTTATAGACCTTCTTTTGTGACCCTTAATGTGATCAACACATGTAAGGCTAAGGAGAAAGAATATTAGGTCTCCATACCCCGAATCATGCTCTAACTATTGAAGTACTGCTGACTTTACTTTCTCTAGATCATTGTTTTGAAACACCATACCTAAAGCCTCTTCACTCCATTGAGTTAATTTTTTATTTTTTTTTGTAAGTTCAGGAACTAATCTATTGAAATAGAGTAATAATACAGTAAGAAATACATTTCAGAGGGCCATTTCTACATGCAGAAAATAACTAAAGAAAAAAAAACATCCTACCCTTGAGGGGAATTCATACTTTTACAGACTAAGAGATCCTCCTTGTGAGAGGGAAAACAAATCATAAAAGCATGAAAATTACAAAGTTTGCAAGTATAAAATTGAAAAAACAGTATTATAATGAGCAGGGGTATCTAAACCCCTTGAATCTCAATAAAAAAAGAGAGTGCATAAACCATAAAACCTAGGCTATGGATTTGAAAATGACTCTTCCTCAATTGGAACCCTGAAACTGAAGCCTAGCTGAGAGACTGGTTGGATTTGTGCTGTGGAGTCAGGTGGATTTACAGAAGCTAAACAGTCATGATTTCCCAGATTCCCGCCATATCTCTTGGTAGCTTTTTCGTTGCTATTCTCCTCTTCACTGCTAGAGGGGTTTCCTTTAACAGGAAGAGGCTATGTTTTCCTGTAGTCCGTCGCAATGTTGAGGGAGGTTTTACCATGCTTAATTCTGGCCATATTCCTCTGGGGAGGGGGCAATGGTTGGTCGATGTCAATGGGAGCAGCCGAGGGGTTAACGGAGGGAACGACTTATGGACCCACTGAAGGAGCCGAAGGATTAAGTTGGGGAGTGGTAGAATGAAGGAGAAGATAGAAAAGAAGTTTTTTTACAACCCAGCAAATGCACCTACGCTCAATGGTCATTTTTTCCACTTAATGAGAACCTGTAAGTTCATCTTCCCAGTCATCAAATAATAGACGAAGAGAACTAAGGATTTCCAACTCATTTCCTTCATATTTGTCCTAGGTGGTGAAGCCTTTGGATCACTGGTTATAATTTCCACGGCCTGCGTGATCACGTATGGGTGTAGCATGTTGTCTGCATGACATGGTGCATTCTATGGGAAATGTGAGGTGGTGCAGCACCTGTGAGACTACAGGAGTACTGGGAGAGGAAGGATGAGGTCTATGGCATTTTCTTGTCACCTCTTAAATTGCAGGGTGATCAAACTCCACTGGGATGAATAGAGGTGAGCAGATGGAAAGTTAAATGAAGAACATGAATCCCTTGATGAGAAACAAGCAATACATTTCCATAGGATCAATTAAGATGGAAATGATTTTGCAAACATAGGTGGAGTACATGGTGATGGTAGGAGGGTCACATCCCATGAAGAGCTTGGAGCTCACGCCATGCGAAGTGGAGGCCAGCCTATGCATATTAATATCTGGCGAGATGATGTCAAGGGAGTGACGTTGGGGGAAAACTAAGTTCCCCGACGGTCACTCCTTGTTTTCCTTTCGACAATGAGTCACCTACATCCGGGGACATATCCTTCTCAGCAATTTGAATGCAATCATGCTTGAAATTGGAGTTGGGAATCTCTTCAAGGGAGTGATGTTGTAGATAGGAGGTTGAAGAAACTCCCCAATTGGCAAGTTTATCAGTGAGAGAGTTTGCTTCTCGTTGAATGTGCTGAAAGGTAATGGGTGCAAGTTGAGAGAGGAGAAGATCTAGTTGTTGTAGATCATAATCCAATCTCCAGTTGGGGGAAACCTTGGTGCAGCTAGAACCATGTTGTAACTTGATGGCCATGTTCTGTATGAGCTCCGAGTCCCCCTCCAGTATGAGTGGAAAAAGAACTTGATTGAAGGCAATGCAGATTACTTAGAGGAGACTTGTCAATTCAGCTACATTGTTGCTTTAAATCCCTATTTTGATATAAAAAACTTGAAGACTATCAACAATGGTATATTTTAAAACCCCCCCATAACTGTCTCTTCTGGGATTTCCTTTAGAGGCCCCATCAAATTGAGTTTGGAGAATCCAATGGGTGGTATTTTCCAAAGATGTGGAATGGAGGGATGAGGAGCTTGTATCTTAGAATTAATGGAACCATGTAGAGATGGAATTAGCCAATTTTATAGCATTTGTTTTCTGTGGGGATGGCCTGTAGGTCCTATTCATGCCACTTGTTTATCCTGGTGGTTTCCTTGATATGTTGTTGGCATGAGGCCTAGAATTTTTCCATGGGATTAACTCTGCCTTTGAAGGTCCTGAGGTTATGTTCCTTCCAGATATTCCAGATGATGAATGTTGGGATGAGTTTCCAAATTTTGTTGAGTATAGGATTTTGATAGGGATGGTTGTGCCAATTCTTGATGGTTTCTTAAATGTTCCCCTTGCAACGATTGATTCCCTTGAAAATGGAGGCAATCCTGTCTCAGAGTTCACTAGAGAAGGAGCATTTCTCTAGAAGGTGATCCACAGTTTCCTCTTGTTCTTTACAGAGAGTACATTGTGAGGGTCCAATGAAGCCTCGCTTGAGAATATTGTCCCATGTAAGAAAGCACTTATATAACATAATCCAAAGAAAGATCGTAACTTTGGTCCAAGTTTTTGTCCCACAAATTTTGTCCCAACAAAGTTTTGGCTGCTCATTGGGACGATTGATGGAAAGTTGGTGTGCTTCTTTTATGGATAAAATACCTTTGGGATTGTAAACCCATCTAAGAATGTCAAGACCATGCTTGATTCTAATGAGTCTTTGTTGAATATAATCCCATAATGCATCGGAATAAGCCTAGTGTTGGAGCGGGTTCCATTTATCATGGGTCAACCATTCTTGAAAGTCATGGGTTGAATTTTTTGTGGTGTGGGAGCAAAAAGGTATCATGATGGGGATGAAGATTGTGCACATAATCCAAGCATGGAAATTGGTTCCAGGATTCTGTCCAGAAATTGGCTAAGGAGCCATCATGAATCTCACAAAAATTGTGTTGTTGTACAAGTGAATGTTGGGAATTGGTTTCATTCCATACGAGGGAACCCTTATATGGCTGAGTATCTGATAAGATTCTGAGTAGACCAATTGGCAGCATATTTTTTTCCCAGAGCTAAGCCTAGGGGTTGTTATTTTTAGTGACCCATTTCCACCAAATTTTGGCGCTTAGAATTTTGTTGTTATGATTTAGATCCTGAAGACCAAGTCCCCCATCAATATTGGTGCAAAAAACAATGTCCCATTTGACCAAGGACCAATTATGCGAGAATTTGTCCCCTTGCCAGAGAAAAGTGTGTTGCAGAGATCTGATGGATTTAAGTACCCATTTAGGGGAAGCTAGCACATAGAAAATATAGAGGGGCATAGCTTGCAGAAAAAATTTAATGAGAAAAAGACGCCCAACTAAGTTAAGGGTACGTAGGGTCCACTGAGAGAGACAAATATCAAGATTGGCAAGAATATCCCTCCAAGAAGAATGTTTGAGTGTATAGTGTATAAGTAAAGTGTTGAGGTACTTCGAGGGGAGATTAGTAGCCTTGAAGCCTAATTTTGGAGATGTTTTGGTGGGTGAGTATGGCCATGTTGAAGAAGAAAATTTCAGATTTTTCGAGGTTGAGGGTCATACCAGAGGCTTTGGAGAAGGTGGAGAGGATGTTACTGAGTGTTCTGGATTCTTAATCAAAAGAATAACCCATTATCATATTGTCTTCCAAAATGTTTTGATGGGTGATAGGAGTGTGATCATGAAGTGAGGGACCTTTGAGAGTACCAAGAGCATTAACATGAATGAGAATACATCCCAAGCCTTCAGTCATGAGAATAAAAATTAAGGGAGAGAGAATATCTCCCTGTCTGATACCTTGAGAAGGATTTAAGGTTCTGGAAGGGACACCACTAATGAGAACTAAGAATAAATTAGTGGAGATTAGGAGAAGAACCTAACGTGTCCAAGAGTGATCAAACCCAAAAGCTAGAAGGGTTTGTTCCATGAAAGTCCAATTGAGTTTGTCGAAGGATTTTGAGAGGTCAAGTTTAAGGATCATACTGGGATGTTTGGAGGTTTGGAGAGAGTGTAAAACTTCATGATCCAAAATGATTCCATCTAGGATTGAACATCCTTCTACATAACTAGTTTGTTTCGAAGAGATGAGAAAAGGAAGTAAAGGCCTAAGGCGATTATCTATGACTTTGGTAATGATTTTATAAAGAACATTGCATAGGGCTATGGGTCGATACTTACTAGGAGTGCCATATTTATACTCTTTGGGAATAAGCATGAGGAAGGTAGCATTCATAGCTGATAGAATCTATGATTGCTGCAATATTCTTCCACCATTTCCCAGATCTCATGTTTGACAAAATCCTAGTAGGAGTGAAAGAAATTGATTGTGAAGCCATCCGGTCCTGGAGCTTTGTATTCCTTCATTTAAGTTGATCTGTTTCCACCTCTTGGAGCGTGGTGGGTCTCGTGAGCATAGTGTTTTGATCAATCGTGACCAGGGAGAGCATATGAGAAGTTACCTGTTGTATAGTAGCATCCTGCCTTGATCCTGATCATTTTTTGTAAGAATATCTTCATAAAAAGAAACAAGTTCAGCTTCGATCACTAGTACAAAATGAGGAATTAGCTACTATGTGACTAAAAAATCTAGTCACCAAAGGTTTTTTAATTGATTTACTACTAAATATGAGCAATTTTGATTGACCCAACTATAAACAACTAAAATTAACGACTAATTTAGTCACCAGTTAACAAATATGACCAGATAATAAGTGACATAGTTAAAAATGACTAACATAAATGACTAATTTAGTCACGGCATAAAAAATGACCAGCTAGAAGAATATGAATTAGTCATTTGTGTTAGTCATTTTTAATTATGTTATGGAAAATTGTAATTATGTCATGGAAAATTGTAATTATGACAATGAAGTGTTACAATTTAGTAGTTTTTGTAAATTGTTTACCTTCTATTAGTAACATTGGTGCCATGCACCTCGATCTTCAGAGATCCAACAAAGAAATTGAACGAATTTGCTATTGACCATCTTTATCCCCACTGCACCATTGAAGCAAACCGTTAAGCGTGTGCCAAAGGAAAATCAGGTTCCTACAATTACGAATTAGGTACTAGAACCACTACCATATCGATAGCTAGAAGCATCATAGCTAGTTGTTGATCCTTCAACGTAGGAGTCCCAAGTCCCATACTGAGGTGCTTTTCTAACTTCAATATAACTATCATGATATGTGACCGTCAAACTAATTGCACTAGTCGACGTAGCTTCACCAGGATTAGTTCGTTTAAACATTGTAGCAGTTGATCCAATAATAATTGAATCGGTAGAAGCACCAAGAACAATATTTTAAACAATCAAAGAATCAATTATAATTAAACTCAAGTGCTGACCCATAACCAGTCTCAGATCCATATGCAATAAAGGTATAGGTCCAACTCCATCTCAGAGTTTCAGGTAAATATTTCGATTCCTTGACCTCTTACACGCCTGACCTCACATAATATGATACATATAATGCAGTGACGACCTCTCCTTATCATTATCAAGTTAAACCTCCTTTGTGCATTAGTGGCCAGGTAAATTTTGCATCTGATGTCACCACCCACCTAATTCACAATGTGCACAACTCTTCTCGGTTAACTTCCTTGATCTAAGTTTATTATATATACTACTATAACAAAAAATACCATTAAAAAATATTATATAATTATAAAACAAATACTAAATTTATATAAAACACAAATTATTATATTTATATAAAACACAAATTAATTAAATTTTATATTAATCCTAATTTATAAAACCAAAGCCACTGATTCTCTATATGTTTGGCTAAAGGAGGAGCAAAATGAAACCCTTCATCATTGTTAAGTGATGTCGAAGATCCATCAATAACATGGAGTTCTTGTTCTCAACTCAAAAGATAATCCTCTCAAGATTCATAAGTTCTTGGAGGACATGTAATGTTGAGTTTGACACACTAAATAAATTTTTAATGCAAATGTAAATGTTCTTCTTATATTGATACTAATAGAGGCATGATGTATATAAAATGAAATCTATGCATTATAATAGAGGGGGGAATTCTATGAGAGGAAATGCAAGAAAAAATTGTTGTCTTGTTGGAATGAAATTGTACTTGTTATTTTCCTATTCATTTTATTTTTTATGTTGACTACAAGTTTCATATTTTTCATTAAATGATGTGTTATGGTGCATCATGAATTGTCCATGCAAGTTTTCTAGGTGCATTGAATACATATATTAGTATAAGACTTCATTGTTTATGTTAGTTACATGAGATGTTAGTTGTTAATTGTTTATGCTAGTTGCTTAGTATATATGTGCATAAAATACATAGATTGTCACTATGGTCACATTATGAGATTTAGTGGTTAGGGGATTTAGGGGTTAGGGGGGTTAGCTAGGGTTAGGGGGTTACATTTAGGTGGATTATAGGCTTAGGGGTATAGCAGATTAGGGTTTAAGGGATTCAGGGTTAGGCGATTTAAGGGTTATAGAGTTAGGGGATTTGGTATTAAGGGGTTGGATATGATTCCTTTTATGAGATTTATTTATGGTCGTACACCCTTTTTCTCCCCATTTGTCTTTTTTTTTTCATTTTCGATACTATATGAACAAGGAAAATGAACAAGCATGTAAAGACCATTAGTATTATTAATTTCTTTTGCACACTTTGGGATTGATTTTGTATTAATATGTGATGTACATATTATGCTTTATAGATAATATATGTCAAACATTTTATGTTTTAAGGAAGTGTGACCCAATTTTTGTTGAACTAGTGGAGTTTTTTTTTTTTAGACAATATTTGGGAGGTGGTGTAACCACCAAAAAGGGTTCCAATTTACAAAAAGCCCTCATGGTAGCGGCAGGTAAAAACCATAAAACTTAAAAACCAAAGGAGACATAGGTGCCCTTGAGGAAGCGGCAAAGGCATTTAAGCCAACAAAACACCCTTGAGGGAGCGGCAATCATAAACAGTCTAAGACATTAAACCCATTTATAACCGAGTAACATACTAAGAAACTACCATAATGCAGATAAACAGGGAAACTATAACTATGCAGAAAAATAGAAAGGCATGTACATGGAAGACGGCGAACCCGAGCACTCAGACGACTTCTATCTGTCCGAGCTGGAGGACATACCATTATCGGACACTTCATGTTTGACAATTTTGAGAGCAAGCTTGTTCACTTTTATTTCCAGCTCGACTATCTTCCTGGTTAGTGAGTTTTCAGTCCGCTTTACCTTCCACTTGAATTTCTTGCGAAGGAAGACCAAATCCTTATTCACATGTTCCAGTCTCCTTCCACCTTCATAATCAATAGCATTCACTTGAGTCTGCAACGATTTGAGATCATGTTTCAATTCCCTCACCTTAGTATCCATCGAATTTGGAACAAGCGCAACCGCAGATGAGAACCCCACTTCTGTCCTAAGTATCAGCAAACTCTTAGCAGCGAGAGAACAAAGCTCTTGGACAAACAGTACTGCATCCTGCGTGCTTTGGCTTTCAGCATTCCCCCCTTTTAAATCCATGAGACCTAGGGAGCTTGGCGTCACCTCAAATTCCAGCGTGCGAGAAATCATGAAACTACTCAACTGATCCAGATTCGACGTGACTCCTCTCACCTTCCCACCAGATATCATTAGAGTTTCATATGCACAAATAGTAAATTCTACCATGATAACATTCGATGCAACCATCTTCGATAGGACTCCTATTAAATTCGCCTCAAACGAGAAGCCCAAATCCATGAAATCCATTAAACCAGTGTATCCCCCCAACGTCAAATAATGATACTACATGAGGTCACCTGTCATGTAGGCGTTAAGATGAGGGATGGAGCTGTGATGAAGCAATTGTCTTCGCACCCGACAAAGAGACATCCCAAGCCTAGTTTTAAACCGAACCATCGCATGGCCGCATGAACTACATGAGCCACCTATCCTTGCATCTTGGCAGCATGAGGCAGTCCGACAGGCTGGGACCCACAAAGGGAGAGCCCCTATTAAGTCCCTGGGCCTATGGGGGTGAGCAAAAAGAACCCTGGCCATTGAGAATAAGCTCCCCAGGGCTTAGGGAGGAGCCTTTGTTAGCCTCAAGGTCTGCATTGGAGTTGTTTTCCCTCAACACATGGAAGAAGTCGATTTTTTTAAAAGGGGAGGCTTGCACCATGATCTTGTGAATAAGTTGCCTCAGGGCCATATGATTAGGCATAAGATTTTCAACTAGAGCGCGGATAACAATTCTGGAATCTCCAATAACAGTTAACTCGGATATTCCCATTGCCTTGGCTATTCTCAGTCCTTGCCATAAATCCAAGGCTTCAGCCATATTGTTGGTGTCGATACCAATCCCCCAAGCAAACTTAAAATCCATCGATCCATCAGGAGTGAAGAAAACTCTGCCCCCCGCCCTGCTGCCCTAACTAGTGGAGTTATTTTTATTATATAGGACACATAGTTTTAGTTATGTTGATATTATCTTATATACAAAGGATATATATATATATATAACCATAAAACATGGAATAATAAAATGCATATAATGTGTATTTTTCTTATTTTGCGGCCTCAAAGAGAGCTCATTTGTGGAAAGATGGGTGATATATTGAAGATGGTTTGTTGGGTTTAGATGGATATGAAGTTAAAAAATGAAGCACTTTTATTGACAAGTTGAAATTGAGTTTCATTTACTTAAAGGAAGAGGAAGATACCTTGGTCTAGTCATGGAAACATACTAGATATTATACTACAAGCCTTCAATACAATGCCATGTTCTTGAATGAGGACTAAGAAGTAGAGTAAGTGGTGTATCTCTTTGTGAAAAACCACTACTCCTCTAAAAAACAAATTGTTGAAGTGGATGGAACTATATAACAAGGTTTTGACTTGGGGTATATTCAAGAACATATCTTGGCATGGAGCACATTTATCGGGTTTATGTAAATTATTGGAGGCATATCTTTGAAAATTTAAAGTTTTTATTTGTTGGCTAGTCATTTTTTCCCTATAAAACCAAATACATTAAAAAATGAAAGAAATGAAAGTAATCACAAGTTAAAATTAACATTATTTAATATTTCTATATATTATTTATATTATTAAAAATACTTAAAGTCATAATATCATGCCTTAAAATCATTTTACCATTCTAACACCAATATGTTTATACCAATAATGATTCTACATAGCCATTTTGCTTAATGTATTACACTTGGATTTCAACATAACCTATAGAATGCAAACGCTTCCACGAAACATAACGATATACCGAGATAACGGTGGATGCCCTATTGCAGATCATGGTCGATGGTTTTGTGCAATGAAGTGAAGAGGGCAATGGCATCAGTGTGGACAAGAGGAGTTGAGAATGGATCAGTTACAGAGCATGACAAGAACAGGTCAGGGAAATGGCCACCAAGAATGGAACCCTTGCCCCATTATACAAATCACAACCCTACCCTATAGTGTTGAAGACTTAGGCTAAAAGGACCATATTTAGAAGTAATTTGTCTGGATCTAAGAAGATGTTTGAAGACACATCTAAGAATACTAAATGGAGTTGGAATTCAGGAAATTCTAAACATGGTGATGAGATTGGTGTCAGTGAACAGAAATTGAAACTGTAAAATATTTGTATTGAGCTTCACGTTCAGTCTTCGCTGCCTCCAGAATGGAAGCAATGTTTAGACCTTCATGTTTGTATCTTTCTATGTTTTTCTTGATTACCTATTGTGTTTTTCTTTTATTCATGGTTTCTTTTGTGTGGATGTGGTGGAGAATATTTAGACCTTCATGTTTGTATATTTCTATGTTTTTCTTGATTACTTATTGTTTTTTTCTTTTATTTATGGTTTTTTTCTTTGTTCTGGATGTGGTGGAGATGAAATTACTCAAATCTCCTTGCAAGCGTGAAGCACGAGCTATCCACGGGAACTTAGGAAATTAAGGTTAAGAGTTTTTATTCTTAGGAACTCTATTCACATTGTTGGGCATAGAAGAATCAAATTGATTTTCCATGATTGGGAGCAAACAACAAAAGAAGCACTCTTATATAAATCAGGGCAGCAAAAACGAGCAAGCAAAACCTATTTTATTTCTTTAGTTTTTCTTTGGATGGCTCATAAGTAAAGACAGAACTAGTGAAGAGGGAGGGGGAGATTAAATAACTAAATCCGTACATAATAAGCTATTCCTAGAAATGTCTCTCCATAGTAAAATAAGCTAAATCTTTTCAGTGTGGATTATACATGTTCTGGGTAGTGCTCTGGCGGATTTGCGAAGCCTCCATGGGTTGGGGAATATCAGTAAATGTTCCCATTACTTCGTCTAGGGAAGGCTGAGTTGAATAAAGGGCAGCTTGATTAAAAAATAAAGTACATACATAGATGAGGATCCAGAATTGTTCCAGAGCCTTATTCACATCTACTTCCTATATTGCCATTAACACTGGCCATGTCAATGGCAAGGAGGAGTTTCTTCTTCCGCTAGTTGCAGCTGTTATTGATGTACAACAGGTTGAGGAAAAAGATGAGGTCGAACCTGAAGGAAATCATGGCACCCATGCCACCGCTCTTGCAATCCATACCCAGCCTTCCACAAGCATTTTGCAACTCCAACGCAACAGGGAAGGGAACACTAAAAGTCAGGCTCAGGCTCATGAGGTAAGGGCTTGATCTCTTCCTTTCCCTTTTGTTCTCTATATTTTAGAGATAGTATGCTGGAAGAAAAGTGGGCAGTTAGACTGAATCATTTTGCGATGGATAAGGTCATTCTACAATCTCCATATATTTTATAATATATTAGAGTCAACTATGTTATTGCCCTCTTTTCTCTATATTATCCTTTCATGATTTGGCCTCAAACGATGACCTCCAAGAATTCTGGAAGAAATCAATATAAGCCTTTCATGATTTGGCCACAGAGGATGACCTCTAAGAATTCTGGAAGAAATCAATATAATTTATGTGATTTCATGCCTCTCAAGTGATGCAGATTCATGGGTATATATATATAGGCGGCTTTTGTAGGCTATATGGAAGACATCTGGTGTGTAGGTCACTATGCTCATAGGGTTAATGTTAACCAAGAAACATGCATGGCTTCCCCCAAAATCTCCATTACGGACACCGCGAGATCACAACCCTCGATTGATATCAGTAAATGTTACTGAATTTGCTATCTATCTATTTGGCCAAAGAAGTGAATAGATGTACTATAGAAGGTGAGTGAAAAATGGCAGTGTTGGCTGCATGCATTGCAAATGAAGGGTATGTTGGGTGCAAACTAGGTTTCTGTCTTTGCTTCCCCAAACCCTCGAGTTCGTTTTACACCTGCTACACAAGATGACACATAGATTTGTTGGTGGATACATGTAATGTATGTATATGAGTATTATTATGTAGTTTCTTAGATGCTCCCCAGTCGAAATATGTGCCATGGAGGAAATTCGAAGACTTCGACAAATGTTGAAGGCTCTGGTTCTATAATACGATATTTAATCTATGGAATGATTTTCTCTGATGTATTCATAATTCACAATGCAATTTCGAGGGAAACACTCCCTATAACATAACTTGTATTTTCAGAATGGACATTAGTGAAAGTAAAAGTCAATAAACGCCCTCTAGATGCAACATCTGCAATAGTCATGTTGATAGGCATAGATTAGGACGAACAATGCATGTGCAAGAAGTAGATTAGATAGTTCCTTTCTTTTGGATTAATAGATTAATAGAAGAATTGTATATTTAGGTTGATAGGTGTTTTTATTTGAGATTTGGGGTGGACTCCTGTATATGTTTTTCATTTATGGACTATGATGGTAATAGATAAGTGTAATGATTCATGAATAACTCCTACTTATGAATGAATAACCAACAAAAAAGAATATAAAAAGAATATGATAGTTGAGAAATGGATAAAAAATGTGGGTAATAACATGTAGCTAGGTATGGATTATAGTTGAGTTAAATGGATTTAACCAGAAGTATATGAGAATTTTTTTTTTCAAAGTGTCCATCCATCACTATTTCTCATTTGATCCCAATGAACATGATCCAACCACAAGCCATATAGGTGTATTGATGGGTAATCTATGTCTATTTCTCATTTGATCCCTATGAACATGATCCAACCACAAGCCATATAGGTGTATTGATGGGTAATCTGTGTAGGGATGGGATTGATCTAGAAGGAAAAATGTACTGATCTTTTTAAGAATAATAGGAAAATAAATTTTTATTGTCTTACCTCGTAGTGCACTAAAATCCGTTTTGGGGTTTCGTCTCGTAAATCCCGTGTTCAATTACTTTACCCTAATTCTAATATACGCTTTCATGCCCTTAAATATTTAGCGATATCTTGTGAATCTATTTTCGCAGAAATCAATGGGACAACATGGGACAGCAGAAGTTTCAGCATTAACAGAAGGATATAAAATATTGGGTCCAGATTTTTTCCAATGCGATGCACTGGAATTGGCACCTAAGCTTCTAGGGAAGCTACTTCGCAATGCAAAATGTAAATATTATGGGATAGATTTATCTTTTCTATTATGTTTTGTAAGTCTTGGCAGTTGTCAGTCCTCTTTACTCTGGAACAAAACAAAACTTGATATTATACAGGCTTAGAAATAAACGAATGGGTTTATTAATCAATACGATATATAAGCCTGGTTCCAATACCTGTTCATTTTCAATATTTGTATTTGATCTAGAGGCAATTGAACTAATGTCAATTGTGTGATCAACCAATGGGTATAATTTGTTGGAATCTGAACAGGCCAGGAATTGAACCCAGGGCCTACCCCCGACTAGTGGGTTTCTTTACCACTGAGCTCTCTGTCCTTTCCATGAAGGGCACATTAAACATATAAATTTCAACCTGTGTATATCTTATCCCAGCTCAATCTGTGTATATATCAGGCCCATCTATCAGTCCCTAAAAAGGTGGGTTTAGGTATATGCGGGCCATTACAATACGTGCCAAGCTAATAAAGATTCTTCAGCAAGAGCCTGCTATGTAATAAATACAAAGTCAATAAAGGTCATAGCCTTCAAGCTGTCCATGAGCAAGAGAAAAACAATCCAAAAATCAGTCATCCTTGATTGAAGGAGGGTGTCCCTCAATTTCCTTGAAAGGTCTTTGATAAAACTGCTATTGTTTATCATTATCCACCTCTGAGATTCTTATTTATCCTTGAACCAAATGTAGGCCCTGTTTGGAAAGTTAATATGCTCCTGAGTTCTTTTCCCTGTAAATATGCATACAAGAAAAATCATCAAAACTGGATATTATGTGTGAAAGAGGCACTAATAGTTCCAAATTTGTGTTCCTACATGTCTGTGCCCCTTTGATCCAGTTAATCACTAGTATCGAGTCACCGAAAACTTGAATTGCTTAACAGTTTTTATTTTTAGTAAAGCCAAGAAGGATTTTAAGAGAGAGGAACTCAACGTGATTGTTGATTCCAGAACTGAAACTCATTGAAATTTTGAATTAGTGTGAATCTGAGAGATGAAGTATTGCCCCTCTACCACATCTGGCCTAGTTTTGTTGAGAAACGTCGTCAAAGAAGGCCCATGGAATTGCCTTATTAATTAGTACATTCTGCACCATAGGGAAGGAAGGCATGTCTTTTACCTGAGAATAGAAAGAAAATATGTTGATGATGTTTATTGCTACTACCTCTGGGCACATGAATCTCTCATTAAAGATAGCCTTATTCTAGTCAATCCAAATTCCCCAAGCAATAATCAACAGAAGATCTTGATACTACTTGTTCATAGGTGTTGACATCAATCTCTGAAATGTGTTCTCAACTATTCCCCTTTCCAGGAAAGATTAACACCCAACAACCTAGAAACCTCGGCCCAAACCTGCCTTGGGAAGGAACAACTCAGAAATAAGTGAATACGAGATTATAAATTGTTCTTACACATTACACACCATCCTGGTCCTTTGAGACATTTGTTTTGCAGCTTGTACCAAGTTGGGGCTTTGTTTTCCAATGTGCAACACATGAGCAGTCTCAATTTCACTGGACAATTCATTTTCCATAATCGCTTCCACCACCAAACCACTTTCTTGTTGAACATTTCCTCATTCAAGTGCTCCTAACCCAAATTTTGCATATATGAGCCTGCCTGATCATGATCCCATATCAATTCATCTATTTAGTCTGAAAGGTGTATATGGAAGTATTCAATGCATCAATATATGTGTTCCATATGTCTGCCTGGTCACCTTCCAGAATCCAGAATCAAGGCAGTGCTCGTAATCCATCCTTGGGAAAAAAAAGAGTTAGCTAGAGGATCCGCGATCTGGTTGAGATAGAATATACCACGATCGTGTAACAGGTTTTGCAAATTAGTTGGTAATATGTGTTTTTTTCCACATCTTTCCCATGGATCAGAGTCGATCCTCACCTTCCTCTCGTTTCCTACACGCCAAGCAAGACCACCCCCTATAATATCATAGGGACGAATAACAACTTTCCAAACCACCAAATAATTACTGTGGCTTTTTTTCGGAGATTAAACCCAGTCTAAAATACAGTCTGGTGTTGTATATTTATGTTCTATTATTGAAGTCAATAGATGGGTTGTTTTTAATAACCTGCACACACACACTTGGCAGTAAGCACCTTGGAGAAGTGGAATATATTTTTGAGCCCGAGCCTCCCAGCGCCTTTAAAATCACAATTATTTCCCAACGAACCCAAGGCATAACGAAATGGTCCTGGTTCCAATTCTAGAGGAAACAAAAGCAAATTCAATGGGTTCCTTTTGAGATGATGTTACTGAAATCACGGCATAAACATTTAGATTTATCACTTGCGAAATCAGTCAACATTTAGATATTCTAGATTTGGAATTAATTTCATGAATGCTATATATATATATATCCAGATGTACAAAATTGGTCCTTGCGGTTTTTAACCAGAACTATCAGTTGGGTCTTAATGAGGTTTTGGGCATTTTTGGAATACTGTCTAAAGGTACAACTGTTCTACATTTCTTGTATAGAGGTACAATTGTTCTGCATTTCTTGTATTTAATCTTTGATTTCTTCCTTGGACGACCCCATATTGATATTTCCATTGGTGTTTCATGGTTACCCTTGGAGGTTTGAAAAATAGCAGTTTCATCTTCTGTCGAATTCCCCGGTGTATTTTATTGCCTAGTCTAATGATACACAAAGAGATTTACTATTATTTTACTGATATTATTCTGTTGTGATTAGATTGTTACTTTTCCTGTTTGATATAAGAAAGTTTGCTTCAGTCTCATCTTGCTTTCATTGCATCATGGTAAATTTCAACTCTACTCTACCTTGGAATTCTGCTTGCCATAAAGTGTTGTCGTTTCCCTTGTGTTGTTTGTAAATAAATGATACTGCATTTCTTCATAACTGCATTTCAATATTTTTCCAATTCAGTATACCAAGTGCAAATGATCATACAAACTTTGTTGTTTGATCATTTTTTATTGAATTTGGTTTTGAGTCTCTTAAATAGTTGTCCATTTGTTGGATTTTCTTTCATATTTTCATCTGTTGCCTTTATGGTGGAGTTTTAGCATAATTGAGAAGTAGTTGGTAGAATTGGAACTCTACAGTAGTTAAAAATAGGTGAAGGAAGGACAACTTAAGAAGCATTGGTTAGCAATGTGACATATGTACTGCTGGAATGGACTCATTCTAGATTTGTGTCTGGTTTGTTGTGAAAAGTTTCATCCTGTATTAATCCACATCATGATTGGTTTTGGTGTCTAAACTTGGTGCATTTCACACTTTCTTGAATCTTGGTTCCATTTATTTACAGTCATCTTTCGGTATTTGAAAAGTAGTTTTTTATTTAATTGACTGAAGAAATCTCCATCATGTAGAAACTGCAAATCTCCATTAAGTACTACTTGGGACTTGTATGCTTGTGTGGTTGGAGATGAGTTCCTTGAGGATTCAAATATCCTAGGAGAGGACATGTACATATGCCGCCATTAGATTCCATGCACCTTTGTGTATTGTTTTCCAAAGTAGAGTTACTTAATGGTCGGCCACTGCCACATTTAGCATGAATCAATTCACTTGTCTCTTATGTTATCTGAACGAACGATAACACCTGGGATCTGTAGTCATTTGACCTCTTAACACGTTAAAAAACCCTATACATTCGAATTCTAACTTTTCACTTACTAATGGAAGTCTTTTATTTAAGAGAATGCTTATTTCTTTTTCCTTAATGATAAAGATGAAATATGTGTTTTACATTACAATTCCATTGAAAAAGCATTTACATTTTTTCTCAACTCAGTTGGAAATATGACACATTTGGGTTAGCTTATATTTCAAAATGAAATATTTTATATACTAACTTCTCTTGGATCTTCCCTGCAGTTCACATTTTTTCAAAATAGCTTACCCTTGTTTTATGTTTTTAGAGCATGAAATTGATGGTTTACTTACATCTCCATAAAACAGTTACTTAAAAAATTAAAATCATTGTTTGCAATCATTATATAGGTTTATCTGTTTAAGAGATTTCTTTTAATGGTGAGGAATTTGAGAGCAGATTCAGATCGAATGCATGCTTTGGCTTGCATTTGCCGAACATCACTTTGTGTTGGTATTTTTGCAAAGGAGAGTGTACAGAGAGGGAAAAAACCACATGATGGAACTGACATTGCTTCACTTTTTGAATATCTACGGATTAAAGAGGATCTAAACAGTGTAATGAGTAATAGTTTGTTTCGAGAAGAGTTAGTGGCTTCTCTTGTAGAAAGCTGTTTTCAGCTGTCCCTTCCTCTTCCTAGTCAGAAACGCTCTGGCACAGAAAGTAGGGTAATTGGAGCATTATCCTATGGCACAGGTTATGGGCCAATGAACTGGAATGAATCAGCTTTAGAGGTGGTGGAAATTTGTAGAACTTGTGTGAAATGGGATTGTGAAGGAAGAACATATGCATTGGACTGTTATCTGAAGTTACTTGTGAGGTTGTGCCATATTTATGACACTAGGGGAGGTGTTAAAAAGGTCAGGGATGGAGCTTCACGGGATCGAATAATGAATGAAACAAGGTTGCATGGTCTTCAAAATCAGCTTATCAAGGACTTATCTCAAGTAAATGATTCCCTGAGACACTTTGTAGATGAAGAAAACATATTTATGTCACATTCATTCCATTCGGTCCCTTGATTGTTATCTATTGTTGATGTCCTTGCACAGCAAATCACTAGAAATTTAGAAGGTTATGTGCATTTGCATTTGTTTGGAACTGAAAAGTTGTTGTTAATGTTGTTTTTGCACATTTCCTTACACAGAATTAATTGAAGGTCCCTATGATATTTGCACCAACTTGGTGTGCTACTTTCAGTTATTTTTAGCATATCATACTATGGTATTAGGCAAATCATGCTTTCAATTTTAGAAGGTATTGACATGAACTAATTTTGGTGGAATATATCTTTGACCTACCAATGTAACAAGCAAAAAAAAAACAGCACATGGGAAAACAAAAGCATGTTTGAATAAAACTTAGATAATATAAAATGTGTTAAGAGTCATTTGGAATATAGTGGATAGGCTTTAGTTGTTTAACATGCATTTTCAGTTCTAAATTGAATATCAGCCAATGTCAACCACTGGAGAATATTTGGTGGTATGGTGCAGGATTTTGTTAAGCAACCTGAAAGGATTGTATAACCATTACCATCTCAATAGGATATAGTTTATAATTGCTTTTGTTTGAAATGGTAAATAGATGTCATTAGTTTCACAAATTTTACAACAAATGCATTTCATTTTACGAAAAAAAATGGGCTGCAAAAGATAGGCCACCACTGTCACAACCATACAATCAGGTGATAATATATGTAAAATGAAAATACAATCATAGTTACAAGACCTGTTGAGTCTTCTTAGTACTTGAGATGTCTATTCAGCTTGTCTAAAAAAGGCCAAGTATACTTCGGAACTTGGAAGTAATACTTCGTCGGCCTTGGCAAACTCATGACTTGGTAAATTTTTCAAGCCTTAATGAGTTCAAGAGACAAACATGGATGGCAGAAATTTAATACAAAAGTCATGAATCCCATGCTGCCTTATGCTAATTTATCTGTTGTGATCCACGTATCATCAAGGAAACTAGATGCAAAGAGAACAATGTTGCAAGCAAAAGATATATAGGAGGAGGGAGGGAGATAAATTATCTGTCAATGAGGGACTTATAGCCCACTTGCTTCACCAACATGGATACTATGCAGAAAATTACTTCTAGTCATTGTTCTCAGTTTTGTACAGAGGTCACTCTCCTTCTGATGGTTGCAAGGACTCTATTTTTTTTGTAGCTTACACACAACAACCAGCTACAATGCGAATAGTAATCAATATTCCGAGTTAGTTTCTCTGTGGTTTTAACCAGGTGGCAGATAGTCTGAGGCAACCAATGGTTAGGGAATTAGACCAAAAATCTGCAAGTTCTCTGTCACTAAATACTTGGTTTATCCAAATTCTCATTGCTCTTATAGACAACAACTCATTTTAATGGCAAGGTTCATTGTTTCATCATGGCGATACCATAATCATGAATGTTTTGGAAACTTGTGAAAATATGACTATTTTGAGATATCATGCTTGGATAGACTCTGTTTAATAGCTTGTGCTTGAACTAATTTGCTCTAAAGGTAAATAGCTCAACAAACCCAATCTCACCTCCCAGCTAATCTTCCACCAACCCTTCAATTAGACACACATAGTGGCACTACATGAATATATACATGGAGGGAAAATATATAGAGCTTAAGATAACCAATTAGATAGTTGTTCACAAGCTTCAAGGCTTTGATAGATTCTTAATGTCCCAAAGCCAATAAAAGGAAACAAACTCTGTTTATAAGAGAGATTTCATGCCCAGTGATATATCATCAACAGTTGTGCTATAGTATGAAGTTGGATAACCAAACACCCCTCTTCTAATTCACAACAATCAAATGTAAGGAATTCCTGTGAGCATTGTGCAGTCCATTCACCTTTTCATTCAAATAACAGTCTCATGCTAACTCATTATGGGCAGAGTGCAACCCAACATGCTCACTCATTAAAACCCATGGAAGACGATGATCAAACAATTCATGAAAGAGGAGTCTTGCTCCTTAAAACATATGAAATAAGACATTTAATCTCTTCATCAATGAAATGGATTTCAATAAAAGGTGGAATAATGTATCCACTCCGAGCTATAAGGAACTTAATTTCAGACATGTCCATGCTGAATACAATCAAACAAGGAATGGAATGGATATAGATTTGATTTGGAAAATGATCATTAGGTCAACTAACAGCAAAAATCCAGATGCCATTGTCCTCAGCCAAGAATTAGATTCCAGTCAATAGTTAAAACACTCGAAAACAGTAAAAATGCCTAGGGGTGTGAGAAAATAAGCGAAAAGAAGAAAATTTTCCCAGCCAATGATAAAAATGCCCAAACAAGAAGAAAAATCACCCACGCAATGATAAAACACCCAGGAAAGATGAAATGTCTGATGGAAATTGTCATCAATACCTCTCAGGAACCTTGGAAATTAAGTTGAGCCAAATGGTATATACACAGGGTAAACGACATTCCACCTCTTAATAGGAGGTGGATGCTCATCACTTCAGTAAAATTTTGAATAATCTTAAATACTTCTTAACTAAGTGAGCTATAAAAGTAGAAAGGATGCAAATTGTACTCCTATTGACTTGTTGGAGTCTTTCCTATTAGAATATAGATGGAATTTGTAAGACCATGAAGTGTTAAAGTCTCATCCTAACTGGTTTTATCTCAGTTTTCCTTTTCCATTTTAGAGTGTTCAATGACCTCTCCACTATTTGTTTTTACCTCACTAAAATGATTCAAATTATTTTTAGATGTTCCTTAGCTGGATGTCATGTACTGTGGCCAATATTTTTTGAATGACTCTGTCAATGGAAAGCTATTCTTTTATCAATATAATTTGCTCTAGTTCAAAAAAATACCTGTTGGAACATCTCTTTAAGGAATTTTAAATTTTAACTGTGAGCAGATAGCATAAAACTCGTTCGGTCTATATTAAAATGTCATCATATCTATTTGGAATCCTATCTAATTATTAGATATATGAAGCCAATGTCACACATAAGTCGATCCAAGCATTTATTTTTCTTTGTCATTTTAACAGAAAATTGAACTCAAAACAACTGTTCTTTTGGGTTTTTTAGGCTTTGGACAAAAGTCAGCTTGGACAAGTTGTGTGCTCTAGTAAAGAGAAGCTTGATACATTAGGTCAGTTTCTATGTGATTTACTTTTATCATTTCTGTATGGATGTGTACTTAACCATTTTGATAACAAGTGGTATTCAATTTAGTGACAGAAAATGGAGAAAATTGGAGTGTGGGCCAATGCCAGCTTCTTTGTTTAGGACGTTCCTTGTTGAAGCATAGCCGCATCTTAGTAATGGATGAGGCCATAGCCTCAGATGATATTGCAACTAACATCATTATCCAACAAATAATACAATAAAAAACTCATGAATGTACAGCGATCACTATAGCTTGCATAATTTCCACAGTAATAGACAGTGATAAGTTGTTGGTACTTAGTGATGGTATGTTTGTTTGTTATGTCTCTGGAATCTTATTTTAAATTTTGTCTGATTCATGGGTTGTTTTTGCTGGTCTTAGTAAGAACAGATTTAAAACCTTGTGTTTTCAGAAAAATTGTCGAGTACAACTCTCCGACTAAGCTTTGAAGATGAATCTTCTTCTTTCTCAAATATCGTATCAGAATTCCTGTGATTTTATTTTTTGATGTAGATTTTGTAGAGGTTGTGTTGACAATCATTGATATAGATTTTGCATTGTGATGACAATCATTGTTGACATGTGGAACCAATTCAAAACCCCCTTGCACACTTTATCCCATGCTTTGAATCCTAGATTTATGTGACGATGACCTCATTACTTGAAGCAATGGGAAGAGGAAGGCCCCACGTGGATGGGGTTGGCTGCTGTAGTGAAGAAAGCCTTCAAAAAATCATTTGGGGGAAAATTTTGTAAAATTTGTTGGAGGAAATTGGAATGGACAAATTTCCAGCCATCATCCTGGCTACTTTGTATATCTGTACACTAGTTTTGGGATGTAATATTTACTGTATTGTTTCCCCAGCTATCTCTTTTAGTTCATGTTGAAGCATTCAACATAATATTCTTATTAATATATTTATATTAATTTAGAAAGTTTTCTTTATTGGGCTAACTTGTTTTAAAAAATATTTCACATTTAGCTTTTATGATTTTTTATTTTCTATGTCCAATTTTTCTAGCAGCAAAACTCAGAAGTTCTATGATGTTACAAATCCTTCACAACAACACTGGGGACTTTGTTTACCTCCACTAGTGGTAGAGGTTTCCTTGCTTGGATCAGCTTCTTCAAGTAAATTGAGAAAATCACTAGCTCTTGTAAGTGACTTTAGGATTTTAGTATATTGTACTTCCGTCTAATTATCTTTAGCATTTGTTATTTATATATGTGCAGATAGATTTCTCTATGCTTCCATATTAGATTATTTAATAGCTTCTGATTCAGTCCTAAATAATCATTAGTATAGAAGCTAATACGTATTTTATTTAGACAACTTATGTTTTACTTCAGTGATTGTCTTGTAGATTCTTTATACATGGCTTCATTTTCATTTCCTAATAATATATACCTGTTCATATTTCCATGTGAAACTAGAACACAGGAGGTAATGCTGAGACTTCCCTTTCGAGTGGAGCTGCTAGAAGATCAGTTGTATTGCCAGCTAGTGCATCTTGGTATGAAATCTGTTTCTTGTCATGGAATATTTGTTTAGTTTTCCAGCACCCCCCTGGATTGGTGCAGAGTAACATTACACATTAATTTTAGTGAACATAAGCTTCCATATGATTTAGGAGTTTGTGGTGGAATATTACATATCTTACTGAATATTGAGACATTAATGGTTGTTGCAAGGGCTCCCATGTTGCACAGGAAAAATCATTTAGTATGAGGATCCCAACTGTCCAGGGCTCCTATAATCATAAAACAAGTTCATCTCATTCACTTTCAGTGTCTTCAACATTAAATCTCCCTGCCTTGGTGGTGGAAGTTGCAGCATCAGGGTTGAGTTCTGATCATGGCAAGCTGTTGGTCAATAAGGGTGGGAAATCATCAATGTTTATATCTAAAAAACATATTGATTCCAAACCTAATGCAATGAGTGGAACAGATATAAAATTAAATTCACGTGTAAATACCGCTGGGGAAGCTTTCCATGGAAAGAATGCCAGTTTAGTTGATCTCTTGTATCTGAAAATGGTTATCTTTTGTATTTTTTCAAGTTTGTTATCTATGGATATAGACTTATTTTTATGGATCTAAATACAAGAGATAACCATCTTCAGATGAGCCTATCTTTTAAGATCTAACACTGCACAGGGGATGTCCCTAAGTTGCACCGGGACATTACCAATGTCGTGTAGGATTGTCAAATATCCCTTGGCCATCTTGGGGAATTCTTAGTATCACTTTCCAAAATTGGTGCCTAAGAGAAAAGAAATATAAGGCCTTAGTGATACACTCACTCACCAACACATTAACCCTTACTAAGGGACTATTCAATCTCTAATTCAGCCAAGATTTATATTTTTTTCTTTAAATTAGCTAGGTCGGATCCTCTCTTACTCTTACCGTCTGCTTTGCCATACCTCTATCCTCTTGCAGAAACATACCCTATGTTATAATGTTTTACTAATGGTAGGTTTTGAACAATTCTTCATGAACCTTGAACTTTGTACTTGTAAATATAACTCCACACCAAAATACGAGACCCAGGTCTTAGTGAGGCTCTTATATTCCATTGAAGAAGCAACTAGGGAGTCAGAGTGGAAGGCCTAAACATGCCATAGGGCCTGAAGGGAATTAGAACTTAAAACTAATTCATAATCAGATAATCAGGGCAAGGCACTTTCACATTCCACTCAAGCAGGATGGAGACATGCTTTATTACCCTTATGAAGAAATAGTTTCTTGTAGGCAGTTCAAATGGGGAATATGAACCTCATCATGATTTTCTCTATCCTTTGCTTCATCATAAATGTGCATTTCATGGTCAAGTAATTTCCTTCATTTTGAAAGTCATAAATCTTGATAAGAATATGCCTTTATGCAACTGTGCATTATAAGAACACTGTAGAATACCAGACTCTCCAACCTTTTCGATAGGTTTAGTCAATCTCAAAAGCTTACTAGAATCTAAATTTTAGTGTAGTCTTATTTTAGGTGACCACACATTCGAAGGAAAGTTCAGTTCTTATCAATGGTTATTTCTCTCTATGAACTATTGTCCAATCATCATGGAAGATGTTTCAGATCCTGTACATCTCAACACAGAGCTGATATATATTTTGTTATACCTAATAGTTTGCAATTTTTTCAAGTTTAAGTCATGCTTAACCAATGCTCCCGCCTTTCAAATAACTGATATCATCACCTAGAAGCCAAATATACAACCCTTTAAAGGTTTCTCTAAAGACACAATGTTGTAGGAGCAGGGTATTTCTCTTTATATTTGCAACATGACTCTTTAATTATTGAATCCACTATTAGGTGCCCTTATAGCCAAGGAATAATGATTCACAAAGCATAACTCCTCCATAAAAAATGGTACCTTTGAAACAGTAAATGATTCAATGCTAAATACTTGCAATACTTGCAATTCCCCAAGTCAAAATACTTGCAATTCTTTGAATTCTAGGTATAGAGATCATTTTTGCAAGACATCACGGTGCATAGGGAGTCAAGTCTCTAATTTTGCAAATGATAATCATCGAGTCTCCATTAGCAATAAGTTTCTGAATCTTCTTGGCTCTTAGAATGTTTATCACTTGATTTAAAGCTAAAATAGGATGTACAATAAGAGAAGAAACCTTTTGTAGTTTGATCACAACCATAGGCCTGCTTATTATGGAACCTTCTCAAAGAAAAGGTGAATATACTTTGCATAATTTTAAGTTTATTAATTATCAAAGCAATAGGTTGTGTTTTAATTTTGATATCCAATGATGAGGAATATCTGAAACACCTTGAAGCTCATGGATTCTTAATATTGCAGTAGACAAGAGGGAAAGTTTTGCTTCTGACTCTTTGTTTTTGATGCAATGATGGCATTGGGCTTCGAATTCCTTTCAGGAAGGACTCTTCTTTGGAATATGAGAATTATAGTGATGAAGAATGGGAAGAGGTACTCATCACTAAATCTATTTGGTAAGAGTATTTGTAGTATTTTTATTAGCTTTAGTAACAAGGAAAATTGTACATAGCTCTCAGGAATTAGTTTATCATAAATACTAGTTATTGGTAAGTTGTAATAGTAATAATTATGTAGTTTGTAGATTGATATCTATCATAAATTTGTTTGAATATCATCATTGTCAAGCAATAACAACTTCTTAAAGGGTGCTATCTCAATGGTAGGGCACCTGCCTAATTATAGGCAGGAAGTTGGTGGTTCGATTCTTCCGTGCCCTATCATAAATTTGTGACTACAAAAAATGACTAAATTCACATATATATGACTATTAGTAGCTAATTTCTCGTATCTTCGTCATATTTAGCTTAGTCATTAATATGTTAACATCTAGTAGTTTATTTAGTCGTATATTTGGTCATTAATGGTTGCAATCAGTGACTAAATCAGCGACTAAATCAATGATCAATGACTAAATCCATGACTAAATCCATGACTAAATCAATGACTAAATCATTAACTATCAATGACTAAAACAATGACTAAATCATTGACTATCAATGACTAAATCATTGACTAAATCAATGACTACTAAGTCAAGCTATTAATGACTAGTGAAATACAACTAGCTATAAGATAGTGGAAATTTGCTACTATTAGTCACCAACTCAAAAATAGTCGTTTATAGCCTGATTTTAGTCATTTTTTAGTCATTAATTTCTCATTTTCTACTAGTGGATGTCCTTGTAGGTTTCCTGTCTGTCACCCTCATTTTTTATAGATGGGTGATGTGATTGTGCAAACAGTGCTGGATAGTGGGACGATGGAAGAAACAAGTATTTTTCTCTTCGTCCTATAGCCATTTGATTCTGGATTTATTATTCCCGAGTATCTCTTCCTATTTCAATCACTCCTCTATCTAAGAGTGAATTTGTTGCTCCTGCTTGTTCGTTTCCTCTGTTCTACCAGTCGTGATGATTTGTTGTTGTAGGTGCACCATTTCCCGTTCTAGTTTATCTTTACTGGTGAATATATTTCCAAAAGTGTGCCTGTTCCAGTGTTTGAGATGGTTCTTTAAGAGATTCATTTTTGTTTTCATTCTGTACATGCAAGAGGATCCGTTGACCTGAGTGTTTAGCCACCAATCCTTGATAATATCATAAAAATGAGGGTGAGTGAGCCAAAAAAAATTGAAGCGGAAAGGCTTTCTTTGGGCTGCCTCATCTATTTGCCAATTTAAGCAAATGGCCAATGATTAGATCTGACGGCTAGATGAATGTAAGTAGTGAGATCCTCATTACTGAGCATGAGGTGTTCCGTAATGAGGAAATGATCAATATTGGTAGCTATCTGAGCAGTTCCTCCTATATGATTATTCGAGGTATGAGTCCCATTATTGATGTCCATATCGATCAGGTTATTATTTTCAATGAAATCCTTGAAGAGCAGATCTTCCTGGGAGAGTAAGCAATGTCCTCCTCGTTTATCCTTCAAAGCGGTGATAAGATTGAAATCCCCTCCAAGGATATTTATGGGATATGGTTAATCCTGAGTGTGCTAGTGAAGAAAATCTAGGAAACAAAGTTTCTGATCAAAAAGTTGAGGACCATACACATTGGTAATTATGCCATGTAAATTGGTGCCTATAGGGTGGAAATAAGTTGAGATGGAGTGATGTGAGGCCAAGAAATTGTCTATATCTACTTTCGTAGGATTCCAGGAGATAGTTAGACCACCGGAGGCCCCTGCAGAATCAACAGATATGGATATGCTTCCTCGCCATATTCTAGCCATCAAGTTATCAAGGTTTTCACTGTTGGATTTGGTTTCTTGTAACATGAGGATGGTAGGTTTTTCTTGCTAAATATTCATTTTTATCATTCTATGTTTACTGGGACAGTTGATTCCTCTTATGTTCCAGGAGATCACCTTCATTGATTAACAGTGGGGTTGGAAGGGAAGAATTTCGTAAGATGGGAATATTGTCCTGATTCCATGAGCCTGGTTCCAAGGGTGGCAATTCTCTATATGTCTATTTTCCAGCCTATCTTTTTTACTTCCTTGAGAGACTTGTTTATTTCCTTGGGGTTTTTGGTGAAAATCCCAAGTTTGGAATGGGTTATGGACGAGTTTAATATATCAGTTAATAGTTGAATTTGCTTGGGAGCTTTTGCATGTAGTGTGTTTTTTTTGTAGACATATTCCAGTCCTAAAAGATATAGATCTCCTAGATCTATGTCCCCCATATCCTCATCCATTAGGACATCAATATCTTGTGTTGAGGTGTGTTGAGAATATAGTTTTCATTGATGTCAAAGGAGTTCACGAATGGCAACAGAATAACCAATAGACATGACAGCAGGATGAAATTAGTAAACGACAAAGGATCCATTACATGGATCAGCATTGATGTCAAAGTAGTTCACAAATGACAAAAGAATAACCAACAGCAAGATGAAATTAGTAAAATACAAAGGATACATTACATGAATCATCATTGATGTCAGAGGAGTTCAACAATGACAAAGGAAAATCAATGACAGGGAAAGTCAGTGACAGGGAAAAGATCGATGCAAGAGGCAGAGGAAGATCAGGATTTGCAAATTTGGAATTCATTACGAAGGCTCAGCATCCTTCCGATCAAGACAATCAATGGTGCAAATTGATTTTACATTTGGGATTTATCCCACATTGGCAGCACGGTTGAGTTCGTAGGTTCTTATATGCACTGGTATCACTAGACTTATTCGAAGCGAAGAGAAAAGGTAGCATGGGGGCTCTAGGTGTTTGGACTCCATGAGAAGATCACCAGCTTAGATCCTGGGATGACCTGTCAATCCCCTTGCCTTTTTGGAAGGATCAACAATATATAGATCGATGGTTAGGAGTGCAACCGCAAGAGAATATATTGTGGGGAATGACTTCCACACAAATAAAAATGACGACCCGTGATCCGGAAGATTGATGATCAAGAAGACATCCACAAAATATAGACAGTGTGGAAAGGAGTCTGTAAGCGGAATGCGGAAGGCAGAAAGTGGAAGGCAAATAATTGCAAAAGCAACGTTTTAGTTTTTGAGAATTCCCGATCTGAATGATCGATGGTTAGGAAGACATCAAAAAAATATTGACGGTGTGGAAAGGAGTCCGTCAGTAGAATGCGGAAGGAGGAAAGTGAAAGGTGGAAAGAGGAAGGTGGGTAATTGTGAAAGCAATGTTTTAGTTTTTGAGAACTCGTGATATGGAAGATCGACGGTCAAGAAGACATCCACAAAATATCGACAGTGCAGAAAGGATTCTGTTGATCCTAGATTTGCTGCCATTTTTGACACTCAAATTACTTATTTAAACATATGTTTTATTATCTTTTTGCATATTTTATGTCACATAGATCACTATTTAGTCCAGGTATGTATGAATTTAAGGTTTATATAAAATCCATTTAATATTATCATTTTATGATTTTATTAATTAAAATTGACATTATTGAAGTGCATTTTATATATTAATTGATTTGTATATTTGTTTACATGTTATATAATCTTTTTGGGACAAATTAACAACAATAACGCATTCAGCTTTCCATGCGCACAGCACGTCCATCTCATCATCCAGCTCATTGTGTGATATTCGTTGGTAGTTTTTCGAGTGTTAAAACGTGTTACTACAGACCACAATCTTGAAGTGCACCAGCCAATAGAAATTTTGTTCATCCTAGATTTGCGCCCAGCATATCCAGCTCACGGTCCAGCTCGTTGTTAAGCTTTCTGTCTAGATCGCTAACCATACTGCGCGCTGTTGAGAATTGATTTCACGCATTAAAACGTTGAAACACCCAGCGAACTATTTATTGTCCACACATCTGGGTAATGAAGCTTGCTTCTAGATGATCTGACATCCTGCAGCCTCCTTTGTCGACACGCGTTGGGCTGATGTATTAGCCCATGTTCTAGAAGACTCGCCTGTGCGCTCTCCTCTGCTCACCACCAGTCCACCTACTACACTAAGGAAGGAACCATGCGCCACAGCTGAGAACCATTTGCAATGGAGAAGGAGCCTATGCGTTACATGGTCCAATGAAGAGAACCAGACTCGCATTGAAGAAGGGAGGATGACTGTGCATTGGCCTGCAATTTGTTAGATGTCATAATGGTCAACTAAATTTAGAGAATAGTCGACCACTAAAGGGTCGAATCTCTCATCTCTGTAAACAACTATATATAACAGCCTCTACGTGAGAGCTCATTTAGCTCACAGTTTTATCAGTTCATGCTTTGATTTGTTGTTCTTGAGCACATTGTATTTTTGTTCCATCATTTGAATAAAGAGTTATATTCTTTGTTGTTGATGATTGTGTTTGAGTAGAAGTTAGCCAGGCACCACCCCTGATTGCTGAGAGGGCCCCTCATCAACCAGAGGTTTCTTCCCTTTTCTTGTTTATTTCTTTCTGTTGTAGTTAGTTTAAATTCTAGTTTGTTTTATTATTTCATTTGCTTCTTGTAATGCATTTATTTCCAGAATTAAATAAGTAGATTGCACGCATAGTTTGCTTTCAAATTTACTTTCAGTACTTTCATTTCCAGTTTATGGTTCAGTATTTGCAATTAGATAGAAGAGAATTTTAGTTATGTTTATTTCCTTTCTCTTCCAAGTTTATGCAATTTGAATTTCAGTTTGTTTATTAACATGCAATGATTTCTTTCTATTCATGAATTTGTTTAAGTTCATTTCATTGTTCAATTTGGTTAATAAGTAGGTTTACTTATTGTCTTTATGCATTAGATTTGGCATCTACACGAAATTCAGCTGAAGATTAGATCATTTAGGTTAATTTATATCATTTTAACTGTGTAGACTGTCATTCTGACAGCCTGTTTAAACTATCATTCGGCCACCCCTTTCAAACCTATAGTTGTGTTTGTCATTCAGTCCATAGTTTCGTTTTTAGTGTTTTTATTGTGTTTTGAGATTGTTTTTAGTTCTGTTTATTTAATGTTTGAAGTATGCTTTGAATGAGATAGTTAGATGATAGTTTTATTTAACGCTAAAGTTAAAATGGATTGTTTTAGGTTATCTATTAAAAGTTACCTTACTTCTTTTTCACTTTGAATGTGTTAAGCTATTTTGTGTTTTGTTTCTTGAATTTGTTTCTAATTTCTCTTTACTAATGTATTGTTTTGTGTTTATGCTTTTGTATTGATTTATCTGTTTACATGTAAAATTCAGTATTTTATGTGTTATCCTTAGTATGTTTTCAGGTTATTCATTTTTCATTGCGTGATTACTGAAAGAGACTTGTAGGACATAATTCAAAGATATTCCTATTAAGTTTTCTACTTGTTTCTCTTTATTTAATTTTCTTTATTAAGTTTTCTACTTGTTTCTTTTTATTTAATTTTCTTTATTAAGTTTTCTATGTGCTTATTAATTAGGTCTTCCTTGCATCTTAGTTTCCAAATTAAAGATTAGTTATTAATAGTATCTTTTTCAGCTTAGATTTATTTACTTATAAAATAAATTGTCAATTATTGAGTTTAATATTTTGTTCCAGTTTAATTACCTTAATAATTGAATTCTTAGGAGTTTGACTCGGTTTTTCATTTTGAAATATCTTTCGATCTTTTATTTGTTAAAATATTTCCACGACACCATAGGAACCCCTCTACCTTCACATATATTTTGTGTCAACTCTAAGCCTCCCAACCCCGGTCGATAATTAAATATTAGGTGAATTAATCTAGATGTTATAACACCCAACATTTTTGGCGCAGTTGCTGGGGAGTTGTTCTGTAAGGTAGATAGAATTTTGTATGAATCTTAGCAATAGGTTGGTGGCGGGGGAGCGGTTAAACAAGAGGTAAGAACCTGTGCATCTATTATAACAGGTGCCCCCAAATCCAGCAACAGTAGTAGCATAGGTGTTATTTAGTTTAAAATTTTTTCATGAGCAGACTTAGATATCCTCATGGTAGATTTTTTAAGATAGGTAAAATTATTTAAATTCCTACTAACTTTTCATGGGACGTAATACCCCAACCACTAACTCAGCAGAACGGTATCGAAAGACGCTTATAGAAAGTAGTTTTACCCTGAAACCTAAGGAGACTCTCTCAGGAGATCTTACCCGAGAAGCCATAGAAGGAGAAGGAACCTTACCAAGGAGGTCCTAAGGACCTCATTCCTGAGGAAGCTCAAGAGGATCATCCACTAGAAACCTCTAACTCTCCACTAGTCTTGAATCCAAATAATACAACTTTTTCACTAGTAGGAGATCTGAATTTCATTGAATTTGTTGATCTTGCCCAAGTAAAAGCTCTCTTTGGAAACTTTGTAGATCCAGTCATCTCACAAATTGAAACTTCCACAGTAGAACCTATTATCCATCTAGGATTCAATAAAAACATGGTTGATCAAAGGAATATCTCTCCCAAAAAAGAACGTTGTGATGCCCCATTGTCACCTCGAAAGGAGCCTCCTAGGTATATTTATGTTAAGAATCCAACTTATATGGAGAGACGGGGAGAAAACGAATATCATGACGAAGTTAGAAATGACGAAGGAGAAGAAGAAAATCAAACCAAGGCTACCTTTGGATTCCCTATTTTAGATACGATGCAGAATGTAACTATGGAAAACATCCCTCCTTCCTCCTTACCTACTTTCTATGGAAAAATAAATGAGGACCCAGACACATTCCTGTTCGAGTTTGATATCCTTTGTAGGAGCTATAATTATCTACAAGATGCTCACAATCTAAAACTCTTTCCCGCTACACTAAAATATTCCTCCTTGAGATGGTTCATGGGATTAGGAGAATTCACTATTAGGACTTGGGATGATATGAAAACTTCATTCTTGTGAAAATATCAAGAGTATTGCAAAACCAAGGACTCTCGACATGATGTATTCAAAATACAACAACCTGAGGATGAGATCCTGGAGGATTATCTCGAAAGGTTCATTTATACATTACATAAATATAAATATAGTGACCTCTGAGAAGATTCAGTACATACACTTTTCCTTAAGGGGATCTTTGAGGACTTACTAGAAAGTATTAATCTCATGGAAGCTGGCGATATTTATCATAAAACTTTTGCACAAATCGGTGATATGTGTAAAAATTATTCTAGGAGTAGGGGGAAAGTTGCAAAAAAATTCGAGAGACTTACAGTAGAAATGTAAGAGGAAACATTCCTAGTTCAAGTGGAGTTACAAGAGTAGAGTTAGGAAACCTATTGGAGAATTTCAAAATTGATATATTAGGAAGAATGGGTTCTCAACTAGATGCATTACAAGGCAAGAAAAGGCAAGATGAAGAACGAGAAGCAATGAGCATTTTTTGTCCAGGAGTAGAAATAAACATCCCCAAAGTGAATGCCCATTAAACAACATCTCTATATGTCACATCTATATAAAAGAACATCCAATGGATAACTTCCCATCCTTGCTTGGTTGCAAGCCATCTATAAGAGTGGGGATGTAGCTGAAACATCTATGAGGCATCCTTGGAAACCTAGAGATCAACTAGAATATCAGAACTGTCCACCGCAACCTCCACTCTATTACCCTCCATATCAACCACCTCAATAATGGAAAAATTCAAGTTAGCAGAATTGGCCACCCTAGTACCATCCTCCTCAATTTCCACAACAGCAATATTGGTCACAAGGATGGAGAGGACAACCATATCCTTAGGCACAACCTGTCCCTGCACCTAATCATCCTTATCCTCGACATCAAACAAATTTCCAGAAAATTTCACCTGGATTTATACCTCCAATTCCTTTTATCACACAGCAACCTCATCGTTTCCAGAACACAAATCCTCCTCGACCGACAATATTACCTGTGCAACTGATACCTAACCCTAATAATAAACCAACTCAAGCTCTTAACAGCATTGAGTTGCAAACTCTTCCATCATACCTTATTTCAACTATACTTGTACATGAAATTCAGTTATGATCGGGAAGAGTTGTGAATGATAAACCCAAGTCATCGTGAAGAAAATGAAGATGAAGAGGATTCGAATGAAAGAAATGAAGAAGAAGAGGATTCGAATGATTCTATTTTCAAGGATGTGAAAATTACAAATGTTCTAGTGCACACCCATACTCCGCAAGAAACTATTCAGGAGCAAATAGTTCCTCCATTTCCATAAAGACTAGTAATAGAAAAACCTGTAGTTCATCCGGAGTACAATATTTGGAATGAATTAAAGAATATCTGTATTAAAATCTCTCTATTACAAGCTATCAAAGACATACTAATATACAACAAGGTAATAAAGGAGCTATGTATTAAATGCTCAAGGAAGAAGCAAAAGGACCCTCTCACAATTCATGTTATAGGAGAGATGTCTGAATGTATGATAGATTAGTCCCGGATTGCAAAATATACCAATCCAGGAGCGCCAGTAGTGACTGTAATTATAAACAACACCGCCATAGAAAATAAATTGATCGATTTAGGATCCGCTAATAACATGATGACCACCACAGTTTTAGAAGTTTTACACTTAGGACAATTTCTCCGACCTACTCCTTCCATCCTAGAACTAGCAGACTGTACTACGGTAAAACCCGCTGGAGTCCTAGATGACATTGTTGTACCAGTAGTCTCATGTGAATACCCTGTCAACTTTATGGTCATATAATCAAAGGATCCTTCTAAAGGGCACCCTATTATCTTGGGAAGACCATGGTTAGCTACCACAAATGATTTTATAGGATGTAGGGATGGAGATATGACTATTTCCAATGGGTTGTCTACACAGAGACTTATTTTATACCCCCTAGCACAACCAATAACTAAAAATTCATGGTGGTTAAATTGTTCTTTCGGGGATGAGGAATTTGATGACCTCTCCCTTCTTAGTGATTTCTCTTGGGCACTTCAGGAGAAGACGACTAAGAATGTGTTAAATCAATTTGTTTCTTCAACAACCTGTACATATTTCCCTCAGTATTTTTCTCAATTCGATCAAATTTTTGGAGATGAGTTTCAAGAGAATATGGCTCTCTCAATGTTTACAAAGACACCTTATGTCTTCACGATTGAAGAGCATACAGGACCCTATACCATACCTTGTGAGGTTGGCCCTAACAAAATTCTACATATAAACGCAGGATTAAGTAAAAACCAACAAGCACAACTGCTTAAAGTCACAGGGAAATGGCACATTTGTGTTGATTTTAGGGAGCTAAACAAAGCTACACTCAAACACTACTTTCCTTTACCTTTTATTGATTAAGTGTTAGATACGCTATCAGGTAAACAGTATTTTTCCTTTCTTAACAAATATAGTGGTTACAACTAGATTTTAATAGCACCAGAAGATCAAGACAAGACCACTTTTACATGCCCTTGGGGAACATATGCTTATTGAGTTTTTCCATTTGGCCTATGTAACGCACCTGCCACTTTTTAGCGAACAGTCTTAGGAATATTTTCTGATCTTATACATGATTGTGTGGAGGTGTACATGGATGATTTTACGGCATATGGTAATACCTTTCAAGAATCCCTTGACAACCTCGAGAAGGTCTTGATCTGATGTCAAGAAACGAATTTCTCCCATAGTCATGAAAAATGTAAAATGTTACTGACAAAAGGTATAGTTTTAGGACATCATGTTTCCTCCCAACGAATTAAGGTATATCCTGCAAAAATTGAAGTAATTGTTGGCCTTACCTCTCCCAAAACTTAGAAAGAGGTAAGAATCTTTATTGTTCATGCAGGATATTACTGTCGCTTTATTGAAAATTTCACTAAAATAGCTGCACCAATGTTTAAATTTCTTACAAAAGACGTAGAATTCTAGTGGACAGAATCTTGTCAAAATTCTTTTGAAATCCTAAAAGCTAAACTATCGGTGGCACCAATACTCAGGGATCCCGATTGGTCCCTTGCTTTTCACATATCCACCGATGCCTCTAATACGGCCATAGGAGGATTCCTCAGCCAAAAAGAGGGACAAGCACCTTATGCCATTTATTTTATTAGTAAGAATTTGACTCCTGCTGGACTTAATTACAGTGTTACTGAAAAATAATTTTTGACAGTAGTTTATTCTATTAATAAGTTTCATTATTACATTACATGTTATGAAGTTTTTGTACATACCAATCACTCTGACATTACATTTCTAATGAATAAACCAATTACTAATGGTAGACTGACTCGGTGGCTTCTTTTATTGCAAGAATTTAACATTACCGTCATTGATCGACCTGGTAAAGAAAATCTAGTAGTAGATTTCCTTTCCCATAATCAACATGAAGACAGTACTAAACCAGTTGACAACACTTTTCCTAATGAAAATCTATTTGTTGTATATGTTCAAACCCCTTGGTTCACAGATATTGCCAATTATTTAGCAACATGGAAAATACCAAACCATTTGTCCCCACATGAGAAGCGTCATATTATAGTTTAGAGTTATAATTATTATTGGGTTGATAACGATCTCTTTTGCACTGGTCTAGATCTTATTATTCGACGATGCATGCGATAGGATGAAATGACAGACATCCTCCATGTATGCCATGATGGACCATGTGGAGGACATTTTTCTGATAAGAGGACGGCATACAAAGTATTACATTTTGGTTATTATTGGCCAAGCATTTTTAAATATGTTTCTAAATATGTTAAAGGATGTGATAGTTGCCAAAGAATGGGTAGAACTACGTCATCTGATCAAATGCCCCTACAACCCCAAGTCATGATTGAACCCTTTGAGAAATGGGCTCTTGATTTTGTAGGACCAATTTCTCCCATGTCTCGTAAAAAGAAATATATCCTAGTTTGCACGGACTATGTCACCAAATGCGTAGAAGCTAAAGCTTTTTTTAGAGCTACAGAGAAATCAGTAGTAGAATTCATATATGAAGAAATATTCACTTGGTTTGGTGTACCTAGAGAAATTGTCATAGATCAAGGTACTCAATTTACTTCTAAATTAATGAAAGAATTTACTACGAAATATGGCATCCGACATTGCAAATCTTCACCTTATCACCCTCAGGCTAATGGTCAGGTACAATCGACTAATAAAGTATTAGAAACCATTTTAACCAAAACCATTCACTTACATCATAAGGATTGGGCATATAGACTCCCAGAGGGTTTATGGGCCTATAGGATAACATGGAGAAACACTACCGGACATACCCCCTATGAGTTAGTGTATGGAAAACAAGTCCTTTTACCTATTGAATTTCAAGTTAAAACCTTTCGTATGGAAGCACAACTAGGCATGAATTTGGATGAATCACAGAAACAACGAATATTGCAGATTAATGAGTTAGACGAGATCAGACAAGATGCACTCCAAAGAACCATGCTAATATAGAATCAATGAAAGACATGGCACGATAAATTTATTAAGCAAAAGAAAAGTAATACTGGATATTGGGCACTACTATTCGACTCACGGTTTAAAATTTTCAAAGGAAAGTTAACTACCCCTTGGATGGGCCCATACGAATTAGTTACAACTTTTGACAATGGGTTAGACAAAATTAAAACAATTGATGGCTCACAAATTTGCTTTGTAGTAAATGGACATAGACTCAGACTTTATCATCAACCGACATCTAAATAGGATTTTATACAGAATGTTTTGCAACATAATGAAATGGAATTAGTCGAAGGGGAAGCTATTCCTCCTCATCCCGATCCTTGAAAAGTATTTTGGGTTATTATCACTTGTATATATGTAAATATGTGTGTTCTTTGAATAAATAAGAGTCGTTTCTAATAGATTGTTTACAAGGGACTATTTTTCTTTTTATTATATATGTCTTCATCAATAAATTGAATCATCTAACAAGTGGTTTTGCAGTTTGATTACAAGTATTCTATCTCTACAAGCAGCTCATGGAGTATTACTTGGAAAAGGGAAGTATGTTAAAACGCTCATCAGGTATCTTAACCTTTCTTGGGGTACTTTTGAAATTTGCAGCTTATATCGAAAATTAAAAATTTACAATCCTTTGTATATCATTCTTAACCAGCTCTTCTATGATTCATATGGTTTTTGGTATTTTGATTCAGACATGTATATTTCTAATTTGTTTTTTTGAATAGTTGCTTGACAAACCTACTTTCATTATCATATTTTTCACATTCTCATCTTACACCTATGGATTACTAGTTCATCTTATGCTTATTATCAAAACTTGTCTCTGATGTAATTTTTGTGATAATTCGAGAGTAAGTGGAATTTTTGTCTATGGGGAACATTACTTTTTATGAAGAAGAAGGACTGTGAGGTTAAAGAACATCTTTAAGTTATTCTCTTTTGACGTGATCTATGGTTATGGTCATTATGAAATTACTTATAAGTTTATTTTACAAAAAATTAATTGTGTGTTTAGCAGGAATTAGCACACTCTAGTACCGATTGGCTTCCATATCTTTAATATCATTATAAAAGGCAAACCCGTCGGGGTACTAAACAGGATTACTGGCAGTGGGTCAATGCTAACTAAAAACTCAAAACACGGAAGCTCGATAAATGCAGGTAAACCCATCGAGGTACTAAACAGGCTCGCTGGCAGCGGGACTATGCTTGCATGGTACCTAGGTAAACCCATCGGGGTAGTGAACAGGCCTGCTGGTAGTGGGGCAATACCTAGTAAAAGAGATTTGGTTAATGCTCTGCTATGCACATAGTTCGTAAAACAATGATCATATAAATATTTTTTTTTAGAATTTATGAATAAACATGTCACGGCCAATTGTTTAACTTGTCGTTTGAGAATGGTTGTAATTTGGGTTTGACCCTGGCCATCTAATTCAACATATACCTAGGATGTCATTATCCTAGAAATGGGACCCATAGACTGTAAATCTCACATACTCTGAGGTAAACTTAAATATTTTGTGATGACAGGATATCTTTACAATGAGGCATAGATGACTAGCTTTTCCTGTGGCATTCTTTTCGTTAAATTATTATCATTCAAGCGGTCTTTCTAAGCACTGTTATATTTTTTATGAATATACATATCTGAATCATTTCCATTTACTAGTTAGTTTTTTTTCTTTTCTTTTTCTTACAAAATAATAAACAGCATAATAGAACTCTTAAATTTTATTTTCTGAAACAATCAATTCTTCTCTCTTCTATGGCTTTAGGACACGTCATATCTTTGGTTTGGGAGGAAGGATTGGGAAAAATTAGATTGTTTTTACTTTTCATTATTTATGATAGATCTATTTATCTCTGACAAATGATAAGTGTTTTCAGGATAATAACAGCAGTGGAACTTGATTATAGCATGAAGCATATTTTTACAGCAAAATCAATATGGAGAACTATATGAAGAATTGAATGAAGGTCCAAATGAAATACCAAATGACGATCTAAATAAAACATTGTAATATCATAGCACTTATGATTAAAATTTGCTAACCAAATTTTGATTTTTTGGCAAATAATTTTTACCTTCATGTGGATGCTTAGAAATTTTTCTTATCATTTCATTATTGACAATCTTATCCTCTTACCCAATCATGCATCTAAACTATCAAATGACCAATTTTCTTGATCAAAAATGCGATTTATACTTTTCATGTCATATGTTCAACGTGTCCAAAGTTTTACTTAGGACAGGGTTGAATTAATTTTAAACCTTATGAACTTACTCACTTATGTATATGCCCGTTGTTGGCTCACGTCTCAAAATTCGCTATGACAGTGTGATCTGTTATCTTTCTTTTTGCTCAGTGGGACCTGGCATTTCTCGGGTTTGGGGGAATGTTGATCCTAAATTTGTTATCATTTTTGGCAATTAAATTACTTATTTAAACTAATTTTTTATTGTCTTTTTGCATATTTTATGTCACGCAGATTACTATTCAGCCCAAGTATGTATGAATTTAAGGTTTATATAAAATCCATTTATTATTATCATTTTATGATTTTATTAATTAAAATTAACATTATTGAAGAGCATTTGATATATTAATTGATTTGTCTATTTGTTTGCAGGTTATATAATCTTTTTGGGACAAATTAACAACAAGCACGCATTCAGCTTTCCATGCGCACAACATGTCTAGCTCGTTGTGCGATATTTGTTGGTAGTTTGCCAGGTGTTAAAACATGGTACTACATACCACAGTCTCGAATCGCACCAACAAACAGACATTTTTTTCGTCCTAGATCTGCGCCCAGCATATCCATCTCACGATTCAGCTCGATGTGCAGCTTTTCGTCCAGATTGCTAACCAAACTACACGCTGTTGAGAATTGATTTCAGGCATTAAAACATTGAAACATCCTATGAATTGTTTACTGTCCACATGTTTGGGTAATTAAAATTGCTTCTATATGATCTGCCATCCTGCAGCCTCCTTTGTCGACACCTCACCAACATTCCATGCGTTGAGTTGATGTATTAGCCCGCATTCTAGAAGACTCTCCCATGTGCTCTCCTCTGCTCGCCACCAGCCCACCTGTTGCGCTAAGGAAAGAGTCATGCGCCACATCTGAGAACCATTTGCAATGGAAAAGGATCCTGTGCGTTACATGATCCAATGAAGAGAACCAGACTCGCGCTAAAGAAGGGAGGATGATTGTACGTTGGCCTGCGATTTGTTAGATGTCATAACGATCGCCTAAATTTAGAGAGAATTCTACCACTAAAGGGTCGACGTTCTCATCTCTGTAAACAACTATATATACCGGCCTGGGTGAATCTGCGGACCTGGGTAACACTTTTTGGCAAGCGCATTTCGGTAAAAACAGAAAAGCGCACCTCGGTCGAGGGCTTGTTAAACCCTCGACCGAGGTTTTGTTCAGCCCTCGACTGAGGTATTTCTTAACCCTCATTCGAGGTATTAAAACCTAAACTGAGGGTTAATAAATACCTTGGTCGAGGTATGGACCTCGGTCGAGGTATGGACCTCGGTCGAGGTACATACCTTGACCGAGGTGCCTGTGTCGAAAAAATTATAAAAAGAGGCCACAGGGGCCGCGGCCATTTTTTTTGCAAAATTTCACTGTGGAAGCTCGACCGAGAAACGATGGAACATCGGCGTAAGGATTAGCACCCCGAAGCAACCCAACCTCGTCAGGATGGAGCCGAAGCCAAGAGGTAACAGTTTAAATAATTGTTTTTCAATTTAAATGGAATTTAAATTTTTTTTTTTTTATAAATTTATAAAATTTGTTTTAAAATTTGGTAAATGTATGTTTTTATAATTTTCATGTTTAAAATGTGTACCTGCAAGCAGAAATGCTATCGTATTTTTGAAAATTTGTAGTTAAATTGAATTTTTTTGTTAATTTGTTATATATATATAAATTATGTCAACCGGTAGCGTTTATGCTACCGGTTTAATTTTGAAATGTGTCTCAGGCAAGCCGAAATGCTGCCCGATTTTTTTCAATCCTCCGTGAATTCATGGAGGATTGAAAAAAATCCATAAAACACCAACTAAACAAACCTATATGAACCATATAGACAATTAATCAACTGTAGGCCAGAGACAAATAATAAATTTTTTATAAAAATTTATTTGAAATTGGTTAATAAGTTATAATATTAATAAAAAATCCCCATACCCCACCCCCTTTTTTCAAAACATAAATTAAACCTACCATTTAATTTGACCTCACTAACCCTACTTAACCCCCGCCCTCAATATTACTACCTTACCCCCTACTAACCCCTACTAACCCCTACTAACCCTATTCACCCCTACCTAAATTCATATCTAAACCCTATTAATACCTTACTAAATCCATATTAATACTAACTTAAACCCCTACCAAACCCCTACTTAAAACCCCCTAACTAAACCCTACCAAACCCCCTATTTAAACCCCTATCTAAATTCATACCTAAACCCTATTAATACCTAATTAAATCCCTATTAATAATCCCTAAACCCCTACCTAACCCTCCCAACCTAAACCCAACCTAAACCTATCAATATCAATCAATATATATATATATTATATATATCAATATATATATAATAATTTGTATTCGTATTAAATATTAGTTAAAGATATATATATATATATATATATATATATTATATAATTAAAACCATGGTTAACCAAAACCAATGATGTTTTCCCATGTTTGACCATAGTTGACCACATATGATCATGGTTGACAATGTATGACTATGTTTGACCATAATTTGCTATGTAAAATCATGTTTGACCATAGTTTACGATGACAAACCATTTCGAGCATCATTCATATAGTCAAACATGCTTCACCATCGTTGACCATGACAAGTAATGTTTGATCATAGTTGATCATTGGCAATGGTCAACCATGTATGCCTATGGTTGACCATAAGTGACCTTATTTTAAGCATATTTGGCCAAGGTGAAACATGGTCAACCATGGTCAAACATTGACATGGTTGAACATTGCCATGGTTTACCATGCTTTAACAGTGGGCAACCAGTTATGCCTATGTTTCACCATAGTTGATCATTTTTTATAGTAGTCAACCATGGCCACATATGGTCAAACATTGAAATGTTTAACCATAGTCAAACATGTTTTCCCACATCTAACCATGCAAAATAATTTTTTAGTCATAATTGATTATGGGCTACCATTGTTAACCATGGATGAGCATAGTTGACCATGGTTAATGGTGTTTAACCATGTTTGGTCATAGTTGACTATGTTGCACCCTAGTTGAACATGGAAAACCATGTTTGACCATGGTTGATCATAGTTTCCCATAGTTGACCATGGTTTCCCATAGTTTCCCATAATTGACACAATGCAATGTT
>LPNX010926561.1:125648-136952 GCA_001517045.1 Pseudotsuga menziesii
ATAAGAAAAAGTTATAATTAGTTTTTTTCTCTATTTATTAAATCTTATCTTATCCAAATTTTTATTTCAATAATTTTTCTTTTAATTTTGTTGAATTTTTTTATGGTTATATACTTGTTTTTTATATTAAATCATTTGTTATCTTTTGTTTTTGTACATAAAAATGAATTATATTAAATATGAAATTTATCAAATTGTAAATTCATGAAAATATATATATGTGAATTATCTAACACTATGGAATTGAAATTTACATGAATATGAAATTTATGAAATTGTAAACTATGAAATTTATCAACTATCAAATTGTAAACTATGAAATTGTAAACTATGAAATTTATCAACTATCAAATTGTAAACTATGAAATCTATCAAATTGTAAAGTATGAAAATGAAAATCAAATTGCATAACTTTGAAATTTATCAAATTGTAAACTATGAAAATGAAAATAAAATTGCATAACTTTGAAATTATACCTATATCAATGGGATTTGCTTTCTCCATCATAGCTTCATTTGGAATTTCTTCTTCTCTCAAGATTGTTCTTTTTCTCCTCTTCCTTTCTTTATCTTTCTCTCTTTTCTCTTCAATTTTGTTTTGATTTCTTTCATTTCTTCTTGTTCGATGTTGGTTGCTTCCCATTGTGATTGATCAACAATCCAAATTGATACCTGCAAAAAAATCTACAATGCTAAATTTGTATTACAAAACAAACATTTTTTCAAAGAAATTAGGCAATTTTGAAGGATAGAGTTAGCTTAGTATGAATTATGTTTATATAGAGTTTCATCAAAAATCCGGGTGGGAAAGATGGTTCGGTGTGTAGTTGGAGTGTCATTAATAGTTGAATTCACTCTCGGGCTTTTTCTCCAAAGGAGTTTACATGACTAGGACCTCGACCAAGCTCATACCTCGGTCGAGGTCTTAACGAAACCTCGACCGAGGGTTTGTTAAACCATCAGTCAAGGGATTTACAAACCCTCGGTCGAGGTTTCATTAAGACCTCGACTGAGGTATTTAAATACCTCGGTCGAGGTTCATACCTCGATCGAGGGCTTAAGAAAATAGACTTAGCCCACATTCAAACAAATGAAAATTTTTCTGTGCCTTGCAGAGGTGTACACCCTGCCATGCCTAGCACATAACTGAGCGGAGTTGATACCGATAAATTCACCAACGAATCTTCTATCCATTGAGGTATCATACACACATTTTGGCATTCATATGAAATTTATTTTTTAATTACTTCTAAAACTTATACTTAGAAAACCACATTGCAACTTCGAAGCAGCTCAAAGAAAAATCCGCAGAGTTAAAAATACACAGCCAAAAGATTCTTTAAAATGCACACATCACATATCGACGTGTCCTCTTCAAAATGGTATCTTTGGTTTTTCAATTTTTGAAAAAATAGAAAAAAATGCTTTACATGGACAAATATGTGTTTAAAACGATGTTGAAATCGAATGTGGTCACTTTCGAAAAATAATAAATAATTGTATAATGCGAAAAAAATTAACAAAAAAATATGCACATCACACTGCATTTTATGTAGATCATGCTCATATATATTTTTTTTTAAATTATCAATGCAAGATTGAATTACTCTACGTGGACACGAGCCACTTATTAGCTTCTTCAAATTTTTAAGGTCACACAGTTCATTAAATGCAAAAATTCACACATTAAATGACATCGGAATATTTTGAAAAAAATATCACTATGAAGCCAACATAATATTCTACAATTTTTTTTTTTACTGCAAGTCAAAATTCACATGGCATATATGCGTTTTGAGGGCTTCTATCTAGCACATGAGTAAAAAATCAGGTTTTCATCGCCAAATTTGGCCAAAAAGTGTTACCCGTCTTCATGGAATCACCCGCGCCTCTATGTGAGAGCTCAGTTAGATCACAGTTTTATCAATTCATGCTTTGATTTGTTGTTCTTAAGCACATTGTATTTTTGTTCCATCGTTTGAATAAAGAGTTGTATGCTTTGCTGTTGATGATTGGGTTTGAGTAGAAGTTAGCCAATCACCACCCCTGATTGTTGAGAGGGCCCCTCATCAGCCATAGGCTTCTTCCATTTTCTTGTTTATTTATTTCTATTGTAGTTAGTTTAAATTCCAGCTTGTTTTATTATTTCATTTACTTCTTGTAATGCATTTTATTTCCAGAATTAAATAACTAGATTGCGTGCATAGTTTGCTTTCAAATTTACTTTTAGTCCTTTCATTTCCAGTTTATGGTTCAGTATTTGCAATTATATAGAATAGAATTTCAGTTCTATTTATTTCCTTTCTGTTCCAAGTTTATGCAATTTGAATTTCAATTTGTTTATTTAGATGCAATGATTTCTTTCTATTCTTGAATTTGTTTAAGTTCGTTTCATTGTTCAATTTGCTTAATAAGTAGGTTTACTTATTGTCTTTATGCATTAGATTTACATCTGCACGAATTCATCTGAAAATTAGATCATTTAGGTTAATTTCTATCATTTTAACTATGTCGACTGTCATTTGGACAGCATGTTTAAACTGTCATTCGGCCACCCCTTTCAGACCTACAGTTCAGTCTGTCATTCAGTCCATAGTTTTGTTTTTAGTGTTTTTAATGTGTTTTGAGATTGTTTTCAGTTATGTTTCTTTAATGTTTGAAGTATGCTTTGACTGAGATAGTTCAATGATAGTTTTATTTAACGTTAAAGTTAAATTGGATTGTTTTAGGTTATTTATTAAAAGTTACCTTACTTCTTTTTCACTTTGAATATGTGTTAAGCTATTTTATGTTTTGTTTCTGATTACTCTTTACTGATGTATTTTTTTGTGTTTATGCTTTTCTATTGATTTATCCGTTTGCATGTAAAATTCAGTATTGTATGTGTTATGCTTAGTATGTTTTCAGGTTATTCCTTTTTCATTGCGTGATTACTGAAAGAGACTTGTAGGATAGAATTCAAAGATATTCCTATTAATTTTTCTATGTGTTTCTCTTTATTTAATTTTCTTTATTAAGTTTTCTACTTGTTTATTTTTATTTAATTTTTTTTATTAAGTTTTCTACTTACTTATTTTATTAAGTTGTCTACTTGCTTATTAATGAGGTCTTCCTTGCATCTTAGTTTCCAATTTAAATATTAGTTATTAATAGTATCTTTTTCAGTTTAGAGTTATTTACTTATAAAATAAATTGTCAATTATTGAGTTTAATATTTTGTTCCAGTTTAATTACCTTAATAATTGAATTCTTACAAGTTTGACTCAGTTTTTCATTTTGAAAGATATTTCGATCTTTTGTTTGTTAAAATATTTCCATGAAACCATAGGAACCCCTCTACCTTTGCATATATTTTGTGTCAACTCTAAGCCTACCAACCCTGGTCGATAATTGAATATTAGGTGAATTAATCTAGACGTTATAAACACCAACAGAGTCCGTCAGCGGGATGAAGAAGGCAGAAATAGGAAGTTGAAAAGCAAAAAACGAGAAATCAAGGTCTAGAATAATATGGTGTTTAGCTACCCGAAATCCGAAAGATTGATAGTGCAGGAAAAATCCGCATGAGATCGACGGTGTGGAAAGATTGGTTTGGAAAGTGGAAGGAAGATAATTGTGAAAATGTCGTTTGAGGTTCTTGAGAACCCACTTTCCGCAACCCGTAGTCGAGGAGATCTACGGTCACGAAGAGGTTGAAGGATATCGGTGGTGTGAAATGGTTGAGGCAGAAAGCTAAGACGTGTGGAAATACATTTTGAGAAAATTCATAGTTTGTCAATCCACATACCGCATCCTATCTTAGATCTATGGTCAAGAAAAATCCCAAAATAAAATCAACGACTCAGAATGATTGCGGAGATGGAGATTGCAGAAGGTCACAACTGGAAGATTAAATAGTAAATCGAATAGCAGGGAATTATTTTAGTTGTTTTGAAGAATCAAGACGAAGGTAGATGACTCTACAGCTCAGTGATAGAATGAGGAATTAAGCTCTCATGAAGAGGCGCGATCAAAGAATGAAATGGAGCAATGGTGAAGATATGGGTCCGAGGGAAACGTTAAGGTATTTACACACAAAGGGATGAGTGAGAGAAATTGTCTATGTGGTCCAAATCATAGAAGAATAAGCAGAGACCAGTGAGTGTGACATATATTGAAGGGTAAAGAAATATGGAATATTACTAAAAACATATTAGGGTGGTATGGTGATGCTAGGCCATGCAACAAGCCTAAAAGGGGTTGTAGCCTCCTTCAAGCAGAAGTTGGTAAATAGGGTGTAGTAGCATCCTGTCAGTTGTAGCTGACAAAACAGGGAGTTATAGCCTTCTTCCATTAGTTGCTAGTAAATAGGTGTAATACCATACTTGTCTGTAGGAGTTGGCAAAAAATATTTGTAAATAACAATTTTCCAGTAATAGGAAGTATTGACGATTTACCCAATTGGGCTTCCACGATAAATTTGTGTTATGTGTGTTCTTGTTGATTATGTGTTTTAATAAGTAAATTATGAAAGTGGTTTTAAATTGTGATAATTTACAGTACTGATTCACCGCCCCCTCTCAATATTGTCCAATACTTCAACATCTGGTATCAAAGCAGGTTCCTTCACCAAAGTTTAACCACTAGAAGGTAGATCTTATTTAAAACCACTATGGATCAACAAGAAGGTTTAACCACCAACAAACGTCCATTACTCATAGGAGAAAATTATGCATACTGGAGTGTGAGAATGAAGTGCCATCTGATGTCCCTTGGATGGAAGGTTTGGGAAACAACTGAGAAAGAGTATAAAATAGATGACCAAGCACCTACAGACCCAGAGGAACTAGGTAAATATGAAGGTAATTCCAAAGCCCTAAATGCAATCTTGAGTGGGTTGACAAACTATGTATTTACAAAAGTTATGCGATGCAAGACTTCCAAACAAGCCTGGGATAAGTTAAAAATTATCTATGAAGGAGCATATAAAGTCAAAGAATCCAAGATTCAGACATATAAAGGGAAGATTGAGAGCCTTAAAATGAAAGAAGAGGAAAATATTAGGGAATACCTTCTAAGAGTAGATGAGGTTGTCAATGTTATTAGAGGTCTTGGAGGAAAATTAAAAGAAAGATAAGTGGTGAGAAAGGTACTAAGAACATTGCCAGTGAAGTATGACTCAAAAGTGTCCACTCTAGAAGAAAGGGGTGACCTTGATGACATGACAGTAGATGAAATACACAAGATCTTCACTGTATATAAGATGAGGATGGGACATAATGAACCCTCAAGAAAAGAGGCATCATTTAAAGCCCCATCCAAGAATCATTTAGAGAACCTAGATGATGAAGAAGATCTTTTCATTAGTAAACTTGAGAGAGGTACTGGGAAATACAAATGAAAGGTACCCTTGAAATGTTTTAACTATGGAAGAATTGGACATTTTTCCAATAAGTGTCCTTACCCAAAAAAAGAGGAGAGTGATCATGAATAATATTTCTATGATAAGGACAATACCACGGGTAAGAAGAACTTTAAGAAAAATAAGAAGAACTTCTATTCCAAAGAAGATAGTGATGATGAAAGTGAAGATGCAAAAATACTATTTATAGGGACAACAAATTCATATGAGGAATCAGAAGTGGACATAGAAGCTCAATACATGGTTATGGTTGATGAAATTGAAAAATGTAGGAAAAGAAACAAAGTTTTGAAACAGAAACTGTCAAAGCACCAAGAAGAAACAAATCAAATTATTATGGACTTGAAGAACCAGCTTCAAGAGGCCAAGAAGACTAAAGAAGATCTAGTAGTTCTCCTCAAGGAGAGAATCCAAGATTCTGAAAAACTTGAAAAAAAGATTATTCAAATTAGAAAATGGTTTGATGAAAAATATATCAAATCAAAGTTTGAGAATAGCTCAAGGATATTAGATGATATCTTAATTATTCAAAGACCATCAAATGATAAAACCGGTCTAGGATATGACAAAATAAAGGAACCAGAATATTCCTCTATCACAAACCAAGGTGGAAATGAAAGAAGCTATGATGCACTAAAGAGTCATGTTAAATGGGAAGAAAGCAAGAAATATGTCTCATTCTTTCATGACAAAGACAAAACGAATGAGGTGTCTAAGAGACCAATGACAAATAGATATCAACATATCTTTTTGGGTTATTATTACTCTTGTAATAATTTTGGTCATAAAGCCCTAAAATGCAGAGCTTATGGAAAGGTTTATGAATATAAGAAGAATACTTCTAGTAACAAACCAAAAGAAATAAATAATAATCGATTTGGACCTCTTCAAAGATACAACACAGAGTGCCACAAATGTAATAACCTTGGACAAATGGCTAGAGAATCTAAAATAAGGAAGAGTTTTTCAGTAGAAGCTCAAAAACGGTGGAAGAAGATGAAATTTGTGAAGCAATAAGATGATAGATTCCTCAAACATAAGGGAAATTCTATGGATCATACTATCATTGTTGTCATAAGTTTGGTCACGAAGTTCTTGACTGCAGAACCAAGGGAGAAGAAGAAAGTTTGAGAAGAAACCAAACACAAACATAAAAGATGATAAAGTACAAGTAAGCAGGATACCTCATGGGAAGATATGGAGGAAAAAGTTAGAACAAACACAAATTTCAAACATCAGTGAGGTCTCCAAAGATGATGATGAGAATAATAGTGCCATAGATAAAAATGATCCATTATGAGGAAAAGCATGATGGAGATGTAAAAGAATACATCGATGAAGATGAAGATGAAGGTGATGAAGAAGGATATAGTGATGATTGTGGGATTCTTTTCTAAATATATCTCATGATTTAAAGAGAACCCTGACAATAACTTTAGGAGAGATCATATACGCAGGGGGAGTTAAAGTCAAAAAATTCCAATTGGTATCAAAAAATTCAATTGGTGTCTAATGTTGAAGTATGCTGAAATCTATCTTCCTTAAAGACAATAGATTATCAAGTTTAAATGATAATATTGGTGTATGGTTGACAAAGAGAAAGTATAAGACCTATAAAGTAACATGAGAACAACAAAATGTGTGATTCAAGAAGACCATGGAGTCTAAAATCCAATAGAATATAAAGATTTTATGTTCACTTAGAAGTTAAAGTCATGACACATAAAAATTGTTGACAGTAGAATAAAACTCAAGTTTGATCTGAAAAATAAAAAATTCAGTCTATTGAAAAGGTGCGAGGATGAGTAAAAATAACAGTGAAGATTGTGAAGGAACAATGGCTATTTTAAAAATATATATATCAGTTTAAGAAAGTTATTTCTAAATTTGTTTCTCAAATTTCTAGCAAAACCTGTTGTTATCTCAGACCAAGGATTATGTGAAGACTTCTTAAGAAGAGAAAGTTACATAATACAGTTTTTAAAGAACAATGTGATGTTGAGTGTAAACTCTGTCACAAAATGTTGACAAAGGAGACGAAGTACAATAACAGGGGGAGTATATGGATCTATCATTCAAGAACTTGTTGCAAGAAAGGAAATGTTAAGATAAATTATAATACATTGGTTAGTACAAAGTCCAGTTAACAAAGGGGAAATATGATAACATGGGGAGTTGTCAGAAATAAGAAAGACGGGAAATCTTAATGGGTACAGCAATAACATAATAGGTTATCCTTTGTCATTGTTGTCAAAGGGGGAGCATGGTTAGATGTTTACATCAATACCAAAGGGGGATATTGTTGAGAATATAGTTTTCATTGATGTCGAAGGAGTTCACGAATGAAAAAGGAATAACCAATAGACATGATAGAAGGATGAAATCAATAAAACACAAAGGATCCATTACATGGATCATAATTGATGTCAAAGTAGTTCACAAATGACAAAAGAATAACCAACAACTTGATGAAATCAGTAAAAGACAAAGGATCCATTACATGAATCATCATTGATGTCAAAGGAGTTCAGCAATGACAAAGGAAAATTAGTGACAGGATCAAGCAACAAGGAAATTCAGTGACATGGAAAAGATCGATGTAAAAGGCAGAGGAAGATCGGCATTTGCAGAATCAAAATTCATTACGAAGACTTAGCAGTCATCCAATCAAGACAATCAATGGTGCATATTGATTTTACATTTGGAATTTATCCCACATTGGCAGCACGGTTGAGTTCGTAGGTGCTTATATGTATTGGTATCACTAGACTTATTCGACATGAGGAGAAAAGGTAGTGTGGGGGCTCTAGGTGCTTGGACTCCAAGAGAAGAGCACCAGCTTGGAGCCCAGGGTGACCTGTCAGGCACCCTACCATTTTGGAAGGATTGACAATGTACAGATCGACAGCTAGGAGTGAACCCACAAGGAAATCTACGGTGGGGAATGATTTCTGCATAAATAAAAGTGAAGACCCACGATCCAGAAGATCGATGGTCAGGAATACATCCGCAAAATATGGATGATGTAGAAAGGAGTCCATCAGTGGAATGCGGAAGGCAAAAAGCAAAAGGGGAATAATTGTGAAAGCAACGTTTGAGTTTTTGAGAATCTCCAGAAGATTGATGGTCAGGAAGACATCCACAAAAGATCGACGATGCAGAAAGGAGTCTATTAGCGGAATGTGAAAGGAGGAAAGCAAAAGGAGGATAATTGCGAAAGCAACGTTTTAGTTTTTAAGAACCTACGATATGGAAGATCGATGGTTAGGAATACATCTGCAAAAGATCAATGGTGCAGAAAGTAGTCCATCAACGGGATGTAGAAGGTGGAAAGCAACAAAAGGAGAAATCAAGGTCTAGAATAATATGGTATTCTGCTACCCGAAATCCAAAAGATAAATAGACCATAAAACATCCACATGAGATCAAAGGTGTGAAAAGATTGGTTCGAAAAGCAGAATACAGAGAATTGTGAAAATGTCATTTGAGGTTCTTGAGAACCTGCTTTCCGTAACCCGTAGTCTAGGAGATCGAAGGTCATGAAGAGCTTGAAGGAGATCAACGGTGCGGAACAGTTGAGGTGGAAAGCTAAGTGCGAAAAGATATTTTGAGAAAATTCACAGTTCGGTGATTCACATATCGCATCCTATCTTAGATCTACGGTCAAGAAAAGCCAAAAATAAAATCAACGGTTCAAAATGATTGCAGAGATGGAGATTGTGGAAGGTAACGACTGGAAGATTAAACAGTAAATCGATTAACAGGGAATTGTTTTATTTGTTTTGAAGAATCATGATGAAGGTAGATGACTCTACAACTCAGTGATATAATGAGAAATTAAGCTCTTATGAAGAGGCATGATCGAAGAATGAAATGGCGCAATGGTGAAGAGACGTGTCCACAGGAAACGTGAAGGTATTTATACACAGAGGGCTGAGTGAGAGAAATTGTCTCTATGGTCCAGATCATAGAAGAAGAAGTAGAGACTAGTGAGTGTGACAGATATTGAATGGTGAATAAATATGGAAGATTACTAAAAACATATTAGGGTGGTAGGGTGGCACTAAGGCAGGAAACAAGCCTCCGGGTGGTTATATCCTTCTTCCAGCAAAAGCTGGTAAATAGGGTTTAGTAGCATCTCATCAGTTGTAGATGACAAAATAGGGGGTTGTATCCTCCTTCCAATAGTTGCTGGTAAACAGGGTGTAATACCATCCTTGTCTGTAGGAGCAGGAAAAAACTATTCATAAATAAAAAATTTGCAGTAATAGGAAGTATTGGTGGTTTACCCAATTGGGCTACCACGATAAATTTGTGTTCTTGTTGACTATGTGTTTTAATAAGTAAAATATAAAAGTGGTTTTAAATTGTGATAAGTTACAATACTGATTCACCCCCCTCCCCTCTTAGTAGTGTCCGATATTTCAACAAGGTGAAGATATCCGGGCCATGATTGCGTTCTTCAATATGCTGAGGTTGTTTGGCGGAATCATATTTTATGGTCTTGTCGGGTTCAACATATTTTTTTCCTTTCTGGGGATCTTAATGGGGTATGTTTCTTACAAGAGGTGCCCCATGCTCTCCATTGACATGTTCTTCATGATGAGAAGCTAGTGCCTCAAAGCTATTACTGGTGGAGGGACTTGAAGATTTTCTAACTGTGAGATTCTTCTTGCCCTGTTTCCTTCTATTTGTGACTTTCTTGAAACCCTCTTCATCTATGTTGGGGTTTTGTTTTAGCTCAATGGAAATTCTGATCTGAGGGAAGTCTCGATATATATTCCCATGCTCATGAAATTTTCTACATCTAAAAGGAACATGCTCATAATATAGTGGTTACACCCATTCTATTTCTTAGTGAGCTAATGTAACAGAGTCCGGTAGTGGTTTAGTAATGTGCATGTAGACGCATATTCGGGCATAAGATGTGTACCTTTGTTTTTTGGTTTGATCTACGACATTAACAAAATATCCCAGGGCATTGCCAGTATCCTTGAGAGTCTCTTCATCCCAATATTCCTAAGGAAGCGATTATAGACACACCCAGACTGGTGCCCAATAGAATTTTTTAGTATCTAGGTTGAAGCGTTTGATCCAATTTTTGAGAAAGAGGCCTACAAAGTTGAAAAAATAAGGTCCCCCTTCAAGTATGCGGTCTCTGTCCTCCAGCAAGGAGAAGATAATGGTGAAGAATCCTTTTGATCCTAGTTGCATGTCGAAGTGTGCCTTTGGATTCGACAACAATCCAGTTGAGCAGAGCTTTTTCTATGGACCAAATTCCTATGAACTTCCCAGTGAGGGCATAGGTCTTCGTGTAGTCAATTTTGCATTTATTCTAGAGGGAGGAAGATTGATCCTAGGTTTTTCAGAGGACATGGCTATACATGTATGGGTTCTAGATTTGTTTGTTTCCATAGTAAGAACCGATTGTTCCTCAGAAATCTTGGGGTGAATCCGCGGACCTGGGTAACACTTTTTGGCAAGTGCATTTCGGAAAAAACAGAAAAACGCACCTCGATCGAGGGTTTAACAAGCCCTCGACCGAGGTTTTAATATCTCGACTGAGGTTTTATCAAGCCCTCGACCGAGGTTTTGTTCATCCCTCGACCGAGGTATTTCTTAACCCTCAGTCGAGGTATTAAAACCTCGACCGAGGGTTAAGAAATACCTCAGTCGAGGTGCCTGTGTCGAAAAAATTATAAAAAGAGGCCGCGGGGGCCGCGACCGTCTTTTTTGCAAAATTCCACTGTGCAAGCTCGACCGAGAAACCACTGCGGTGTAAGGATTGGCAACCCAAGCACCTTGAAGCAACCCAACCTCGTCACGATGGCGTCGGAGCCAAGAGGTAACAGTTTAAATTATTGTTTTTCAATTTATAAAATTGGTAAATGTATGTTTTATTT
>LPNX010926562.1:2707-39112 GCA_001517045.1 Pseudotsuga menziesii
ACTTTATTCCTGGCCTCCCTAACGCATGTCTACTTTTTCTGCTTTATTGCCTGCTTTTTCTGAGTTTTAAGGCAATTGGGAAAGTTTGACTAGGTGAAGTTAACTTGTTTTTTGTCCTCAACATCTTCCACTCTTTTCTCCTATGAAAAGCATGTATGAGTTGTCCTTCCACCACCTATTAGCTTTCCTAATTGATTTTTCCAATTCGTGAGCTCCTAGACAGATTTGGAAAGTGCTTTATGCACCTATGGGGGATTTATTTAGATTTAGTAAGCCTGCTTTTGACTAAATTCGAATGGCATCCTTATACATTCGAATCTCTCATGTAATTATTTATTGTGGCATCCTATGACTTCACAGGGTTGGATATTGTACACTTATTCAATACAGATTAGTGTTCTGCTCCATTATTCAGTCTCCTTTATGAGTAATTTGCATGTGTAATTGGCAATTGTTGTGAGTGTAATTGTTCTAAGACTTGGGTTCAATTTCCACACGAACACACATTTATTTGGATTTAAAGAAATGCCATACTTTTGACAACATTCGAAAATCTGTTTTAAATGAAACACATGTTCTTCTCTTTTCTTGGAAAATATCGTGACATCATCTAAGTAAACTACTACACTTCGGCCAATCAAACTGCAGAAAGCTATATCCATAGTCCTTTTGAAAGTTGCTCCAGCGTTAATGAGTCCAAAGGGAATTTTTATGTATGCAAAAGTCCCCCACTTGTTTCTGAAAGTGGTCTTCATCCTATCTTCTTCTGCTACTAACACTTGGTTGTAGCCTGAGAATCCATCTAATAGAGAAAACAACTCAGAGCCTGAGACCATCTGTAATATTTGCTCCATGGGTGGGATAGGTTAATTGTCTTTATCAGATGCACAGTTTAAGTTTCTGAAATCAACACAGAGTCTGATCTCTCCAGAATTATTTCTTACTGGCACCAAATTTGAAACCCATTCTGAATGTCTAACCTTGAATATGATCTTAGCATCAAGAATCTTCTTCACCTCACTTTGAATCAAAGGTTCTAGTTTGGGGTGCATCTTCCTTAGAGGCTGCTAGAAAGGCTTGACCCCAACTTTGATTGGAATGACATGTTGTATAATTTTGGTGTCATAGGTTTTGAGGTATTCGTATGTCCAAGCAAAGAGATCTTTGTATTGTTTGCATAAGCTGATGATTTTGCTCCTTTCCTCGAGTGAACAACACTTCCCCAGGTTCACATATTTGGGTTCAGCCTTTGATCCCATATTTATCAACTTGAATTGCAAAGACGAACTGTGTGTCTTAACATTTGTTGGTCTTCTAAATTTGTTGCCTAGATCGAACATTTGTTCCAATGTTATGACCCCTTTAGGAATGAAATTTCCATTATGGAGGTTTTCTTGATGTTCTTCATCATCTATTATAACTCCAATGAAGGTTTCATCATTCATTAGACATTCCAATATTTGTTGTTCATCATCAAATACCCTCAGATTGGTAATAATGTCTGGAACAGAAGTCCTGAAAAGCAATTCAATTGAACATCTGTTATTAGTGGGTACCATCCTTGCAACTAAAGTAGCTAATAGGTCAGCTACTGCATTCTTTGACCTAGGAATTGAAATAATATTGAATGCATCAAATTTTGTTAGTAAATCCCATACTTCATTTTGATAAGCCTTTAGATGTGGTGATATGCAATGAATTGTATTTCAGACTTGTTTAACAATTATTTCAGAATCTCCGTATACTTTTATACTTTTTAATTTTAAATTCCATTTCCTTTTTTAGTTCCTGGACCAATGCTTCATACTCAACTGTATTATTAGTGCACTCAAATTCTAATCTACAAGAAAGGAAATATTTATTTTTTTCGGGATCCATTAGGACACAGCCAACTCCTGATCCTTCCAGGGTTTTGGAACCATCAAAATAAAGAATCCAAATTTTTTTATCTACCCCTACTAAATTTGAACTACTATCTGCATTTGAGACTAAATCTACTATATTACAATCAATCTTATCATCCCGCAAAAGCTGAAGGAGATCGGGCTAGGTATCTGATATGTCACTGGCTTCTTCAGCTTGATAATTTCTTGTTCAAGCTCAAGGAAATAATTCCCCAAAACAGAGTTAACTGGTTCATTCTTCCCCTCCAACTATGTTACATTTTGTTTCATTTGAGGTTTGTTGCCGCCTTTCACACACCTAGGGGACAACGTGGCAGAAATATTCAAGCTAATAAGTGTGTCCTTGGAGGCAAGTCTCGAGTCAAGGCTGTCACCTTGTTCTTGACTCCTCCGTTTAGGCAAACTTCTAACGAAGCCAAGGGGGGTAGACCCTACAAGTTACTAAGGCTGGTTACTTAGATGATGATGGTATTAAATGAGTAAGTTTTTTAGGAGTTTTGATTTAACAATTGTAAACAACATATAACATGATGATACAATCACAAATAAGCACGATACGACACCCAATCACATATATATTGAAAGAAATAAATAGTTGACCAATGCATTAAATGGAGCCAAAAATAATTAAGAGTGATTGCAAGTACTGGAGTGAATGTTGTGCAATTGTATCTTGGTACGTTTTAAATTAATGTGAAAAAACGAGTGAATTAAATTAGGCGGGGGGGGACTCCAGATATACCCGCAGGGTACTTGGAGTATGTCCAAAAGTAATAACCACTAAGGCTACCCACAAGGAATGTGTGGGCTGGATGGAGTCTCTGAGAATATGTTCATAATACACCTGCTAGGATGTAACAGAGAACGACGCCTCAAGGTCACTATCCAGTAGTTCCCACTTCCTTTGGGTATTTTGCCACCGTTTACGGTTTAATCGAGACGTTGGATTTTCGCCTGCGATGGTTAATTAGGAAAGTGAATCCTAATTATTCTAGTCACTCATGTTGCTTTTGATGCAGCTTGACTGATCAAATGAACTTTAGCCAAGTGCAGAGCATACACACCGAAGTCTTGTAAATTTTAGTAAATTTTAAAGAGCGTGTTCTTTAAAAAAAAAAAGACCCTCTAGGAATCTCTTTCGGTCCAAGTGGACCTCAATCGGGAAATCAAGGAGGGGTTAATTTTACTGTTTGCTTGTGAAAAGTAACAATGAAAATAGAAGCAAAAACACACACCACAGGTTTTCTAATTAATCCTACCATGATCCTCTTTCACCTTTCGGTTCAATCGGGGATTCATGGGGTAAGTATTAGTAGTACTTTGATTTAAAAATATGGAATAATGACAAATATGATCAAAGTATACAATCCTGCACGACAAGACTAAGCTAGAGCAAAAAACGGGGAAACATGCAAAAAAAGTGAAATGGACACGGATCCCCCTAGGGGGGATGGGGAGTGGGTTTGAAAGATCCTACTTGAAGTGATTATTTATTATTAAATGTTACAATATCAGAAAACTAACTACACTTTTTTCCTTGTTATCTGCGATCTAATGGCTTACAACAAGCTTACAACAAGTCTACAACAAGCCTAGCATTGGGGGAAGCCTCCGGGAAGCTCTAGTTCGCCCAAGAGTCGAAAAACGGGCAGAGTCTCCTTCTCTTTTTTGTTAAATCTGCTAAAAATCAGCAAGCCATTAAAATCAAATGTGCCCAAAAACACTTTAAAAGTGTTTTGGGTCACCACACTAATTACCAAAAAAAAGACTAAGTTAAAAATTGTTAAAAAGGAACAATTTAGTTTTGCAAAAATGAACCAAGGAAAGCAAGCTTTCCTTGGGATATTGGCTTGCCTTTTGGGAAGACAATATGATGTGCACTTTCTTGCATAATTTAAATCTTTAAAGAACAAAAAAAAAAACTACCTTATGAGCAAGCTTTAGATCTACGATTTAGCTAGCAAAAAGGAATTTCTTCACCTAGATCTATCTTTAAAATATGATATTCTTTATGAAATTTCAGATCTAAGCAACAAGACTCTTAGGAACTAGATCTAACAATGTATAAGAAATTTTTATAAGTAGATCTGATCATAAGAGGATGAACAAGTAACTAGAACATTGATTTTAATAAGATGGAGGAAGAGAAGGGGGAAGGCCTGTTGCTGGATAGATCTGCAAGGGAAACTTGTTAGTGGAATGCAGAGGGGAAATGCCTCCACAAAAATTTCGGATGTACAGTGGGGTCAAAATAGATCCATAGCTTGTCCAATCCTTGCCACCTGAAAGCTAAACACACAAACTTGCACAAAACCTTAAGAGATCTGGATATATATATGAAAAAAAGAGACAAGAATTACATGCAAATAATCTTATTAATGATGTATAATCTAGATCTTAAAACACATATGCTATGAGATACAAGAAAAAAAAGTAATCTTACTTGCCCAACTACACTCCTATTGATTCAGCTGAATCATTCAAGCCAGATAAGGTTCAGATGCAGAAATTAAGAGGAAAACCGACAACATCAATAGCCACAAGATAATGCTTATTCCACACACACGAGAGAATTACACCATTTAGCCTCCAAAGCTTCTTTATTCCAATAATGAAAATATTACAACAGTATTACAATTGCAAGCCTATTCTCTCCAGCTCGAACTCGATTCAAGAAGGGAATGGCAGCTTCAATTAAATTATAGCCAGACTGGCCAAGAGGGGCGCATGCCTGACTAAAGGAAAGACTGCAGTTGATGGAGAGTTAAGTCGAGCCTAATATGATGATGAAATAAGTCTAACTGGACCGGAACTACAAATCAGAGTGACACCTCACTCAGTGAACTGACCCACCCATCAAACAATTACCAAATTGATCCACACATGTGGAGGAGAGAGAAAGAGGGCGCAACCCTCAAACCTGTGTGAGCCAGTTAAACTCCTCTTCAACCTTGATCAATGCCTTCAGTCAAGGAATGATAACTCTCAGTCAATCTGAAGCCGATGAGACTAATTTCAATCAAATTGGAGCAAATCCCATTGATTTAGGATCTTGGATTTGCTCCATTATTTAATTAATTTTTAATTAAATTAATTAATATTTGATTTTTTGGATTTTCTTACCTAAGTGATGGGAAAATCACTCAAAACTTAGGAAAAGTGGGTTTATGGGTTTACCGGGTGTTCCAAGTTAGAAAATGAGCACCTCCGTGACTAAAACTGACTTTTAACCCCACTTTTATTACAAGACCAATTCTTCCATTCAGACTATTAAAAAATAGCCTAAGTTTTGTGGAAAAATTAAAATTAAAAATTAAAAAAAAAACAAAACCTAGGGGGACTTAGCACATGTTCATATGACTCGACCATAATGCCTACCATGTTTATACATTGACACAAAGAATATAATAACCTCAATAGGCCTAAATGTCAATCCGACCACCCCAACTTTAGAGGTATTGAGTGAAAAACTCAGAAATTATCAGTCGTTTATTCAACAACCAATAATAACCAAGGGAAAAAACACTCTAGGATGATCGAATTGACAAATGAGTTCAGGAGACCGATTCGTTTACAGACACTACCATGCTAGAACATTTTATTACAACTCCCTGAAGGGGTAATGAACATGTGGTAGATAAAAAAAAACACTTGCCAAAAGCAAGTCTGAAGGTCTTCAGAAGTCCGAACAAATCATCTTTGTCTGGTTCACCAGGCTCACTTGATAACACCGACTAAGTATGAATTAGTAGGTAACAAGGTTCCCTCAACACCTTTATCTGATTTTGACAACCTTTGTAGGGCAACCACAAATGTGACCCGTTAGAGGAAAAATAACCATCTAATTTCTCTGACCAGTCCTGGCTCAAAACCATCCCATATGCATCCGGGATGTCTACTACCACAATGTCTATATACTGGGAAACCCTCTCATCGGCTGTTAAACGTATTAGGACATCCTCAATTTCTCCTACCACTTTAACTGGAGTCCTATGTAATTGGACAACTTGACCTGTAGTCAGCTTAGGTTGACCATTTATCTACTTGCAGACTGAAAGCGACATGACATTCACTAATGCTCCAGAGTCTACCAAACAGTTATGTATGTTGAAATTGAAAATTTCAAAAGTAAGTAGAAACGCTGGTGTTCTATATTTAGACTTCTTCCCTATACTTGCCTCACCAATCTCTTCCTCAGACTGGTTATCATTCTGGGGTTTCATTATAAGTGTCTCAAGCGCTTTCAATAGCTTTTCCTTTTGTTGGGGTAAGTTACACATTTCAAACAATGAGATGTTTTCCTTAGTCTTTTTAATATCTTCTATTATGTCGTATCCCATTTCATGGTCGGTGGAATTTTTCTTCTCATTTTCAACTTTGTTTTGTGCAGACTTCATAGGCATAGTGACTATCTTGGGATTCTGACTCGTAATGACAAATTCTGGTATATTAACGGTCTGAGTATTGTTTTTGATCTTTTTCATGTTCTCCTGAAGTTTCGTTATTTTTGGAATCATCATGTTATCCTCTTTCAATGGGCCCTGAATCTTTGTTGTAACATTTGTTTCTGATATTTTTTCTTCCTCAGTGAGTCCTTCATCTTCTATACTAAACATGGATACACAATCCCATAAAACCATAGTATCTTCTTCTTGTGTCTCTGTTGGTTCATGAACCTTCTCTCCTTCATCCACAGTTTCTGTTAACTTGGAATCTAGTAACTGATTCATCACTAAAGTCATAGAATTTATCCATTGCGGGAAGTTTCTTTCAGAGTGAGGCTGTTGATGGAATGTACAGAAATTTTCCATTCCCACTTCAGTTAAGTTCATAGTAGAGGGAATATGAGAGGGAGGTTTGGATAGACATTGTCATCTCTCTTTTTGTAATAAGGTTTGAATTGCTTATTGGCCTCCTTCTCCTTTTCTAGGTCAATTATTCTATTTGAAAGTTTCTGCACCATTTTTACCACACTATCTAATTCTTGTGACCGCTCATATTTAGGCTTAGTTAACAACAAAGGTTTTCTGTTTCCAAAAGGTTTTTCTTCTGACGGTGCAGGATATTTGTCTATACTTTCCATTTTGGCTTCCACTTTCTCAGCTTCCTCATATGTTTCCAGTAAGGTGGGATTAACTGATCTTTTGACAAACATAGCTATGTAGGGACCAAGAGATGAAGTGTAATACTCAATTAAGGTGTTCTCAACAGGTTTTATAGTCGCATCAAATTTATTCAGATGGGAAGGAAACCTCTGATTGAAATTATGCACCTTCTCCTTCTTTTCCTTTCTAAGGGAAAGCAACTCTTTCATTAAAGCAACGATAGTTCTCAGGGTTCTCATACTTGTTTCTAAACAATATCTTAAAGGTGTTCCAGTTTGGGATTGAGTTTTCCTGTAGGTAAAAATACCATGAGGTTGCTTTACCCTTGAGGGTATGTGGGAACAATCTGCAGACTATGTATTCATGCTTTGCTGCTTGTAAACCTTCTAAAGCTAGGTAAAAACTTTACAAATGATCATCCACAAAAAATCCTTCATTCGGTTCAAACTTGGGCAATGACTTGTCAAAATTCTGAGGCATGGCATGTAACAGAGGAGTAAGGTTTAGAGGGGATCTATCTCTCCAAGAAGGTGGTGGAGGAGGTTGATTTGCATTCACATTTGCCATGATTTTAGGTGGAGATTGGACAGGGGTTCGAAAAGGTGAGCAGTGAGGGGACTCTGGTCCTAACTGATTTAGAGGTTGCACAATCTCTTGTAGGGTTGTTTCTACTAGCTCTTCAAATTGTTCCACTAACACTAAATCCTCACAGTAAGGACGGTCTTTCTTATAAAATTCTCTTGTACGCAAAGTAGGAATAATGGGAAATCCCCCAATCTTCTTTGCGTACGCCCTTGTGATTAACCTCAAATCATTAATCGCCTCATTGTGGGTCTCTTAGGGAAATTGATCTCAGAACTGTGATCGATGGAGTGTTCTCAAGAAAAAGAATTTCCTCGGCCAGTCATGCATTGGAGGCCCTTCTTCTAGCACCAAAACTGTTGAGGCATGGAAAATCCCAAGTAACAATAGTAGGGATTCTCCCCAATGAACGTTCCCAATCAACTCGTTATTGTTTGATATGGGGAATTCCTCCGGTTTACGGTCCGGCTAACGTAGGTCAAGTAACGGTTTGAGATTGCTTTTACCGGTTGTAGTTCGGTCCACCATTTAAGTATATTTTTAGTTTTATTTTATATATTATATGCAAGTGCCTAGTCTAAGTGAAAACGATAGAGACATCAAAGAGTTCACAATGTGATGCACAGGTTCTTAACTCTCGTCTTATTAACCCTTTTGCTTCTAAATCACAAACAAATAACAACTATGCTAAACTAGCTAATTCTATCTAACCTATCCCTAGGGAGCAATATTATATTTAATGGTGAGTAATGTACTGTAAAAAATGCATAAATAATATCACAGATAGCTATTCATAATTCAGAATACATGAATACATGTAGAATGGTAAACATAGAGATAGCTCGTTGGTAGTTAAAACATTCATTACTCAATATAATGCATAAGTTTCATAAAAATAACAGAAAATCATTCATAACATGGAAGTAATTCATAAGTCAGAATGATCTCACAGTTCACAGAATAAGCTAAAACACAAATAATTCGACATTCAACCAATCTACAACACGCATTTGAAACTTCACAGCTCCTTCTCTAGTAGAAAATATGGCTTTCTTTATTATAAAAGGAAATAGTTCTTGTTACAATAAACTTCCCAAAAGATAGGGGTGGCAGGTGCGGGGGGGATCCTCTTGGATCCCGGAGGACAAATGGTTGAGACTTTCGCCTGGGGTTTGGGAGTGCGAACCAATAATGAAGCAGAATGGTTAGCCCTCCTACAAGGCTTGCAGATTCTTCAGGAGAAACCCTATTCAAAGGTCTTAATCTTTGGCGACTCTAAACACGTTATTTCTAAACTGCTCAATGGTTACCCCAAGGGAGCAGTAAAATGTCGGCGTTTATATCAAAAGGTCAAGCTTCTCATGCACAGCACTTATGAATTATTTCACATTCTTAGAGTCAACAATCCGGCAGCTGATAGCCTGGCCAATTTGGGGGCCACTCTCCAACAAGGTCATCTAAAGAAAAATGGGAATCCTTCCTCATTCAAGCACATTCCATAATGAGGAAAAAATCTTTTCTCCGCTACTATTGTAGTCATTCAAATAGGGCTCTATCTAAGCAAGCCCAAAACAAGAGGAATAAGGTTTACATTAGTATGGGGTTGTGCTTTAAGCATCCCCTTGGCTTTTCATTGCTCGCCCTCCCCTCCTTTTTCCCTTATCCGACCTCCCCTCCGCATTCACCCCTATACACCTGCTCTCACATCAAGTTATTCTACCTCTTTAATGTTGGTCTCTGCCTCCATTTAAGGCTGCGTCCTATAACTCCCCTCCTCCTCGCCGCATGGTTCATTAGCTGTCACTTCTTCCCATCGGAGGCAGCTGCAATAAATCTCCATCTTTTCTGGGCTTTAAGATCATTCCTTTCGCACGAACTAGAGCTTGTGGAGCTTATCAATATGGTTTCTTTGGAAAGTTTCTCCGCCCTTCCCTCTTATCCCGGTTCTGGTCCTGCTGAAGCTTTGCATTATTTGCTGTTTTCTGCCTTCGGCATAGCTGAGGGGAGCCTGCACAGCCTTCCGTGGCAGGAGCTCCCGTTAACCCGAAGCGAGGTCGAAGAGAGGCTGGTAATTGCTGCTTTCTCCCCCTGCCTGTGTGAAAAACTTAGTTGGTCCCAGATTATCAACTCTGGTAAAGATCCTCCTGCAGGTTTAGGTCGTGGTCTGGTTATTGGCTGCAAGTGCACTGGGTGGAGAAAAGGCGAAGCTGGCTCTCTGATTTGTGTGAAAGTCGAAGAGCTTCAGCCGCAAAAGGAATTGCAGGTGCTCAGATCCTGTTGTGATAGAAATTGGGCTTCAGGTATCCCGGTTCAGTCTCAATTGACTGGCAGTTTGAAACACGTTGCTCAGCCCCAGCTCGCTCGCATCTCTCGGTTTTCAGCTGCAGGTTCAATGACTCAGCCAGGGGACAACGCTGGGATGGCCGACCTGAAGAAGAATATGAGGCGTATGTATGAACTTCTTTCTATTAGTGTGATGGATAATCGCGAGATGGCTAAGGATATTAAGAAAATGGAGGACACAGTTAGCTATACCTCTAATCAAATCAGCAATCATGATTCCCGTATCGACGACAATGAGAGCAACCTACGGGAATTGAAGGGGACGGTGGAAAAGATACATGAGGACCTCCAGCGTCTAGTTTCTCTGAATCAGGTCAGTCGAGTTAATGGAGTTTGTGACGAAGCAGTGCAGCCCATGGAAGACGAATCAGTAGCTCAGCCTGGTGGCAACCCCTAGTACTTTTACTTCTGAATGAATGTTTTTATGTAAATTTTTGTGTAATCAGTATGTCAGGGTTTATACAGCCCGAAGCTTTAAATATCTAGGTCAGTCTTGTAGGGAAATACTCTGGGATTCTCAATGGACTGTCTCATGGTTCAGCTTCTCTTTTTTGCTCAGACTCTCAGGTTTTTTGTAAGCTTGTTTTGGATGGCTGTGCACAGCCCACTTTTATAAAATCTTCCTTTTTAGTTTCTGTAAAAAAAAATAAACTTCCCAAAAGATAGCATGGAAAAGTCTTTCTTACATCTCCTTTACCTATACTTATACAACTTAAAAATGACTCTTGAGTCGCCCCAATCTTTTGGGATTCCTTGACTCTTCCTTTACAAAACTTTTGTCTTTTAGGGAATTACTAAAAGACTAAATACAAAATTGTGTAATATTTAGTCGTTGAATAAGACAAAATTCAAATGGGCCCAACTAGTGTCTTAATAAAAACACCCCATGCTTGTGCTTCTTCACTAATGATCCGATATTCTGCATGCTCCAATACACATACTGCCACTTCATGCTTTGAAAGCTGAGATTCAATTTCCTTCACCTTAGGTACATTCTGCCTCAAATATTCCTCTAACAAGAGCTTGTGGGCTGAAGCTTGGATAATCCAGATCCTGATGTCTTCTTCATTAATAGCTTCGAGCTTGGATATGCATTATTCTTCCTTTTGTAGCCTCTCTTGCAAGTTATTCAGATGTTCTTCCCTAATTGGGAAATCTTGATCTGGGGCACCTGCTAGAATCATGCATTGATTGTGAACAAGATGTATGCCTTTGTAAAATTCAGCACACTTCTCAATAGTTTTCTCAATGGATGTGTTTAATCTGACCGTTGTTCTACACCCAAAATTCAGTATGGCTACCTCCATCTTAAGACTTCCTATATATTTATGAGGCATATTAGCTGGAAAGTTTGAATGGGTTCCTATCCATGTTAACTGATTTTTTACAAGCTCAACCACCTCTGATAATCTTCTCTGGAATTCTGACGAGCTGAGTGCTAGCTCTTTCAATCTGACCTCAATCTACTTAACTCTATACATCTCTCCTGCAAGGCTCAACAAAACCTGATTTATCTCCTTTTGCAACATTGAAGCTTGATTCTGGAACAGAGTGATGTCCATCTTCTTCTCCTTAACCACTTGATGTTGTTCTCGCGGTAAAATATTCTGAGCTTCTAGCTCCTCTATTCTCTTGTTTGTTTCCTCTTCTTTCTTTCTTGCTTCAAAAACGTGCTTCTCAAGATCTTTATTTTCTTCTTCAATAATACTTATTGATAATACTAGGGCATCCTTGTCATATTGTAGAGTTTGGCATGCCTCCTTTGACTTCTAAATCTCATTGAGAATATCTTCATGCTTCCTCTTCAGACTTTGTCCCTCACCTCTTTCCTTCTTCAGAGTTTCCTTCATTTGAACAACCTTCTTCTTATATTGTTCTAGATCAATCATAATTTTATCCACATTATCTTCATTAGCAAGGGCTGAGGCTACACCTTCCATTTCCAGAATTCTTGGATCCTTGTCACTCCCGTAGACAATTGTTTTCTTAGTCACCATGATTCCTTGCTTTTCCCCGGTGTCTACTTTCGTCTCAGTTCTCATGACAATTGTTTTCTTATTCTTATCATAAAAAATGGTATTTAAATCGGCTATCTCCTACTCTTGAGATAAGATGAAAGGGATTAGTTCAATCCCTAATGTCGGAGCTGAATCTCCCATGGCTGTGCTACTAGATGGGACAGATGATTCTAGCAGATCATCATAAGACTGAGTCTACTCCAAATTTGCACGATCCTATTCTTCCTATTCTTTTTTCTGTAATTCTTTGGTCGTTCTCTCTACCTGGTCCCTTTCTCTGTCAGCCGCTTCCAGTCTTAACCTTTCATCCTCTTATTGTCTTTTATGGGACTCTTCTTCTTGATTCTTTTTCTCAGCTTCTTCTTCTACTAACCATCATTCTACTTCTTGTGATAGTTTGAGTGCCTCCTCTTCCCTTTTCTTAGCACCTTCCTCTTCCTGTTTCTTCTGCTGCTCAACAGTTATTCCCTTTCCACCTACGGTCATTATCTTTTGTTTGAATCTCTTCCTCAAGGCTATCATATTGCGTGCGTTGCAGAATATTTCTTCATCTTTATCTTAGTAATCCGCATATTCAAAATGTACTCCCGCTGCAGCACAATAGTTAGCAACCTTATCCTCAAAATCATTCCTATGAAAAATTATCTCTCCAAAATGGAAGTACTCTAACTCCTTTACAAAATTTGGAGCACTCTTCAGTTTGGAGAACTTATAACTTCCTACATAAAACAGGAGTGGGGGTTATACAACCTTCTTCTGATCAAAAAGGAAATTACCAACCCCGTCAACGTAAAGTTTCCTCACTACTTCCTTGTGAATAACATAATCCGTGGCATATTTTGGAAAAAGAGAAGGTGCCCTTGTTGCGCCAAACATCCTCAGATATAGGCCTTCTTCTGTCAGGTAATAATGACCATTATCCTGTACAATCTTCAAGGATTCTTCTGACATCCAATCACATTCAGCAAGGAAGATTAATATGTATATTGGCATTATGAAATCTTCACAAATACTCTTATAATGATTGAAATATTTGTGTGCCCAAAACAATTGATATGCAACATAGACGGGAGGTTTGGCCTTATCGCATTGGAACTTCAGAGCTGGGAATGGCTGTGTGCACAGAATACAATTGATTAGAAAAGAGCTCATATAGAACTCTGACTTCTTTTGTGAGACTCCTCCCAGCGCTGCACTTATGCATGAGGACAAACTGTTAGACACTATATTGGCCCAGTTAAAAATGGTGCCTTGAGTGGCGACAAAGAAAATCACTGGTACCCAGCTCAGTTCGTAATTCTTTCCATTTGGTCTTCCAAAGATCATGTTCAACATTAATTCTATCAACCTATAAGGAGTGCACAGGTGCACCGTTTCATATTCCACTGAAGGCCTTGTACGATTTTTTTTTCCGGGAACCATCATTCTTTTGACATTGTCCAAAACATCTAGGTTAAGGCCCTTTAACCATTCTTTTGTTAGATACTTCTGGGGCGTGGGTAGCTTATAGGCCTGAGCTACATAATCTAGGCTATAATTAGCATAAACCTTATCCTTCAGTATTTGAAAAAATCATTTTTGTTACATTAGTCCTTGGGAGGATCCGGCCTATTACTTCTACACATGTGAAAAGTTTTGGTCGCATGGCAACCTTCATGATTGTTGACCTCTCTATATTGGCATATATTGGTAAATCCTCTAATCCTATATCTGGGACGCTTCGATTGGTGATCATTCAGTATATTTCCACCCATTTGTACTCAGGTTCGATGCCCGTGACATCTTTGGTATCTTCATATATAACTTCAACTCGCGTTACGATCTCTATCTGTGGATCTTCGTTCGCGGCTTGAACCTTATTTTTCCCTTTCCGAGGCATATTTCTATATAAACTACGAGGATTTTTTGATCATACGATAGCATGTTAGATTCAATCTATTCCAAAACATATAACTGTAATTGACAAATTCTACAATAGACAGAACCAGTTTTAACCAGAAATGTTTTTACCAAATCATCATAATGCATATTGACCAAACTTTTGCTTCCACTTTAAAATGTGCTTTCTTGAAAATGAAAAGATAAACAACAGGCTAAAAAATTTATAGATGCAGGCTGGACAAGGGTCATAGGAAAGTACTCTACTACATAGGCCCTAAGGCTCTCACCATGGCAACACATCTCTCAAAGCATACCAATGTCAACACCGTGAATGAGAAAGGAAAAACTCAAATATGCCCGGGAGGAAACCTTCATGAATAACTAGGGTTTTTACCTTAAATGGGATTTCCTCCCATGGCACTCTACAAAATGCCTATTCCAATTGACCAATGGTCGCACTCTTGCCACCTTCTGATTGATGAAATGAAGTAATGTTGCAGATGATGAAACACTCGTCTGCCCACTGCCCTCCTACTACAAACAACTATCAGGTAAATTCCCATGGTAGGAGTTGGGAAACAATGGATGGGTAGGCAAGAAAACCGAAGGCCTAGTCTCTCAAGAATAACGCTTCACAAAAACCATGATGAACTCAAAGTCTAAAAAATCCCCACAAAAAATGGAAAACCTAACCCAACCAAATCGCTACAACATGCACCGCCAAGCAACAGGAAAAATTAGCGAGTAAGATCCTACCTGGTTGCTAATACGACCTGGAAAAGCATGATCCCTGCTAACTAGACTTGCTCAGTTGACTAACAACTCTGCAGCTTGCAAACGACCAACAATAACCGTGGAAAATCCACTTATAGGCTTAAATGGGCTTAAACAAAGGTAAACTTAATAAATGGCCTCGGGCGGGAAACCCTGTTAGCGCCAAAAATCATATTAAAACTGATCCTATGAGCAAACGCAAGGGCTTCAGATGGTAGAAAAGAATGGGCCCAATGTTGATTGGGTGGCTACAACAATACACTGCCGAAAAGGGACAAAGATCAATCGGTAAGACACACCACTAACACCTGCACTGACGTCGGAAAATCCTTCAGGAAGGAGATCGGCTATGCATCAGACTGTGGATCTGAAGCATCGGCAAGGAAATCATCATTAGGCTCTCGAAACACTTGGAAACAAAAAACTAAAATGGTGGGTTAAAAAAACAAAATCTCCCATGGACATCAAAAAATGAAACAACAAGACGACCCGATGCGTTGAAAAAAATTCGAATAATCAACCGAGCATTAGAAATTTTTTTTTGATACCATAGACTAAGATACATCCGATGTATTGGGAGGATTTTGCAAGACTTTTCGGAAGTGTAAGAAACAGAGAATAGGCTAGCCTTCGAACAACTCTTCCAATACGTCAGATGAACTTCAAGAGTTCATCCGACACGTCGGGTGGAAAAAAGATTTTTTTTTTTTGCAAAAAACTTAAGTCATGAAACAACTCTTGCAAGGTAAAGATAGACTTTCAAAGCTTTTCTAAAAAACTAGGAAAAGTAGGGGGCCCTAAAAAGTAGAATTTTTTTTGGGATGATAGTTGCAGCGACAACATGAACTAAGTCAACCTATAAGTTCCAATGGATTGAAAAACATAGTAGGTGCATTCCATATCATTAATAATCTACATAACCAATGCAATCCTAATCATATGAGCACACCCCATTCATCAACCATACTTTTCATCAACAAACCTAGCTAAGGGCATTGTCTTATCATTTCAGAAACATTGAAACATACATCCATACATCTACAGGAACACCCTAAGCTCATCAATAAGAGGAAATCATGCACTATACTGGTGACTCTGTACAACACACTATTACACCATTTATGTTGTCATTTACCCCAATACAAGGCACAACCATCTAACAACAGAATATGAGAACAATAGCTCCTAAGCATTATTTCCATCAGTGAGATTGAAGCTACTGATTATCATTTCCTTGACATTGAAACACATATTTGCACATAAACAACATACCCAAAGTTCAATAGAATTGTAGGAAAAAAACCTCGGTGATGAAACCTGTTTGTAAATGAGGCACAATGAAAAGGGAAAAACCACGTTCCACCCAACCGTAGATTAGGCATACATCTCTCCGTCCTCAATCACCCCCGAGCTAAACTATGCATGCCAAGAGTGGTGACAATCAAAATTAGTCCAGTTCTTGAGTGAGAAATCACTTTCCTCACACAACAAGTATTCCTTGTTCCAGCATACTCAGGGGTGTCTTGCCTCCTAGTATATGCTTCCTTATTTATAGTTTTTGCTTTTCATGGGTGTTTTTTGTAGCTAACAGCCAATTCCCCAGGAATTTTCGCTGCCACTACATCTTTGATTCCCAGAGTGGGTCTAGTGCCATACTAACATTCCCATGCCTGGTGTAACTTCCCTTAGATTCAATATTCATGTCCCCCACTCTCGCATGCATAATTTCCTCATTCAACATGGTTGTCCCTCATTCAGATTTTTATTACAAGCATAATGTTTCATTTACATTTGTCCTCTAGGGACCGATTGGAATATTCTAGGTCCGCCAATCACAAAAAATAGTCTTTTAAAAATATTACAAATAAATTTTATCACTTGGGGGATATTACATCCTTTCCCCCTTATTGTAACACTGTCCGCGGTGTTCTCAGTCGTCTTCCATACTTTCTGGAAACAAACCTGGGTACTCCTTCGCAGGGCATCTTCTAATTCCTAGGTTTCCTCCTCCGGGATAAAGTAATTCCATTGCACCTAACTCGAGTGACAACTCGGTTCCGAATCACAGTTTCTTTCGTGTCCAGAATGCAAACATTTTCCACATGGAATTCGCCCTCTGGTTCCACCTTTACCACATTCCAATCAATGATGTGAGTGGAATCATATACATATTTCTTTAGTATTGAAATATGAAAAACATTATTAATTCTTAAGTTTTTTGGAAGAGAAATCTTGTATGCCATGGGTCCAATCCTTTCTAAGAATTGAAAGGGTCCGCAAAACCATGGTGCTAATTTGGTGAATCTTCCAAGTTTCAGGGAGATTTTTTTGGGATTCACTTAGAGTTAAACATGATCTTTGACTGAAAACTCTTTATGTTGTATTTTCAAGTCATGATAACTCTTTTGGAAATCCTGCCCCACCTTCAAATTCTTATGTACCTCCCGAACAGTTTGTTCCATGTATTGCAACATTTCAGGTCCTACCATCAAATGATCCACATGGCTTCCCAACCAACAAGGGTAGTACACTTCCTTCCATACAGGATTTCAATTGGGCTCATCTTGGCAGAGGCTAGGTAGCCATTACTATACGCAAACTCTGCCATATGCATATAGTCTTCCCAATTAGTGGGTCTTTCCATGACATACTTCCTCAACATGTCCTCAATGACTTGGTTTGTTCGTTCTGTTTGTCCATCTATTTCAGGGTGATAGCTAGTGCTGAATTTTATCTTGGTTTCCAATCCTGCAAATAATGACTTCCAAAAGTTTGATGTAAACTTGACATCTCAGTCAAAAATTACCATCTTTGGCACTCCATGAAGTCGAAATATTTTCTTCAGGAATATTTTTGCAACATTGATAGCCTTATAAGTCGATTTCACAGGTATAAAATGATAAGACTTTCTTAATTTATCAACTACAACCCTAATTGAATCATGTTGTTTTTTAATCAATGGTAAACATGTGATAAAATCCAAAGATATTACCTCCCATTTCCATTTAGGAATTGGTAAGGGATGTAACAAATCTACTGGATGTTGATGTTTAGGATTCACATGTTGACATTCCAAACATTTAGACAGGTAATGAACTAGATTTGCCTTCAAATTGGGCCAAAATAATTTCTTTCTGAGGGTTGTTAACATCTTTTGGTAACCAGGGTGTCCTACATAAGGAGGTTTGTGCATTTAATTCAAAATAAATAGTTTTAAATATGCAACATTAGGCACGTATAGTCTTCTTTTAAACCAAATTAATCCTTTCTGGTCTACTTTGAATTCTGTCCCTTTCAAGTTTACCTCTTATGTCAGCAATTTATTCAGTATATTTCCATATTCAACATCATGGAGGCTAACTATTTTTATTCTTCTCAACATATCACCTTCTGGTTGACTCACGGTGGTCTCATACACTTCATGATTTCTTCGGTTGAGTGCATCAACCACTTTATTTCCTTACATTTGATATGCTTCACTTCAAAGTCAAATTTCATTAAGAAGGCCATCCATCGTTCTTATCTGAAATTGAGTCCAAGATGAGTAAAAATATTCTTTACACAAGTGTTATCTGTCAATAAAAGGAACTTTTTCCCTAACAGGTAATTACACCACATCTTTAAGGCATGCACTACCATTGCCAATTCTAAATCATGCACTACATAATTTCATTCGTGATCCTTCAACTTGCAAGATTCGTAACATACCACATGCCCTTCTTGAGATAGTACTCCCCCCAATCCCTCCTTGCTAGCATCAGTACATACTGTGTAGTCCTTATAGGGGTCATCCACCTTCAATATCGGGGCCATGGTTAAAAATATTTTTAGATTTTCAAAGCTCTCTTGACACTTCACGGACCATACAAACTTTACTCCCTTCCTTTGTAAGGAAGTAATAGGACAAGCTATCTTTGAGAACCCTTGGATGAATGTTCGGTAGTACTCGTTGAGTCCCATGAAAGATCGAATGTACGTGACATCCTTAGGCACATGCCACTCCAAAATTGCCTTTATCTTCTGCAGATCTACCGTAATCCCTTTTTCTAAGATGGCATGTCCTAAGTATTGAATTTATTTTTTGAATAATTCACACTTCTTGAACTTTGCATACATCTAGTGGTCTCTTAGGGTCTATAGTACGATTTTCAGGTGTTGTTGATGTTCTTCTTCTGTCCTTGAGTAGATCAGGATATCATCAATGAAAATTAACACAAACAGATCCAAATACTTGTTAAAGATGTTATTCATCAGACAGATGAATGTAGCAGGGGAATTGGTCAAGCCGAAAGGAATTACTACGAATTCGTAATTCCCATATCGGGTCCTAAAAGTTGTTTTGTTAACATCTTCTTCCTTAATCTTGTTCTGGTGGTAACCAGACCTCAAATCCAACTTGGAGAAGACTTTGGATCCCCCTACTTGATCGAACAAATAATTAATCTGAGGCAGAGGATACTTGGTTTTGATGGTCACTTTATTTAATTGTCTATATTCTATGCATAGTCTTAAAGTCCCATCCTTCTTCTTGACAAATAAAACTGGGGCTCCCCAAGGTGATACACTAGGCCTGATATAAACCTTATCTAGTAGTTCATGTAACTAGATTTTCAATTATGTTAACTTAGGGATACTCATTCGATAAGGTACTTTGAATGATGGAGCAAACCCAGGTATGATTTCATGATAAATCTATTTCTTGTCGAGGGGTCAGTCCAGGTATCTCCTCTCGGAACACATCCATGAATTCATTTAACATCGGGTGTTCCCTTACAAATGTTGGGTTTTCATTAAGGAGTAGGTCAGAAACCTTTACCGCATAGATATTACAAACCTTCCTTGAACACTTCCTCAATTGCAAGTCATATATCTGCCTTAAGGAAACAATCTTACTAAAACCCCTTACCTCCCTAACAATTTTATCCTCAGCCACATAAGTAAAGGTTTTATCAAATAAATTTAATACTACTTTATACATTTCTAACCAGTCCATGCCAATAATCATATCATATGACCTTAGAGGAAAAATATTCAAATTAATCCTAGTTACATGACCCTGTATTGAAATTTCATAATTAGCAATAAACTCAGTTGCCTTCCTTTTTGCCCTGGTTTCCAGTTGGACTGACCAGGGAATTAAATGCCTTACCTTGGTGAGCTGACAATTCTCCATCATTTTAGGAGTGATGTAACTTAGAGTATCTCTTGGATCAATTAGTATATACAGATTTTGGTTAGAGATAGTACCTTCAATCTCAAGAGCTGCATTAATTCGGTGGAAATTTTTTCCAATTTATCCCACAATGGAAGATTCTTGAAAATTGTGTTCATTCTTGTTGGGTTCACCAAGGATTGGGCATTTCCTTCATAAGTGGGGACCTTTGCATTCCCAACACTTCAGAGGTTCTTTAGGGGTTCCTACAATCCCTTTTGGTCCAAGATGCACATGTTTATTGTCCTTACACTGAAACTGTCCATTTTAATTGTATGAATTTCCTTGAGGATTCCTTAGCATGTTCCTGAAGGGTGGTGGTTGGAAGCCCTTCTTCTGCAGGTTGAAATTTTCCTACTTCTTGTCCTTCCTGACTTTGGAGAGGTCATTCCTTTGTTTATACTTCTCAAAGCATAGTATTTATTTTCTTAACACCTCATCCAGCATCTTGGGGTTATCAAATTCAATCCGATCTCTATGAGAGTGTGTCAGGAAGCTTGAGAATCGTTGTACTTTTACCTTTTCTTCTTTAATGTAGGACACGAACCATAGTAGATCTAGAAATTTATTGATGAGATCCTCCATGGTCATTTGACCAAGTTTCAATTCATAAAATTCCTTGGTATTTCTTTCATAATAGCTTTTTGATAAATATTGTTTCTTAAAGAGTTTCTTTAACTCTAACCATTCCAATTTCTTCTCTTTTAATCCATGGGAGATCTTTAGGTCCTGCCACCAAATATTGGCCTTTCCTTTCAGGTTGTAAACCGCCATCCTTACCTTCATGTTGCTGGAGTAGTTGTATATCTGAAAGTACTTTTTAATATGAAGCAACCAAGATTCCACTTCTTCTCTATTCCTTGATTCCCCATGAAAACTCGTGGGTTTAATTTTCTTGAATTCGCCTTCCAGGTGGTCTATTTTTCTCTTCATGGCTGTCCAGGCTTGATTCCTAGATTTTTTAGTTTCCTAGGATGAACTTCCTTTTCTTTTAGCACTGTCCCTAACTTCTGGGTCCTCCCTACTTCTGCTGGTGGTTTTTCCCCATTGTTCCTCTCCTGCAAGCTTTGCAATAATATATCATTGAGATCATGTTGTTTTTCTTGTGCCCTTTTCATCTGTTCATTTTCTTATTTGAAGCTCTGTATTTCCACTATCAAATTCTTCATGGTTTCAAGTACCTGGCTAGCTTTAGAATGCTCTGGTTTTGGTTGCGTTGGGTGAGGTACTAGTGTACCTTCTTCAGGTGGGTACTTATGTTCATTTTGCGAGGCCATCGTTGTACCCCGTTACAGAACAATTCATGTTTGTACACAAAACATTCCAATTCATGTTTAGAAAAAATTTCCATAATGTAGCGGAGCTATATGTTCCCCAAAAAAGGTGAAAAGGTTGAAACCTGTGGCTCTGATACCATATGTAACAAACCCAAATAACTTGATAAGTTGTATATATATAAAAAAATTTATTTCATATGAATTAGGGGCTATAATTTTATCAGAGCATTCATCCTTAAGTTTAAAAAAGCAAACAACAATCCTGTCCGCAAGGAAATGCACCTTTCCACACTTTCCTTTTCGCAAACTCATTCCGCGTCGTTCATCCCTCGTGGATTCAACCTCGTCTGTCGATCTAGAATAGATGTGGGTTGTATATTACGGATTTCAGGATTCCAACTTTCTTGAAGTTCCACTTCGATCTTTCCATTTCCGCCTTTCCTCTTTCTGCATTTTGCATTCCGCAATGTGCGTTGCGGGTTGAAGAAACTGAAAATTTTTACACTGTTTCTTTCCCCTTCCACATGAATTATTCTGCATCGTTGATTCTTGCGGGGTCAACCTCAACTGTCGATCTTGCGGGCTGCAGATTGGGGGTTGCAGGCTTCCAAGTTTCTCAAAGGTCCACTTCGATCTTTCAATTTTTGCCTTTCCGCTTTCCGCATTCCGCAATGCAGATTGCGGGTTGCGGGAATTTAACATTTTTACACCTGTTCTTTTCTCTTTCCACGTGAATTATTCCACACCATTGATTCTTGTGGGGTCAACCTCAACTGTTGATCTTACGGCTGCATATTGTGGGTTGTGGGCTCACAACTGTTTCGAAGTTCCACTTTGATTTTTCTGCTTCTGCCTTTCCAATTTCTCTTTTCTCTTACGGGATCCTTTTGGGGAATTTGATCCTTAGTAGCTCAGATATCCATCATTCATCCTTGTTTGGCCTACCATATTTGACAAATCTCAAAAGTTCATTTATTCGCACGTGTAGAGGTTGTGAAATCCACTCCCACCGTTGATCTCCAACATCATCATATCTCATCCGTCGAAACATGCAGGTTGTACAAGATTTTGCAAACTTGGAAACTTCATTTATTCGTGCAAGTTGAAGTTGCGAAATGAACTCTCTTCATTGATCTCCAACATCATTAAATCTCATCCGTCAAAACATGCGGGTTGTACAAGATTTCACAAATATGGAAATTTCATTTATTTGTGCAAGTTGAAGTTGCAAAATCAACTCCCGTCGTTGATCTCCAACATCATTAAATATCAGCGGTCAAAACATGTGAGGTTTTAAATATTTTGCATATTTGGAAACTTCATTTATTTGTGCAAGTTGAAGTTGCGAAGTCAACTCTCATCGTTGATATCCAACATCATCAAATCTCGGTCATCGAAACATGCGGGGCGTACCAGATTTCATAAATCCAGAAACTTAATTTCTCCTTGCATGTCTGCTCAGCAAAATATTTGTCCATAGTTGATCTGATTCCCTCAATCCATCCGATGGTAGACTTCACCTTCAAGTTAATATTTCCACCATTACCAAAATACTGAAGTCTGAGCATATTTCCTTGGTGAAATTGTCTACAACCTTTGATCTTCCCCTTTGTCCATCTCGACCATCCTTTCCATATTATTCCTTTCACTGGACTGAACTATTGCAAGGAAAATTGTAGGTGCAAGTGGAACAAATCTCATTCCAAAACTATAAGTATTATCCATGAACTTCATTAAGCCTGGGATGGTTCAACCCAGAGCAAAGCTCGAGCCTCCCCATAGGGAACAAATGCCTTGGGTGTTTAAACCAGGGAAAACATACAGTATGCAAGTAACTCTTTATAGAACATTATGAAACCATTAGGAAACCCAAAATCATCAAATACAAGTCACAGTCATTCAAACAGAGCAAGATTATCCTTTTCCATGAACTAAGTAAACCTATAAGTTCCAGTGGATTGAAAAATAGAGTAGGTGCATTCCATACCATTAATAATCTGCATAACCAATGCAATCTTAATCATATGAGCACACCCAATTCATCAACCATACTTTTCATCAACAAACCTAAGGGGATTCTCTTATCATTTCAACAACATTGAAGCATACATTCATACATCTGCAGACACTCCCTAAGGTCGTCAATCAGAGGAAATCATGCCATGTACTGGTGACTCTGTACAACACACTATTAAATAATTTGAGTTTTCATTTACCCCAATATAAGGCACAACCATATAACAACAAAATATGAGAAAAATAGTTCCTAAGTATTATTTCCATCAGTGAGACTGAAGCTACTGATTATCATTTCCTTGACATTGAAACATATATTTGCATGTAAACAACATAACCAGAGTTCAATAAAATGGCAGGAACAAAACCTCAGTGACAAAACTTGTTTGTAAACGAACCGCAATGAAAAGGGAACATCCACGTTCCACCCAACCATAGATTAGGCACATATCTGTCCATCCTCAATCACTCCCGAGCTAAAATATGCATGCCAAGAGTGGTGAAAGTCAAACTTAGTCCAGTTCTCCAGTGAGAAATCACTTGTCTCACACAACAAGTATTTATTTCAACTTGCCTAACACAGAGTGCTCACGCAGTAGTTATTCTGTGTTCCAGCATACTCAGCGGTGTCCCTTCTCCTAGCATATGATTCCTTATTTATAGTTTTTTATTTTCCTAGGTCTTTTTTGCAGCTAATGGCCAATTCCCCAAGAATTTTCGTTGCCATTACATATTTTATTCCCCAGGGTGGGTCTAGGTCCATACTGGCATTTCCACACCTAGTGTAACTTCCCTGAGATTCAATCTTCACGTCCCCCAATCTCGCATGCATAATTTCCTCATTCAACATGGTTGTCCCTGTCATTCATATTTTTATTACAAGCATAGTGTTTCAGTTAGATTTATCCTCCAAGGACTGATTGGCATATTCCAGGTCCGCCAATCACATTCAAAAAAAATAAAATAGTCTTTCAAAAATATTACAAATAAAGTTGATCACTTGGGGGATATTATAGAAGGTGTGCGATGCAATGGTTGGAAAATGACATGTCAGAAAGATCGTGGGTATGAGGTCTTCTAGAGTCTGCAAACGCTGCACAAAAGAAGGTATCTTTGTAAGTCATATATTTATTGCCTACTGACATGTGTCGCTAGAATAGGAAAGACAACTTGTTGGATAATTGTAGGAATTTGACTGAGAGAGTGACATGTAATGAGTCTGTAAAGAGTCTATAAACAGAGGAACCAAATTTGTATACAGGTTATCCTATCTAGCCCTTTGAGCCTCTTGATCATCGTTAGCTTAGTGTCTAGTCATTGTTGTAAGTTTGTTAGTTTGTTTCTAAGTGCATTGAGTCGAGAATCTGTAGCTGAGTGCACAAAATTGTAGAAGAGACTAAGTCAATAAAGGTTGTGTGCAGATTAGTAGTATAGTTAAGTAGAGGAAGATCAAGGACAAAATATAAGAGATCATGAGAGGAGAAATAAGTTTGTATAAATCAACAAGGAAGATCTAGAACAGATTCTGCAACTTAGTGCATAGACAAAAGGTGCCATATATTTCTCATGTCAAATGAAGAGCACCCTTGTGGTTGTTTTCCATATTGGTTTCCACATTATAAGATTCTGTGTTATCTGTGTGAATATTGAATGTGATTAGTCGCATGTGTACATGTTGTTGTGAATGAATGTTGATGTAGATGCTTATGAATGAATTTAAATATATCAGTTGCACTGTTATAAGTTGAATGCACTTATGTTGCACTGTGGTTATTGTTATATCATTTACAAAGGAAGAAGTGTATCATAATATATATTTGCACAGTAGGCATAAATAATCCATCCACGGGCTTCAATCGAGTTCCTTGGAATAAGGCCAAGGGACATGAAATCCCCTACCCAACTGCAGAAACCAGATTCCAAAAGTTACCCATAGAAAGATATCTCAAGTGAGACTGCATCTGCGTCGCAGTTGTTTTTTACTGGTATTTTCTCTGTTGGGGAGATATCTTAGGATTTTATTGTGCACAAGAGAAAAGGGACTAAACCTAGGTTGAAGAGATGCTAGAAGGACAACATGCGGCTAATTCTGTTACATGGAGCAAAATTTCCAATAATTTCAATAAAAACCGCCAGCCAAACCATCACTTCAGTTGTCAGGACAACATGTAGTTATTGTGCATTAATGGCAGATGGGACCAAAAAGCATGCTGTCGAAATCACATATTAGCTCAAATTAATTGTTACCCAATTTTCACTTGTGACAAAAGTTTATCATGCGACAACAATTTTCTTGCGACAAACATGTAATCTGCAACATCATTCTACACTTGTGGCATAATAATAAAATTGCTATTTTTTTTAGTCGATTAAAGTGTGACTATCTTGGTAAGGATTTATATGACCTCCATTTACCAACCCCTTGAAGGGTGTACCATATAACCTATGTAACTGGACTACACCTCCTTTAGTGATACAGATGACAACATACGGTCCCGACCAATGTGTTCAAAACTTGCTAGGATGCTTAAAAAATTTATTGTCATATATGAGGACAAGATCTCTGACATGAAATTGCTTAAACTTAATGTGATGGTCGTTCCAAGAGTTTTGTTGCTCCTTCTTGGCATGCCGATGATTTCCAACAACAAAGTGATCTTCTTCCAACTATACTAGTTGTGACAATATTTATTCTACAACACAAACATCTATTATCTCAGTAATCGTAGATATCCTAAGAGTGGGTACACTATATTCTAGTGGCATGGCAACTTCTTGTCCATAAACCAATCTAAACAGAGTTTGTCCTGTCAACTTTTTGCAGGTTATGCGATAATCCCATAATACAGTAGATATTTTATGATCCCAATCATCCCTCTAAACATTACATATTTTTTTCAATGCATTCTCCAAGATCTTATTGAATGCTTCGACAACATCATTTGCTTATGGGTGATATGGTGTTGTCTTCTAGTGCCGAATTTTAATTTTCTTAGTTAATTTTCCAATCATTTGATTCAAAAAATGTGTACCTTGATCGATTATTAAAATTTTTTGACATCCAAATCGGGTCAAATAAAAATCTTACAGTAGTCGTAGCAGTACAATCCTTTACTAGTGTTACTTCTGCCCATCTAGTTAAATAAACTGTCGCAATGATTATATAACGTGCACGCGTTTGTTATCCTAGTAGATTATTGGGACCTACAAATTCAACCACCCATTTATCAAATTCCTGCAAAGTCACTTGTGGTAATAGTGGCATCTAATCTTGTTGCGACATTTTTCTAGTTCTTTGACAAATATCACATCACTGATAATAATCTCTAGTTTATGCATGCATAGTAGGAAACAACAATCCTTCCTGTCATAGATTGCACATTGTTTCTTTTCCCGCATAGTGACCTCTTTAGACACTAGTATGTGCTTCATTTAAAACCATATATGTTCCAGAACACAACGATGAAGTATCTCATCCGGTCGCATCTTATATAATTTCCCAGCTATCAGCTAGAAATCTACAACTTTTACAATTAATTGCTTCTTTTGTGTTGTACTAAAGTATTCTGGTGCATATACGATAGTTAAGAGATGTACAATATCTCCATAGTGATCATCAGTCATCTTAAATACAAAAAATTATGTGTTAGGAGGATTATTGTCAAGATTAACATGTTCTTCTCCACTTTCTAACCTCGACAGATGGTGTGGTCCTGAATTTAGTCTACCCATTTTGACAATAATCACAAATTCAAACTATTGGAATAGGAGAAACCATCAGTAGATCTTCCCCCATCACTAGATTATTGAGCAAATACTTAAATTAAAAATGATATGTATACATATTGAAGTGTCCTCCCATCAAATAACTTCAAAACTTTTGGAGAGCATATACCATAGAAAGTCCTTCTATTTCGGTAGTGGTATAGTTGTTTTCTGTTGTTGACAGTTTTCTAGTAGAAAATGCAATCAGGTGACCAATAGACCCCTCACCTGGTTGTGCAAGTGCAACGCCAAGGGTGACGGAAGACAGATCGACATGCACATGAAATCTTTTTTCCATTATGGAAATACCAATATAGGTGTTGTAACCATGTTATTTTTAACAACATCCAGACTCTCTTGGAATTGCTCATTCCATTGAAACTTGGAATCTTTCTTTAACAATTTTTCCATAATAGTTGTAACCTCTACATATCCTTTGATAAATTTTCTATAATACCCCATATGTCACAAAGTAGTTCTCAATTGTTTGACTGTAGAGGATGATGGTGGGTCGATGATAATCACAATATTGATAGGGTCCATCAATATTCCATCTCGACAAACCACATGACCCAATAAGATGCCAAAAGGGGCACAAAAAATACACTTCTTTAAATTAAGAGAAATGTGGAACTACCTACACCAATAGAACATCATTATGAGGCTCTCAATGTGATCTTTTACTACCCCATATACCATTCATTTATAAAATTATACTTCAATAAATTTATGGATGAAGTATTTAAAAGAAGCTATGACTATTCTAGAAAAAATAGCTGGAGCATTCTTGAGACCAAAGGGCATTACCATGTAATGGAAGCATCCCCATTCCGTCGCAAATTGGTCATTTTGTACCGATATTTATTTTCAATCCTTATATTATGGTAACCATGGAATCCATCAGTAAATGAATATACTTCCTTCCAACAATTAATTTGTAAATGGGTTCGAAAATGGGTTGTGCAGGAAGGAATCATTTAACTTCCTTAGGTCGACACAGGTACCAAATTCAACTATCTTCTGGTCTTGCACCACCATAGGGATAATACATTTAGATTATTCGACATGTTCTATAATTCCTGCATCTATCATTCTGTCTAACTATATCTTGAATTTTTATTTATATCTCAGATTGAGTCTATATGGTCATTGTTTGATAGGTTTGGAGTCAGGCTTCAGGGGAATATTCATTTCTCTTAGATCACCAAAAATTCCCTTCATTTTTGAAAATTTAGTGGGGGACAGATCCTAGAATTCATGTAATAAGTCAGTAATTCTCTCGACGGTCTCATTATACCAATAGTCCCCAATATTAGCAAATTTTAGACTCTTTGGAGAACCAATATTCACTTTCTTTAATTTAAAAGGATTCAAAAGCTTGTCACTTGATACACCTAACCCGTCCACTTCTCTAGTACCCTTAGATTCAAGAATATTTATGTCACATGGATCATCATCATCATCGTGTTCACCTATTATATTGTAGTACTCCATCCAATGCTAAATGGTCATGTTGCTCTGATGTAAATTTGACATCGACACATGAATGTATTCAAAGATATTAATTCTAATTATTTGCATAGTAGCATCAATTGTCAGATCGTCATCAGCAAATCCAAATGTATGCATGAAACTGGTAGCTAGATATTCCCAGTTAACTATTTATGGTCACAGCTCAACCGACCTATACTAGTTTCTCAGTATCATGTCCAAGGTATGTATGAACTTATGAACCCATTCTTGTCACGGAAATGTTTCCTATGTCATGAAACAATACTCAATATGCTCGATATGATTAGTCAGCCCTGTATATTTTTTACCAGTATAGAGAACATTTTCTCCAAATCGAGCTTCCAACAACCTTCGACATTGAGAACATTCTAAAATAGACTGCTTATGAGAAACCTACCATCTTTCCAGTGTAGTCTTCAATGAAACATCCATGGATAACAAGCGCTAAGATTAAGATACTTTCTCTTCAAACTCTATAAGAAAGGATTCCAAGTTAGGTAAAACTTCATAGGTAGTAGATAACATACCTTAGTACCTACATGTCTCACATATTTCACGATTCTTGTGCATTTCCACATTGATTATTCATGTAGTCGATTATTCTAGTTCTCCAGAGCTTCTCCTGAGTCCCATGAGAAAGAACTAATACTTCACCAACTAAGTTTTCCACTAGTTGTTGGAATAACATAGTCATCCATCATAGAAGTAATAATGTAGATACTTGGCCTTCAATGTTTACCTTGTCGACATATCTCTATCCTTCTAGAGGACCAATTGGAGAGACCACCTGTAGTTATGCATACTAAAATGTTAATATCCTCTTCTTAAAATTTATAATGGTTTGATTGTCAATAGCCCAGTTAATACCCATAAGTGTGGGATACGAATTTGTTTCATTGAGAATATCTATAACCTAAAAATATGCATAGGTCTGGATTCCTTCTATTTCAAAAGGAACCTGTGTTAGTCGACCAATAGGAAGAACCTTCTACTAGTTGGCTAATCTCAGTTGAACATGAGACCATACTAGTCTCAGCTTTCCCATACTTCCCCATGTCTGTCTAGTGAGGATGTTAACATCTGAGCCCAAGTCCAAAATGATATAATCCAATTATTGGTTATGGAACTAGGAGTTTCTTACATTTCGATATTAAAGACTGAAATTAAAGTTTGGGACCTTCTTTCCTAACTTACTCATTTTAGTCTTTTGAACTTTAAATTTTATGCCTTGTAACCTAGAAGTAAAATTTTACCTATAAAGACCTGTAAAAGCATCGAATTTGTGTTAGCTTGAGAAAGCTAAGTAAGCCTTGGGCCAACCTCAAGCCCCTTCAATAAGAAATAAAACAACCATCAGAAAACACCCGTCTTATTACAAACAAATCAATGATCTAAATTTGATAAATTGAGAAATTCTTAGCTTTGACAAACTTTTATTCAAGACTGAAAATCATTAAAGTTTGAATACAGATAATAGCATGTGACTTGCTAGTTAGTGAGTATAATTCTATAGTTTTAGTTACGATTTACAAAAGGGAAATAAACTCCTAGTTTTCTCTTAAGGACCTGTCTTGTAATCTATCTATTACTTAAACTAAAAATAGTTATTAAAACTAGCATGCTAGACTATGACTTAACTTTAAATGACACATAAAAATTTTAAAATTTTGTGAATTTTTGGGGCAGCAATATTTTCAAAAATTGACTTAATATCCGATTATCATCAAGTCTGGATTTAGGATGAGGATATTTTAAAGATGACTTTTAGGACCCGATACAGTCACTATGAGTTTGTTGTCATGCCATTTGGGTTAACTAATGCCCCGGTAGTATTCATGTGTTTAATGAACAAAGTATCACACAAATATTTAGATAAGTTTATAGTAGTTTTTATTGATGATATTTTGATCTATTCTAAGACTAAAGAAGGGCATGAAGAACATTTAAAAATAATCTTACAAGTGTTAAGGGAACATCAGATTTACTCCAAGTTCAGTAAATGTGACTTCTTCAAAGATAAAATACAATACTTGGGTCACGTAATAACTAAAGATGGAATCTTGGTTGATCCAGATAAGATAAAAGCAATTAATGAATGGCCGGTCCCAAAGGATGTGACTGATGTGCAGTCATTCATGGGAATCAACGAGTACTATCAAATATTCATTGAGGGATTTTCAAGGATCGTGAATCCCATAACTTCTCTACAGAAGAAAGTAAAGAAGTTCGTATGTGATAAAAAATGTGAAGAGAGCTTTAAGAAATTAAAGGGATTGTTAACTACTACATCGATTCTAAGAATCGTGAATCCTAACAAGGAATTTTTTGTATGCACATGCAATGATGGCCTTGGTGGAATCTTAACTTAAGAAGGATATGTCATAGCGTACGATTCTAGGAAACTTAAAATTCATGAGAAAAATTATGCTACTTATGATCTAGAATTGGCTACCATGATTCATGCATTAAGGATGTGGCGCCATCACTTGATCGGGAGAAAATTTACTTTAATGATGGATAATAAGGGATTAAAGTATCTATTGGATCAACCAAATTTAAACGCAAGGAAAGTTAGGTGGATAACTTTCCTTAGCGAGTATGATTTCGAGATCCGACATATCAAGGGGAAGGAAAATAAGGTAGATGATGCTATGAGAAGAAATGTAAGATTAAATTTTATGGCAGCAATCAGTACTTACAAAACAGATTTAGAAGATCAGCTCAAAAAAGGAGTAAAATTGGATGAAAATTACCAAAAATTGCAAGTTAAAGTGACAGAAAATGTAACTAAAAGTTTAAGTACAGGTTACAGTCTAAATGAAAAGGGGTTAATATTTATAAAAATAGATTGTGTGTACCTAACGTACCTAAATTTAAGTTGCTAATCTTAAATGAAATACATAAGACTCCCTATTCAGGACACCCTGGCTATCAAAAGACAATAACTATGTTACAGAAAGATTATTTTTGGCCAAATATGAAAAATGAGTTGATAGAATAGATTGCTAGATGTTTTGAATGTCAGCAGGTTAAGACTGAACATCAGCATCCAGTTGATTTATTACAGCCGATACCAATTCCTAGCTAGAAATGGGAAATAATCAACATTGATTTCAATACAGGTTTACTTAGAAATCAGAACCAGAATGATTCTATAATGGTAGATGTTGACAAACTAAGTAAGGCAGCCCATTTTATACCAATAAAGACCACGCACATTAGAGGAAATTTCAACTCAAAATGGGCCTTTTAACTTTTATTCAAATTCCATGTCATCATGTGTTAGCCAATGAAATTGCCTTAAATTTGAAATACCGTATAGGTCTTAAACACTTTTTTAATATAAATTTGGGGATAGGTATCATAAAAAAAACTACTTTTTTTGTTTGTATTTTCGACATATCTCCCTGTGTTTTTACTCAAATTTCGATCGAGAGAGCTCGTTAGCTGCAGAATTAAATTCTGCATCCAATGAGTACCCACTCGACATAATTTTGATAGACCTCGCTACCCCAAAAACAAGAAATACCTAAAAAATGTGATGATGATGTCATCATCATGTTTTTTCAGGTATTTCTTGTTTTTGGAGTAGCGGGGTCTGTCAAAAGTATGCCGAGTGGGTACGCATTGGATGTGGAATTTAATTCCACATCCAAGGAGCTCTCCTGATCGAAATTTGAGTAAAATCATGGGGAGATATGTCAAAAATACAAACAAAAAGTAGTTTTTTTCTTTTCTTCCTCCAAAATTAATAAATATTATTTTATTATTTTAACTATTATTTTATTAGTTCATTTTAGGAGGCCCATTTTGAGTTGAAAATTTCCTCTAATGTAAGGTTGCTAATATTGCTGAAATATTTATGAAACAAATTTTTTCGTTTACATGAAATCCCAAAAGTTATAATTTCCAACAGAGACTCTAAATTCACAGGAAACTTTTGGAAATATTTATTTAAAGGTTTAAATACTACTTTGAATTTCAGTACATCTTTTCATCCGCATACGGATGGACAGACTAAAAGGGTAAATCAGATTTTGGAAGATATGTTAAGGATGTATGTTAGAGAACAACCAAGTAAATGGGGGGACTACTTACACTTGGTTGAGTTTGCATACAAAAACCATTACCAGGCTTCATCAAAATTCAGCCCATTTGAGATTCTGTCTGGCAGAAAATGCAATACTCCCATCTCATGGAGCAACCCTGTTGACAAGTTAATACTAGGACCTGATTCATTAAAGGAAATGGAATTAACTGTGAACCAAGTACAAAGTAATTTGAAGGTTGCACAAGACAGACATAAGAATCAAGCAGATCTTAAACGAACTCAGAAAGAGTTCCAAGTGGGAGAACATGTTTTCATTAAGGTAAAACCTAAAAAGAGTTCTTTAAAGTTAGGGAGTCATGCTAATCTAGCACCCAGGTACTGTGGGCCTTTCGAAATACTGTCCAAAGTTGGACCGGTGGCATACCAATTGGCGTTACCACCGAATCTTAAAGCTCATAATGTTTTTCATATTTCTATTTAAAAAAAATTTGTACATGATGCTACTCATGCTATAAATTGAAATGATGTGCAGGTGGAACCTGAAGGAGATTTTCTGGTGGAACTGGATTGTATCCTCGATAGGAGGGAGATCTTGCTTCAGAATCGCACCATTGGGAAAGTGAAGGTGCAATGGAATTACCTTAGTCTAAAAAAAGCAACTTGGAAATTGGAGAGTCATATGTGGGAAACATATCCAATTCTGTTCCGGGGCAGCTTTGAGGATGATGAATAAAGTAACATCGAGGACAATGTTAGACTTAAGGGGGGGTGTATGTTACGTACCCCAATTTTAATAACATTTTATGTTTAAGAAGATATTATATTTTATTTTTATTGTAAAGTTTGAGACTATTGACCATGTGGGGTCAAGGATGACACTAATTAATTATGCTAAATATTTTATTATTTAATAAATAAAAGATGAGACAAATATCCTAAGGAGGATGTTGAATGAGTGTCCATTGACCCACTAGGTGAAATAGAATGGGGTGAGAACAAACTGACACATGGCAGCATCCTCAACCACTTCTAGCTATTGCAAGGGGCAACTTCCCTAATTTTGTGGTCATGTTCCCCAAGAAAGTGAAATAGAGCAGGTGGCTCATTAAGTGTAAAACTGACCAAAAAGACCTAGGCATGCATATATCTATCCATCGAATTCAGCAGGAGGTTGTTCAATCATTACCTTGTGAAATTTCTTAAGTTGAGAGAAGTGCGCAAGAGATTCGATGAGGGAAAAAGCAGAAGTAGATTGAGTGATTAAGACTGTTTCTTCAGAACTAATGCAGCTTGTTAGCTGAGTTCTTTACTGTTGAGGACAAAAAGTATTGCTTATAAGTACTTCTATTGAGTTGCAGGTGTATTTAATCCCATTTACTCACATAGTGATTTCATTCTGGTGGTTCAGTGGATAGGTTCGGGGGTCCTAAGACAAGCACTTGAGCTATCTTCTGGAAAAGGTTGGGTGGAACGGGCTCCTTCGGATGTTTGTCTCCTCTACGAGTTATCAGGTTCCATAGTGTTATCTTGTTTATCTCATGCAAGTAAATTACTGAAATGAAAGTAGTAATGTTTTACTATTATTTATTAGATACTTGTAGCTGTAAATAGACTGTTTAAGTCTGCATTTTATTCAGGAAATTACCAGTATTTGTTTAACAGAATAAATGAACTCAGAATTAGAAATGGTGTAATGATGAATAAAATTTCCTTTCTGTATTTTTCCACTCATCGCGAGATGAAGTACTCTAGTACAGAAGGTTTTTTTAGAGGTAAATAGGAATGAATATACATGAATAAGATGATTTGAATCTGCTCTAACATTAGAATCTTTTACTGATTATTTTAGTTAGGTTTCATAAGAATCCTTTTGTTTCTAGAATTCTTTCATTTATATAAAACCTCTAGGAATATTACAGAAGGACTATCACCGTAAGCTTAGGTCACACATATAATAATTTGTTTGAAGTATAAGAACTTTAATAAATACTAGATACAATGTAATTATTCACACTTAGTAAATAAATAAACCAATCATAACTTTTAACACTGCAAAAATCTAAATTTTAATCAATGTTACTCTATTTACACTATGGAAAATAATACTCTGGTAAACCTCATTTATATATCTATTAAACATCCAGTATGACAAGTTCTTAAGGTACATTTAAAGGCTGAAATAGTTAAAGATTGTAACACTTATTATAAGTAAATAAAATAAGTATTTAGAAAAACCTAGCTGTAATTATAACTCTGATAATACTATTAATATTTACAAACTAGTATTCTAGCAACCCTAATTTTATACCTGAAATTCCTTATCAAATTTCAGAACCTAGTTAAGCAGAAAAGAAGTGTCCACAGCTAGTAAATAATTTAAAATAAGACAACTGTAAACTGCAATTAAGGAACAAAACCTACTCTTAAAATCTCTATTCATCAGCAGATTATGCCAAAGATTTAATTTCCAGCCCTTCCATTTAAAAAGAAGGCTTTTACTTTTCAAACTATTACTTTTACCAAAAAATCAAATGATAACCTAATATCAAAACTGTCTTTTTAAAACAAAACCAGAGGTTAATTATATACAGTACCGCTTTTCCCAATAGCTTTACATTAACCAAAAGCATCTTACGGCCTTACTATTTTTGCAATGATAGTTTAACTATAATTTCCAAACTATTGGATAAGAATAGAAAACCCTAGGATAATCACAGTTTTAATACACTATACATTCAAATCATTAAGGAATAAAAAACTGCTAAACAAGGATTTATACTAGAGTCGCAACTCTGTTTTTTTTAGTAAAAAAATTATTTATAAACAGAATTCCATTTTAAACCAAATAGTCACCACACTAGTTTTTACTCTTCAAAATCCGAAATGCAATAATTTAAGTGTATCCATGAAGGAGTTTCATTGGCCAAGAAAAAGCCTGAGAAGCCTTTCAAAGCAAAACTTTTACAGTGATAAACAAACTGTTCATAAAAACCATGGAATGATAATATTATTACAAGAGCCCAAGGGTTATAATTAACAATGGACATATGGCCTCCCCCTCCATCTTTAAACAAAAAAAACTATCATCTAATACAGTAAATGAGCACCACAGTTATCCCTTTGAACCATCGACATCACCGTGAACACACCCAACGATGGAGGGCACCTCAAGGTTGAAACCGAGGCTTACCGAAACTTTCATGCCATACCCTTCAGCTTCTAGAAAACACCCTCATCCTTCGATTGAATGTTTTTACCTACCATCAACACAACAAATAGCAAACAATGTTAGTATTCAGTTTGGTTTAATAAATGATAGAATAATGCAGGAGAATCACTGCACTTACCAAACTGTGTAACATGAGCTTGAAGACGACGATGATGGCAAAGAAAATCAGAGTAGGGAGCCTACTTAGTGCAACAGCAGAACACGCAGAAGACAATGAAGGTAAAGAATTTAGAGTGGAGAGCCTGCTAACGCCACAGGCAGATAAAGGAAAGTACTCGTTGCAGAGACCGAAGAGCCCGTGACTTGTTGGCCTGCTTCTCCACCCAAAAACCACAAAACAACAAATGAACCAAGCAAGTGTTTAGGGCAATCATATAATGGCTTGTGCATAGGGTTTAACACCAAACCCTTCCTCCAACGATCATCTACCACGTGGATTCCACTGAGTTATAAATACTTTGGGTTTTGATATAGTATGAAACCGCATGATAAACCTTGCAAAGATTTTAAGGTAATGCTATTACTTGGATTCATAAATAAACCAATTTTTTTTATGCATGCTATAGTTTTGGAACTAGTAATAGGTTTTTTTTAGCATATTAAGGTTTTAGCTATGTCATAAATGTTATATTTTATGCATTGTTTATGCCTAGGTTAGTTTATTTGATATGCATCAGATATATGTTTAGGTTAGAATATATGGTATGCATCGAATATATATATATATATATATATA
>LPNX010926562.1:39333-58816 GCA_001517045.1 Pseudotsuga menziesii
CTAAACAAAAATAGTGATGATAATATTAGAACTTAGGAAGTTCTAGGTCTTAGCAGGAATAAATTTCATAGTTATAAAATATATGGAAAGTAATAGGGTTTACAGTACCTTGAAAAACTAAGAGCATGTGGATAATTACACTTTATCAAACTTATAACTTAATTATTAAAATAGATAAGCACACTAGCAACCGTTATTCTACTATCAAGATAAATAGTATTGGTTATGGAACTGGGAGTTTCTTACATTTCTATATTATAGACTGAAATTAAAGTTTAGGACCTTCTTTCCTAACTTACTCATTTTAGTCTTCTGAACTTTAAATTTTATGCCTCGTAACCTGGAAGTAAAATTTTACCTGTAAGGACCTGTAAAAGCATCGAATATGTGTTAGCTTGAGAAAGCTAAGTAAGCCTCGGGCTAACCTCAAGAGCCTTCAATAAGAAATAAAACAACCATAAAAAAACACACGTCTTATTACAAACAAATCAATGATCTAAATTTGATAAATTGAGAAATTCTTAACTTTGACAAACTTTTATTCAAGATTGAAAATCATTAAAATTTGAATACGGATAGTATCATTTTACTTGCTAGTTAGTGAGTATAATTCTATAGTTTTAGTTACGGTTTACAAAAGGGAAATAAACTCCTAGTTTTCTCTTAAGGACCTGTCTCGTAATATTTTTGTTACTTAAACTAAAAATAGTTATTAAAACTAGCATTTTAGACTATGACTTAACTTTAAATGACACATAAAAATTTTAAAATTTTGTGAATTTTTGGGGTGTTACATATTATACTCATCTATTTGGGCATTCATCCTTGGCTCGCGACTAGTTTTCAGTATTTTACCAATGTGGTTAACTTTGTTTTGATGTCACAAACTTGTTTGAGGTTCTTCAACTAAATATGATAGTTCTGCCACAACATCCTTATCTTTAATAAATTCTAAACAAGTTTTAGAGAAATATTTCAACTTACTGACCTTCTCTAATGTTTTTATTTGAAATATTTGTTCAAATCTTTGAGGCATTTCCAAGATTGATCCTTCATTCGATATTGGGACAACAACAAAAATTGATGCTTGATTTCTGTTGATGATCTCATGACGTGCATCAAAGAACACTTCCTTCTATTTTTGGACATCAAATGGCACTTTATTTTGTGGTTTCGGTCGAACTCTTGGTTGTCTATATGGTACTTCTTAATATCCTCCAGTCACAACACCTCCTCTTGTTATGACAACAATATTAGGTTCCTGAGGTTCAGCAAAAATATTCTTAATGTTTGGGTTGACATTTTAATATGGGTCCTAGTTTCCCATGTTTCTGGCCTGCCATTTAGCAATCAATTGTGGGAATTATTTGACAATGTGGTCCAATCCTTTACAAATATGAACACGTCGATGTAGGATTAGTGCAATATCTGTAAAAATATCCAGGTTTTCCATAATTATAACAAATTACTTGGCCCCTTCCACAACCAAATCCTCCTCGTCGTCCTCAGCCTCTAAAAAGGCCACCCCAGGGGTTGAGGGTATTGTTCCTGAGCTCGATCAACTTGCATCTCTTCATCATTTCTCATAATATATATGTCAACTTCTTTCTCTTGTAGCAACTGATATGCCTTCTAGTATTTCTCGTCATGACCCACTGATCCACAGAACTTACAATATATGTTGGTAAGTGCACTTACTATTTTTTGTAAATATAAGCATTCCTTTGACCAATGTCCACTGGTTTGAAAAATTCTACCTCAGGGAATTCCTTGTGAGTTTATCTGGTTTGGTTCTCCTAATGCAAGACAATTCATGAATGTTGGACATGAGTCTTTATGATGGCCTTCAGTTATGCATCTTGTACACCAGATTTCCTCTTACATTTTTTTTCCTTTCTTAATATCTTGTATCTACAACATGAGGTTGGAAAGATACGACTATATCTACATCATTATTGCACTAGTTTCTTCGACTAGTCAAGCCTCCAAATTCATGGAAAGCTCAAGAAATTCGCTCTGGGATACAATATTTTGTTCCATCAAGGGAATGTGGATATGCGGTAGCATCACCACAATAAAAAATTATTTATGTTGGACATCTAATATCTGAAAACTCACTTTATTCATTATATTTTTAAATATTTGGTCGAAGTCCCAAACAGATCTAGTCAACAACTTCTTGATCTCTTTTAATTTTGTGATGCATTGCGACTCAGATTTAGGATTTTTGAAATCTTCTATTAGTCCTATCTAGATTTGATCTAATGACTTATGAGGGATCCTTGCTGGGACCACATAGAATTTCATACCAGTCAAGCACACGACCTCCAAAGGTTATGATCATTTGGGCTCTTTTATATCCTCATATTAGACCTTTCGCACTATCTTGATAGCTTCACATAGGAACCAATATTTCTAAGGGTCCTCCAACCCATTCCCATTGAATATAGATAACTTTATATCACTTCCCACCATGTTGTGTAAGTGTTGTAGTATTGTTGATTTAAAGGTTCCAGTAGTATTACTTCCTTGACCATTATTTCCACTATTACTGTTACTATGATCGACAAAACCACTTGGTGATGTACATGGGGTTGTGGGTATGCCGTAGTCCTAATTATATGGACCAAGTACCTCCTCTTCTTCTTCTTCAAATATAAGTCGATATTCCTCCTCTTCATCGTAGGATTCTCCGTCGAGATGTGGTTCCAATTCGTAGCCCCTTCTTTCGATTGCACTACAACTTCTTCTTCTTGTTGTAATCCTTCTTCTCTTTCCCAGCCGAAGTCTTCTTCCACTCCTTAGGAATCCACATTCTTGATCAATATCACTCTCGATAGGAAACATATCAGCTTATTCTTGTTCATTTTTCTCAAATCTTTCTTATGACATTACCTAGAGTCTCCATGCAAAAGTATTTATCCGTCAAACTCCATCCTTGGAATCCCTTTTTCATATACCGACATATTTATCCACAGTTTCAAGGATTTCAAATAGAGGCCTCGAGGTTCCTGGAAGAACTCTTTTTTTTTCACTATATGACTTTATAGTATAAACTGCAATATCAATAATATATCTCTCTAGAATACTATCAACCCAGAAGTCGACAACGCTGGATATAGGATTACTAACTCTTTTCATCCATTGGATCAACCAAGGACTCCACTCTGTGGGTTCTGGACCTTAAAAAAATTTCTTCTGAGTTACTAGCTTCGAAAACTATTTATGCAATAGAATGGGAAATTCACTAAAGAAAATATCATGAATGTCTGTGTAAAGGTATCTTTCTAACCATTCTAACAGACTCAGTTATGATCCTTTACTTTCATCTTATGAAAACTCTAGTGCTTTGTAATCAATCCAATATTGAATTTATGGTTTCATTGGGTGCCAGAACATGCCCCCATTACAATGATTCAGGTCCCACCAATACAACAATTTGTTAGCACCTTTTCTGCTCACCTAGGTTTAGAATTCCCTGTTCGTCAACAAATCCCAAGATATCATCCTCACAGAGTATAAATCCATCAGTAACACCTACGATGCAACTGAGGTATTACCTGATATATCTATGGAGACTACCAATTATGGGAGGGTATTTCCTTATCACATCATCATCAGGCCACTCGACTAAAACCAAGGAATGTATTTCCAACATCACACATACATAAGAGAACAAATCATATTGATCTATCGACACACATAAACAACATGTAAGATATATAGATTCTAACACATATTAATCAACATTTCACACCATTATACCATAGATTTTTGACAAACTCATAGAAGTTCATTCACAACAAACACAAATATAAAAGACATAAAGACACATATTTAACATGGAAACCCATACAGGAAAACCCACAAATGCGCTCTTCATATTGCATGAATAATGTTTCAAATTCCTTTGGTTTGCGCACACAGCTTGCAAACTCATATCGATGAGGTTTTTATTCTTCGCATGCTCTCATGTCTAGGTCTCTGTCATCATCTAAGTCTCGTCAGGCGTGGTCTCTCTTCACCATGCCCCTTCTCCCCTCTTCCACACAGCTTGTATTGGCCTTATATGCTTTTTACAAATCTTGTTTTACCAATTGTTTGGTTCTTAATGGTCATTCGACAAGTTGTTATACCAACTCAAAATATCTTGTTACATTAATATAGGCGTTATCGGCCCAATTTACAATCATACTTTATTCCCAAAATATACTATTAGTCTAACTTAACTAACTCTTATCAAATAATAGTTCGAACTCCTTGTTTCGACTTTCTCTTTGCCTCTTTTATCACGACCTTTTTCTTCGCGGTCTTTGCTCGTCTTGCGACCAAAATATTCATTTTTCGAACAAAATTTTGCTATCTTTTCCTGGGGCTGACAATTACCGCAAACTCATAATGATAATAATGAATCTAGAAGGTAGTTTATGTATATCCTTGCCCTTGATCTAGAGTTGATGATACCTAGATCAAATATCTATCTTTGAAAACACTTTTCTCCTCTCACTTCATCAAATAGATCATCAATGCAAGGTAAGGGATACTTGTTGTCAACGATCACTTTTTTCAGTTGTATATAATTTATGCACAGTCTCATAGTGTTGTCCTTCTTCCTCACAAACAAAACTGGTGCCCCCATGAAGACACACTGGGTTGGATGTATTTCTTGTCTAGAAACTCTTGCAATTGCATTTTTAATTTAGTCAACTCAGGTACAATCATTCATTCAGGGGAATTTGACATAGGTGCATCTTCTAATGTCGACATTAGAGAAAAATTGGGGTCTAAAAGGGGCCTCCAAGAAAATAATAAAATAATAGTTAAAATATTAAAATAATATTTATGAATTTTATAGGAAGAGAAAAAACTACTATTTTTCCTTTGTATTTTCAACATATCTCCCCACAGTTTTACTCTAATTTTGAGTAGGATAACTTGTTGGATGTGGAAAGTACCCACATTTCATACTTTTGATGGATCCCACCCTATGAAAAATGAGAAGTACATTATAAAAACATGTTACATTTATGTAACACATTTTTTAAAGTATTTAAATGTAACACATTTCTTTAATGTATTTATTATCTTTTCGTGGGATGGGGTCCATCAAAAGTATGTAGTGTGGGTACTTGTTGGATGCAAAATTTGATTCCACATCCAAAGAGTGCTCCTGCTCTAAATTCGAGTAAAACCATAGGGAGATATGTTAAAAATACGAAGAAAAAATTAGTTTTTTTATGACAAATATGCCAAGTCAATCATTATGGTTGACACTTTTTCCTGAAATTCTATTGGTTCTTGAATTCCAACTTATCAAGAAATTTGGTTTTCTCTTTTTCATGAAGCCTAATTTAGACCCCAAATTCGTTTTAATGATCAATTGTAAAACCGATAAACCTCTTTCATGGCAGTCTAGGTATTTCCTCCATAAAAATATCCCAAAATTCTTTCAAGATCACACGATCTTCTAAAGAAGGTTTGTTGTTATTTTGAGAAAAAAAAGACACTTGAACAACAAACAATTCACACCCTTTATGGGCACTTCACTTCAGCTTCAAAGATGATATTTGACACACCAAAATAGATTTTGGTACTACTACAACTTATTTTTTGTTTCCCTCTTCATCAATACATTGAAAAGTATTATCGCTACAATTTAACATTACCCTATAGGATGCTAGCCAATCCATACCAATTAACACATTGTAGGGTAATAAAGGTAATATATTTAGTTTAACATGATTTTGTAGCACATTTCATATCTATGTGGCAATCCAATATACATTCTACCACAATCCTATTAGTTCCAATGGCTAGTTGAACTAATCAGTTATTCTCAAATTTATTTTTAGTTAATTTACATTTTTCCACAATCACAAGCGATACATAAGTCAAAATAGAACTAGGGTCAATTAAGATTGATATTGCTTGAGAACATATTTTACCTTCAACTTCCACCATAGTGGAATGATGATCTACTTAACGGTATTGGAGGGATGCATTAATTTATGGCACGCTTCTGGATATATCTTCCACTGTAGCGGCCTCTTGAATATTATGAATTGTTTTGACCACTCCTTCTCAATGACGGAGTTCGACAAACTGATGGGGTCCCTCACACACCCAACATTTGATATGGTTAATAGGTTTCCTATTCTTACTATCCATTTATTTATTTCCACTTTGGATCATTAATGCTAGTTGTTCATTATTTTTACCATAGTTATTACGTTGGAAATTTTTAGACAAATTTATGTAAGGTGGTGGTTTAAACCCCTTCTTCCTATGATTACTTTTCTCCTTCTTTTTCTCTTTCTAGGATTTAGGATGCTCAATCCTATATCTAGTCTGGTCATAGCAGTGCTTCACCTTTATGATGGATTCATCTAGTGTATCCGGCTCATCACATTCAATTATGTCCTTATATGTATTAGGTAGATAGATAAAAAACAGTTGAATTTTTATCTTTTCATCTTTGATATAAGGAATTTATAACAACATCTCTACAAATTTGATGGAGAAGTATTGCTTGTTCATATTCCCCAATTTCAATTCATGAAACTCTTTAATTTTCTTATGGTATTAATGTTAAGATAAGTAATTCTTTTGGAAGTGTTTCTTAAACTGTCTCCACTTTATTCGCTTATCACTAATGTGTTTGAATATTTTTAAGTCATTCCTCCATATGGAATCCCTCCCATTCAGTTTATATATTCCCATTTAGCTTTCATATTACCAAAATAGTCATATAATCTAAAATACTTACTGATTCCCAACAAACAAGCTTCCATTTTTTCACCGAACCTCATTTTTCCCTCAAACAAAGGTGGTTTAATCTTCTTAAATTCACCATGAAATTCATATTTCTTATGCTTTCTCTGCTTGAACTCATGCTTCAAATTCTTACTTGTAGAACTTTCTAATATAATCACATGTATTCCATATTCTCTACTTGAATTCAATTCATCAGAATTCATCAATGAGGTTCTGTCGGTCATTAATGGTTCAGATAGTTCCCTATGATACACATTTTTATTGTAGTGACACATGTAATATGGTACACCTTATTAATGGTATTAGTGTAGCACTACTAGGATTTAGGATTAGTCTTCCAAAACGATCTCTTCTTCCCATATTTGGTACTCTACTCGAGGTCACTCCCTCTAAAAGGGTTTCACTGCTTCTCCTATATGGTTTCACACCATAACTCCTTTTCGAGAGCCATCCATACCATATTTCCATGAAGGGACCACACAATTAATGATTACTATCCCTTGGTATTAGAATCAAACCGAGTCCCGTTGCCTTCTCGCACAACCATCAAATCTCAAGTTGAAAACCTCACAAGTAACCATCTATTTCAGGTTTTTTCAACATTATTCTCTTCAATTCAATTTTTTCATTTTGGTTGGGAGATATTAATTCTTCAATGTTCATTTCTCTTATATGTGATTCAATGCATGCTTTTATCGAGTTTTGAATATCCTAAAGGTATGAGTTATGGGGTAAACTCTTCTTCAGAATTTAACTGCTTCATTGTGAGAATGTTCTGCACTATTCACTAATGATTTTAATCCCTTTTTAGGTTAAATACTTGTGAATTGAAAGAGTGTTGGATCATTTATTACTCTTGGTACTTACTTATTTTCCCTTAAGGGTTTCAACATTTGTTCAAAGTGACAAAATTTGGTCAATGATATTCATATTCTCTAATATTAGTTTCTCCATAAGAAGAGTTTTGATTCACAAACCATCTTTCATTGGGGTGTTGTGGATCAACAACACTTAACCAAGTAAAGGTTTAGGTCCTATTTTTATCTTCCTAATTTCTTGAAAAGGAAATTGTTTCTTTCACACAATATTGAGTTTTTTGTTTCAACTTTGTGACTTTTTATTTACAGGGTAATTTCTTATTTGTAATACCATCTCGACCATGTTCATGATCTTTATGAATAATTCCTCAACATTCTACACCATATTTAAGATGATCTCAACATGGGCGCAACCCAAACTTGACTTGGGCACATCTTCTTTGTACTCATCTCTACAGTGAAGGATAAATATGCTAAGATCATTTCAAATATATCTGAGGGTTTCTTGTCTATCGGTCCCTCATAATTTATTCTTGTAGTAATCTAAAAGGGGTTCTCCAAACCCTATAATAAATGTGAAACAATTAATGAAAAGTGTCTTTCATGGATCACCATATATCCATATGAGTTTTGTAATTTCAAAGTGTGAAAATTTGTATGAGGAAGCATGGCTTATAGAACTCGAGCGAGATTTTAGTAAAGGATATCAATGTAATTACTTTTTTATAAGAAATGAATTGTTGACTATTTGGAAATATTTTGCTCTTCTAGGATTATCAATCTCAGATGATTTTCGTATTCATGGCATTGAAATTGTTGACTAATTACTCATCTAATTGTATTATTATAATATTTTTCAATTCAAGCCGATGTTTTTGAGTACTCAACGAGTGGTCTCTTTTCATTTCTTAGGGTTTGCTATTGGTCTGAATAAAACAATTACAACCTTCCTAGTGGTAGTTTCCTTGAACTTATGTTTTTATTATAAATGTACTTGCAATTTTGACTTGTTTCATGTCTTACTGTCTTGCTCTTGTATTTTCCAATGATCCAAAGGTCAAGTTCCTTTGTTTATTGAATTGAACAATATCACTTATTAATTATTATTTTGGTTAAGTATTCTTTCCTATACAACCTAGAACAATAGATTAAACTTATTTTAACCCCCATTGTCTATGATAAAGATATTTATTGGCGTTTCAATGACAATATGTTAATAATATTCTACATAATACTAATATAATCAAGAGGTCATTCCTTCTAACACATAAAATAAAATGAACTCATAATCAAGGAAAGGTCTTTTTATGCATAAATAAATTTTACTTTGTATTCTCTAATTAAAATTTTCCTGTACTAGTAACACTTAAGTCTATAAATTTCATTCAATCTTCCCATTAAAATAAATTCACATGACTGTACTAATTCACAAAATTATCGTCATTGGAATTTCACAAATGTTCCTGTTTAAAAAAAAGATAAATAAAAGAATAAAAATAAAACATAATCGTGACCTTCTAGGGAATATTTGGGTAATCATTGAACCATAATCATCAACCTTGATTCCTTAGGCTCATTTCTCAACAATGGCCACCCTTGAGATAATCTCCTCCTTGAGGAATATTAAGGACTCTCCTTGAATACATCCAACACTTTCGAAGTGTTTCCCAACGTATCAGTGTGCACACACAGGTAGCCTCACACTTACTCAAGTGTATCCTTTGGCTCATTTTTTAACCAACCCCCATGGAGGCATCCTCCTTTTCTTAAAAAACCTTTTACTCGCTTCCCCTATCAACGAGAAAGTAGTTAGGTTTTTTTTTAATTAATTAAAATAAATAACTTTATGGAGTTCAACATGTGGCATAATGAGAGTTAGTATCTTCGTTTTCTCATAGGATAGAATAATTACTCCTGGTGATCTGGTCACTGTTCTCCTCTGATATTATATTAATTAAGACATGTACACACAATCCTAAAAAGATAATGTTCACCAAAAACACTTTGGTGGTCATGCCATCAATAATTCAAAACACTATACAATAGTCAAAATAAAATGTTTGCATGCTTAAATATTTAAATCTCAACTTGGGGATATTACAACCAAGGCTCTCATTCTCTATTCATGGAACACCAGTCTCCCTCCTTTGAATAAAAAACTCCATGGAATTGTTTTCTAAAGATTGACATGTGCAAATTTGATGGCTCCAACCCATAAGGTGGGTTCACTCAAATAGACCATTATTTTTCACTCCATGGAATAAACTTGTTGATCTCCAAAAGTTCAAATTTGAGTCTTATATTTAGATTATGAACATTGGTAGTGGTGGAAATGGTATTATAAGTCTTATCATATATGTGTCCTTGGAGTCAATTTGTGAACATACTTCATGGGCGATTTGATTGTGACGCTCATTATTTAATTTGATTGACTAAATTGTGTCAAATAGGAACGGTTCTAGATTACATAACATCATTTGAAAAATTGGACATCCACACTGAGGCCTCTCTAATTATTATATTCGAGAATGTTTCATCAGTAACCTTAAGGAGGAAATTCATGCACATGTTCTCACGCAACAACCATCCACTTGGTTGGAATATTGTAATAGATCTTGTGAATTTGAATTGGTCCTTAATGCCCAAATGAAGTGCTCTTCCTTTCTCCATCGCATAGTATCTCCCATGTCTCCCCCTCCTACCAATACCCCCAACCCACCTTTTCACATCCATAAGCTCATCCCAAAGTCAATGGTTGAGTGGCAGTTCCTAGTCCTTTGTTATATTAATTGTGCTGAAAAATATGCCAAAGGGCATAAATGTAAAGAACTGGAAATATTCTTGATCGAAACCAACCCCCCAAGGTCCTAGAATCCAATATAGTAGAACCTCTACCCAAATCAAAAGGTGGATCCCAAATGTCACATCTTGAATATTCTCTTCAAATGTTGGTTCCCGATGAAAATCCACAAATTTCCCTTCATGGTTTATTTGGGTTTTCCACTGCTCAAATGCTAAAATTCATTGGCTACATAAATCACAAGAAATTCATTGTTCTAATTGATACTTGTAACACTTATAATTTCATCCATAAGCGTGTGTTTGAAGACATCCATTTCTATATCCACCCCATCTCCAATTTCCATATCTTGATAGATAATGGGAGTACAATAAAGTGTGGTGGATAACGTGAGAATGTAAAACTACAAATGGAGGACTACCATCTAAAGACTCATATTTTTACTATTAACATGGGAGGGGTGTGATATTGTTTTGGGGGTTTAATGGAACTGGACTTTAGGTCCCATTAACATGAGTTTCAATGAAATTTTTTTGTACTTTACTTAAGCCAAGAACACCCATCACCTTCAGGGAATTATTCTGAGTTCACTTGGCATTGTCTCTTCACACCGCATGGAGAAAATATTGAAAAAAGGACACCTTGATTTTATTTCACAGTTTAATTCCATCCAAGTTCTGGACACCCCTTTCTCAAATATTCACCTTGATTGCAACGGGTTCTGTAATGAACAAAAATATATATAATAAATAATCACTAAATAACTATTATATAATTAATAATAACTATTAAATATCAATATTAATTATTAATATTAATACATATTGATATTAATAATTAATAATTAATAATTAATAAATAGTTATTAGTAAACAATTCTAAAATGACTCATCATTTCATGGATAGTATCCAAAGTGCCTTTACGATTAATATATATATGGCACTCACTTTGTAATCTATCATCATATCTATTCTATCATCAATTTATATATTATTATGGCTTATTTAATATTCCAAGTCTTTTGGTAATAGTATTTGTGTAAGCGAATATTTTTTCGCTTCAAGTTGTATCAGAGCCTCGTTTGGTTAATCTAGGCCTTTGGCCTTAATTCTCAGACCTTATCTGATTTTTGGCTTGTAGCCTTATTTTAGGGCTTCCCTAAAATATTGGACATTGTCCAAAAGAAAAAGAAAAATGTAAAAAAAGATGAAAAAAGGAAAAAAATTAAGAAAAAGAAAAGATAAAAGTAAAAGGAAAAAAAAAAAGATGGTAAAATTGAAACCACACCTGGTTTCTTAAAGTGGGTTTGAGTTTGAATAGAAAAGTGCAAAAATAATTGCTAGTAAAAAGCAAGTGAGATTTGAACTTAGGTGGGGAAGGTAACACTCATTCCTCCCAACCACCCAATCTACTGACATTTTTACAAACTATTGGAAAAAAAGAAGGAGATATTGATTAAAATTCAAAGAAAACTCAAGAATATGGATTTTAATATTGAAAAGAAGCAAAATTTTCCTATCACCTTACAAAAAAATGTTGCAATATTATTTAGAATTAAAGGGACACTTGCAGGGAAGGATATCACCATTTCTATCGCACCTGCTGAAAGAAATAATTATATTAGTACTGAATTTGCTAACCATTTAGTGATTCCTGAGTCAAATATAAGGGAAGAGCTAGACTTTAGACAAAAAACGAATTGAAATATGTGGCTTACAACTGAGTGTTGGATATTATATGGTCACATCGAAATTCATTGTTAGCTCCTTATGGAGCTTTGACGGTGACATAATTTTGGGTTTACCCTGGATAAAAACATTGGGGAATTTCATCTTAAATGCCGAAAAGAAGTTTCTGACATTTTCCTATAAGCGAAAGAGAATCACATTTCAAGAAATTACAATGAAGTCAGAAATAGAACCTCCAACATCTGAAGAATTCCAAGATATCTCAGAAATGATTTCACAGGGTAATCAGAAGTCAGAACAAAAGAAGCAGAAAGAAGTTGAAAAAATTCTCGCTAGTAAGGATGAAGAAATTAGTCGTTTGAAGAATCATAGTCAAGACTTGATCGCATAGACTAAGAAATTAAAAAGGGAAAACAGATCGCAAGAGGAAATCCAAGAGGAATTCCACCAAAAGGAAGTGGATCTCCAAAATGATTTCAATAAGAAACTATTACAAAAAAATGAAGAAAATTCTCGCTTAAAATTTTTGAATCAAGGGTTGACTGAACAAATAAAAAAAATAAAAAATGAGAAGTTAAAAAATCCTTAGATTTATTATCAATTAGTAAATCGCAAGAATAACAAACAATTAAAGTTTCTACATGGGTTCCACAAACGTCTCGAATACCTTATCGCCACCCAAATCACAGAAGTCGATACAACCAACATCAAATTAAAGCAGAAACGATGACTAATGCAATAGAGAAGTCATCAAAGGCTCAAATTCAAACATTAGAAAAGGGAAGCAATGCAAATCTCGTCAAAGTTCAAAAGAACAATCTTATTGTCACATCGCTACAAGCATCAACAGAAAATGGTTCCGAAAAACAATTACAAAAATCGTTAGAAGCACCAAACGTTGAACTTCTAGTAAACACTTCACAGGAAATTCAAGTTCCTTATCGCGTTCTGAATCACAAGAGTCATTATGATAGACGGAAAAATCAAAAGGAAAATTACCAGTATTATTCCTACAAAGAGCAAAGAAAAAATCGACAACTCTCGACAATTGATCCACAAATAATTTCGTTAAGGGTATATCTCGGATGGATGAATTCACAATTGACGCAACATATCCACACAATGTTTAAAAGAAAGTATCGTCTTATTTCGTCAAATGTTGCAACTACCAACACACAATGTCATGAGAAAGCGTTACGAGCTAGAACAAGGGATAAAGTCTTCCATAATTGTGCTTTGAGGACAAAGCAATTCTAAGGGAGAGACAATGTAATGAACAAAAATAAATATAATAAATAATCACTAAATAACTATTATATAATTAATAATAACTATTAAATATCGATATTAATTATTAATATTAATACATATTGATATTAATAATTAATAAATAGTTATTAGTAAACAATTCTAAAATGACGCATCCTTTCATGGATAGTATCCAAAGTGCCTTTACGATTAATATATATATGGCACTCACTTTGTAATCTATCATCATATCTATTCTATCATAAATTTATATATTATTATGGCTTATTTAATATTCCAAGTCTTTTGGTAATATTATTTGTGTAAGCGAATAATTTTTCGCTTAAGGTTCTCTCAAAGTACCAATAGGATATTGATATGACCAAGGGTTTACCTACACCCTATGGAGAACATGACCATTCCATTCCTTTAATTCTTGGTATCCAACCCCCCAATGTCCATCCTTATCATCACCCTTTTCCCCGAAAGAATGAAACTGAAAAGATCATTCGGGAACTGTTGTCCACTAGTGCTATCTGTCCTAACGCTAACCTTATTATTCACATTTGGTTATGGTCCTAAAATAGGAAGTGATTGGTGCATGTGTCCTGATTTTTGGGATCTCAACATAATCACCATCAATAACAAATTTCATATTCCAATCATGGAGGCTCTATTAGATGACTTGCATGGTGCGAAATTCTTCACCAAAACTCAACATTTGGTTGGGCCACCATCAAAACTAGATGAAAGAGCTAAATATACTAAAAAAAATCCACATTATTGAAGGTCATTATGAGTTCTTGGCCATTCCCTTCGACCTCTGCAATGCCACATCCAATTTTCAGAGTCTCGTGAATAAGATTTGTTGCAATGACATCTTGGTCTATAGTCCCACCTAGGAAATCCACCTCCAACATGTTTCTTATACTTTGCACCTATTACAAGGCCAACAAATATTTGTGAAATGTTCCAAGTGTGCTTTTGGGGTAATTAAGGATGAATACTTGGGCCATATTATTATTCAAGACATGATTTGGGTGGTCCCCAAGAAAGTGGAAGCTAGACATGCCCCAATAATTTCAAGAGCTTGAGATAATTTCTTGGGCTTATATACTATTATCATAAGTTTGTGGAAAATTATTGAAAGATTGTAGGTCCTTTGACAACATTTCTAAAATGGAATTTATTTTCCTTTCATGAAACAACAAAGAAGGCTTTCTTGTCCCTGAAGGAGGCCATGTGTACTTTGCCTTTGCTAGCCATGTTGGATTTATGTAATACCTTCGTCTTAGAATGTGATTCCTCTAGATTTGGACTACGAGCCATCTTATCCCAACAAGCACTTTCCTTGGCCTTTATTAAGTAAGTATCTATGTGATAAAAACTTGGACAAGTGCACCGACGAAAAATAAATAATTGTTATGCTTCATGTAGTTGATACATGGCACCCTTATCTAATCAATCGACATTTAAAGATCAAGATGGGCAATCATAATCTAAAGTATTTTGTAGAATATCTTTCCTTTCCCAAGCAACAAAAATGGGTCACTAAGATGTTGGGATATGATTATGAAATCATCTATAAGAAGGGTCATGACACTATGGTGGTTGATTCCTTGTCTAGGCAATTTTGAGATGAAGGTTAATTCTTTTCCTTATCCTTTCCAGTCTCAGGATGGACCTATAAAGTGTGATAGGAATGGTTGGCCCAAGACATAGTTTGCCACCTCATCAAACGAATTCAAGAAGACCTGAATCCTTCACCCAATTATACATGGAACCAAATTGTTTTGAGGTATAAGGAGCACATGTTTCTCGCATCAAATTCAACATTGAAACCAATACTATTGGAGGAATTACATTCATTATCCATAACAGGTCACTCAAGATTTCATAAGACTTATGAAAGAATTAAGCACTCTTTCTTCTAAGAATGCAAGAAAAGATATATCAATAACTTCGTTGTTGCCTGCAACGTTTTCCAATGACATAAAGGTGTAATAGTGAAGTCACAAATATGCCCATTTCATTGGGGTGGTAGTAGTTCGTTTGACCAAATATGCCCATTTCTATAACTTACCACCCATTTCCACACCCTCTTTGGTGGCCCAAGTTTTCTTGGATCAAATTTTCAAACACCATGGCATGACTACTTCTATTGTCTATAATTTTGACCCCACTTTTACTATCAAGTTTTGACTAAATCTATTCAAACTTCAAGGCACTCAATTGAATCTCAGCACACCATACCGCCCCCAAACAAATTTCAAACTAAAATAGTTAATACGTGCATGAAAAACTACTTGCATTGCTTTTCATCCAATAAGCCACATCAATGGGAAAACTGGATACCTTTGGTTGAATGGTGGTATAATACCACTTATCACGGCTCCACAAAGATGACACCATATGAAGTAGTGTATGGAAAAAAACCCTTATCAATGATCCCCTATGTATCAAGTACCTCTAGGATTTAGGAAGTGGATGATGCACTTTGCACCAGAGCCGACATTCTCTACATCCTTGAAGACAATTTGGTTCTCTCGCACAAGAGAATAAAGCAACGAGACGATCAACCTCACTTAAGACGCTTTTTTGAAATTTGGGATGAAGTGTTTCTTCGACTACAACCATATAAGAAGATGTCTCTTAAGACCCATCCTTAGGAGAAGCTGACTCTGAATTTCTATGGACCCTACCCCATTCTACAATGCATTGTATAGGTTTCCTATAAGATTTGTTTTTTAGAGCACTCCAAGATTTATCATGTCTTCCACGTCTCTTGCCTCAAAAAAGGTGGTGGGATCAAATGGCAAAGTATATCATACCAATTTACTAGAATTTGATTAGGAAGACTAAATTTGGCTTCTACTAGTTCTAGTATTGGCATCTAGGGAGACATAATTGCAAGATCACATCATTAAGGAAGTTTTGATCCAATGGAAAGACATGCTATTAGAAAATGCCACTTGGGAACTAGCCAACATTTTACAGTAATTTCCACACCTTCAACCTTGAGGAAAACATTGCTTTTGAATGGAGAGGGCATGTTAGGGTCCTACCCTAACTCGCCTTACTCTAACAAATAACCATAAATATTATAAGGCCATAACTTTGTAATAAGGCCAAATTAATTAGTGTTCGACAATTAATGTAAAAATGGTCTCTTTATTAACTACGACCGATTTAGGAAATAGTATTTTACCAAGTTAAGTAGTTAGGGTTTTGGACATTTTAAGCCTTTTTAAAGAAGCTTAAGGACTATGATCTGTTTTGTGAAGAATATCGAAATGGAGCTCTACTCAGGTGAATGGTCACCCTACCATAAGAGGTTTGTCACCATTTTTCCTGTTGTAACCCCCCTAAGGTCCTAGAATCCAACATAGTAGAACCTCTACCTGAATCAAAAGGTGAATCCCAAATGTCACATCTTGAATATTCTCTTCAAATGCCGGTTCCCGATGAAAATCCACAAATTTCCCTTAATGGTTTATTTGGGTTTTCCACTGCTCAAATACTAAAATTCATTGGCTACATAAATCACAAGAAATTCATTGTTCTAATTGATACTTGTAACACTTATAATTTCATCCATAGGCGTTTGTTTGAAGACATCCATTTCTATATCCACCCCATTTCCAATTTCCATATCTTGATAGATAATGGGAGTACAATAAAGTGTGGCGGATAACGTGAGAATGTAAAACTACAAATGGAGGACTACCATCTAAAGACTCATATTTTTACTATTAACATGGGAGGGGTGTGATATTATTTTGGGGGTTTAATGGAACTGGACTTTAGGTCCCATTAACATGAATTTCAATGAAATTTTTTTGTACTTTACTTAAGCCAAGAACACCCATCACCTTCAGGGAATTATTCTGAGTTCACTTGGCATTGTTTCTTCACACCGCATGGAGAAAATATTGAAAAAATGACACCTCTATTTTATTTCACAGTTTAATTCCATCCAAGTTCTGGACACCCCTTTCTCAAATATTCACCTTGATTACAACGGGTTCTGTAATGAACAAAAATATATATAATAAATAATCACTAAATAACTATTATATAATTAATAATAACTACTAAATATCAATATTAATTATTAATATTAATACATATTAATAATTAATAATTAATAATTAATAAATAGTTATTAGTAAACAATTCTAAAATGACGCATCATTTCATGGATAGTATCCAAAGTGCCTCTACGATTAATATATATATGGCACTCACTTTGTAATCTATCATCATATCTATTCTATCATCAATTTATATATTATTATGGCTTATTTAATATTCCAAGTCTTTTGGTAATATTATTTGTGTAAGCGAATAATTTTTCGCTTCAAGTCGTATCAGAGCCTCGTTTGGCTGATTTGGGCCTTTGGCCTTCATTTTCAGACCTTGTTTGATTTTTGGCTTGTAGACTTATTTTAGGGCTTCCCTAAAATATTGGACATTGTCCAAAAGAAAATGAAAAACGTAAAAAAAGAAGAAAAAAGGAAAAAAAAATTAAGAAAAAGAAAAGATAAAAGTAAAAGGAAAAAAAATGAGAGAGGGTAAAAGTGAAACCACATCTGGTTTCTTAAAGTGGGTTTGAGTTTGAATAGAAAAGTGCAAAAATAATTACTAGTAAAAAGCAAGTGAGATTTGAACTTAGGTGGGGAAGGTAACACTCATTCCTCCCAACCACCCAATCTACTGACATTTTTACAAACTATTGGAAAAAAAGAAGGAGATATTGATTAAACTTCAAAGAAAACTCAAGAATATGGATTTTAATATTGAAAAGAAGTAAAATTTTCCTATCACCTTACAAAAAAATGTTGCAATATTATTTAGAATTAAAGGGACACTTGCAGGGAAGGATATCACCATTTCTATCGCACCTGCTGAAAGAAATAATTATATTAGTACTGAATTCGCTAACCATTTAGTGATTCCTGAGTCAAATATAAGGGAAGAGCTAGACTTTAGACAAAAAAACGAACTGAAATAAGTGGCTTACAACTGAGTGTTGGAGATTATATGGTCACTTCGAAATTCATTGTTAGTTCCTTATGGAGCTTTGATGGTGACATAATTTTGGGTTTACCCCGGATAAAAACATTGGGGACTTTCATCTTAAATGTTGAAAAGAAGTTTCTGACATTTTCCTATAATCGAAAGAGAATCAAATTTCAAGATATTACAATGAAGTCAGAAATAGAACCTCCAACGACTGAAGAATTCCAGGATATATCAGAGATGATTTCACAGGGTAATCAGAAGTCGGAACAAAAGAAGCAGAAAGAAGTTGAAAAAATTGTCGCTAGTAAGGAAGAAGAAATTACTCATTTGAAGAATCATAGTCAAGACTTGATTGCATAGATTAAGAAATTAAAAAGGGAAAACAGATCGCAAGAGGAAATCCAAGAGGAATTCCACCAAAAGGAAGTGGATCTCCAAAATGATTTCAATAAGAAAATATTACAAAAAAATGAAGAAAATTCTCACTTAAAATTTTTGAATCAAGGGTTGACTGAACAAATAAAAAAATTAAAAAATGAGAAGTTAAAAAATCCTTAGATTTATTATCAATTAGTAAATCGCAAGAATCACAAACAATTAAATTTTCTACATGGGTTCCACAAATGTCTCGAATACCTTATCGCCACCCAAATCATAGAAGTCGATACAACCAACATCAAATTAAAGCAGAAACGATGACTAATGCAATAGAGAAGTCATCAAAGGCTCAAATTCAAACATCAAAAAAGGGAAGCAATGCAAATCTTGTCAAAGTTCAAAAGAACAATCTTATTGTCACATCGCTACAAGCATCAACAGAAAATGGTTCCAAAAAACCATTACAAAAATCGTTAGAAGCACCAAACGTTGAAGTTCTAGTAAACACTTCACAGGAAATTTGAGTTCCTTATCATGATCCGAATCACAAGAGTCATTATGATAGACGGAAAAATCAAAAGGAAAATTACTAGTATTATTCCTACAAAGAGCAAAGACAAAATCAACAACTCTCGACAATCGATCCACGAATAATTCCGTTAAGGGTATATCTCGGATGGATGAATTCACAACTGACGCAACATTTCCACACAATGTTTAAAAGAAAGTATCATCTTATTTCGTCAAATGT
>LPNX010926562.1:59186-74215 GCA_001517045.1 Pseudotsuga menziesii
TTTCGATTCAGGTTCTCTCAAAGTACCAATAGGATATTGATGTGACCAAGGGTTTACCTCCACCCTATGGAGAACATGACCATGCCATTCCTTTAATTCTTGGTATCCAACTCCCCAATGTCCATCCTTATCACCACCCTTTTCCCCGAAAGAATGAAACTGAAAAGATCATTCAGGATTTGTTGTCCACTAGTGGTATCTGTCCTAACACTAACCTTATTATTCACATTTGGTTATGGCCCTAAAACAGAAAAGTGATTGGTGCATGTGTCTTGATTTTTGAGATCTCAACATAATCACCATCAATGACAAATTTCATATTCCAATCATGGAGGCTCTATTAGATGACTTGCATGGTGCGAAATTCTTCACCAAAACTCAACATTTGGTTGGGCACCATCAAAACCAGATGAAAGAGATAAATATACTAAAAAAAAAATCCACATTATTGAAGTTCATTATGAGTTCTTGGCCATTCCCTTCGACCTCTGCAATGCCACATCCAATTTTCAGAGTCTCGTGAATAAGATTTGTTGCCCCTTCCTATGCTATTTTGTTAGTGGTTTCCTTCAATGACATCGTGGTCTATAGTCCCACCTAGGAAATCCACCTCCAACATGTTTCTCATACTTTGCACCTATTACAAGACCAACAAATATTTGTGAAACGTTCCAAGTGTGCTTTTGGGGTAATTAAGGATGAATACTTGGGCCATATTATTATTCAGTACACGATTTGGGTGGATCCCCAAGAAAGTGGAAGCTAGACATGCCCCAATAATTTCAAGAGCTTGAGATAATTTCTTGGGCTTATAGACTATTATCATAAGTTTGTGGAAAACTATCGAAAGATTGTAGGTCCTTTGACAACATTTCTAAAACGAAATTTATTTTCCTTTCATGAAACAACAAAGAAGGCTTTCTCGTCCCTGAAGGAGGCTATGTGTACTTTGCCTTTGCTAGCCATGTTGGATTTATGTAATACCTTCATCTTAGAATGTGATTCCTCTAGATTTGGACTAGGAGCCATCTTATCTCAACAAGCACTTTCCTTGGCCTTTGTTAAGTAAGTATCTATGTGATAAAAACTTGGGCAAGTGCACCGATGAAAAATAAATAATTGCTATGCTTCATGTAGTTGATACATGGCACCCTTATCTAATCGATCGACATTTAAAGATCAAGATGGGCAATCATAATCTAAAGTATTTTGTAGAATATCTTTCCTTTCCCAAGCAACAAAAATGGGTCACTAAGATGTTGGGATATGATAATGAAATCATCTATAAGAAGGGTCATGACACTATGGTGGTTGATTCCTTGTCTAGGCAATTTTGAGATGAAGGTTAATTATTTTCCTTATCCTTTCCAATCTCAGGATGGATCTATAAAGTGTGATAGGAATGGTTGGCCCAAGACATAGTTTGCCACCTCATCAAACGAATTCAAGAAGACCTGAATCCTTCACCCAATTATACATGGAACCAAATTGTTTTGAGGTATAAGGAGCACATGTTTCTCGCATCAAATTCAACATTGAAACCAATAATATTGGAGGAATTACATTCATTAGCCATAACAGGTCACTCAAGATTTCATAAGACTTGTGAAAGAATTAAGCACTCTTTCTTCTAAGAATGCAAGAAAAGATATATCAATAACTTCGTTGTTTCTTGCAACATTTTCCAATGACATAAAGGTGTAATAGTGAAGTCACAAATATGCCCATTTCATTGGTGTGGTAGTAGTTCGTTTGACCAAATATGCCCATTTCTATGACTTACCACCCACTTCCACACCCTCTTTGGTGGCCCAAGTTTTCTTGGATCAAATTTTCAAACACCATGGCATGACTACTTCTATTGTCTATAATTTTGACCCCACTTTTACTATCAAGTTTTGACTAAATCTCTTCAAACTTCAAGGCACTCAATTGAATCTCAGCACACCATATCGCCCCCAAACAAGTTTCAAACTAAAATAGTTAATACGTGCATGAAAAACTACTTGCATTGCTTTTCATCCAATAAGCCACATCAATGGGAAAACTGGATACCTTTGGTTGAATGGTGGTATAATACCACTTATCATGGTTCCACAAAGATGACACCATATGAAGTAGTGTATGGAAAAAACCCTTATCAATGATCCCCTATGTATCAAGTACCTCTAGGATTTAGGAAGTGGATGATGCACTCTGCACCAGAGCCGACATTCTCTACATCCTTAAAGACAATTTGATTCTCTTGCACAAGAGAATGAAGCAACAAGATGATCAACCTCACTTCAAATGCTTTTTTGAAATTTGGGATGAAGTGTTTCTTCGACTACAACCATATAAGAAGATGTCTCTTAAGACCCATCCTTAGGAGAAGCTGACTCTAAATTTCTATGGACCCTACCCCATTCTACAATGCATTGTATAGGTTTCCTATAAGATTTCTCTTTTAGAGCACTCCAAGATTTATCATGTCTTCCACGTCTCTTGCCTCAAAAAAGGTGGTGGGATCAAATGGCAAAGTATATCATACCAATTTACTAGAATTTGATTAGGAAGACTAAATTTGGCTTCAACTAGTTCTAGTATTGGCATCTAGGGAGACATAATTGCAAGATCACATCATTAAGGAAGTTTTGATCCAATGGAAAGACATGTTGTTAGAAAATGCCACTTGGGAACTAGTCAACATTTTACAGTAATTTCCACACCTTCAACGTTGAGGGAAACATTGCTTTTGAGTGGAGAGGGCATGTTAGGGTCCTACCCTAACTCGCCTTACTCTAACAAATAACCATAAATATTATAAGGCCATAACTTTGTAATAAGGTCGAATTAATTAGTGTTCGACAATTAATGTAAAAATGGTCTCTTTATTAACTACGACCCATTTAGGAAATAGTATTTTACCAAGTTAAGTAGTTAGGGTTTTGGACATTTTAAGCCTTTTTAAAGAAGCTTAAGGACTATGATCTGTTTTGTGAAGAATATCGAAATGGAGCGCTACTCAGGTGAATGGTCGCCCTACCATAAGAGGTCTGTCACCATTTTTCCTGTCGTAACCCAAGTCGTTTTTGCCATATTTTGTTGTTATTGTCTCATATTTATGGTTTTGTTTTGCTTATTTATGGTTTAATACATGCTAATCTTGCTATGTACTATGTGAATCTCAAGTTACAGGGGTGGTGTTAAACTGTAAAATCATACAATATTATAACCAACACATCATAACCATAAATACCAATACATAATACAATATATCCATATCTCATCTAATAAACATATCGTATAATGCCACATCATGTAATAAAACCATTTATCTCATATCATCATACAACATCAATTATATACCATTTAAAAGCACATCAACCATAGCGTCACTTTGTTGCATACAATGATCTCATTTTTTTTTTAATAAGAAGTTCAACCTCGACAATTACTTTAGTCTAAGTCCCATGAACCATCATAAATTACCTGTCAACTATCACTTGAGGGTGTGTACCATGTCAATGAATCCAATAATATCATAAACAAATATTGTGGTGGAGATTTTAAACATATTACAAGCATCACTATAGAGAAAACGTCAGCTTGGTTTTTAATCATTTGCAACGAAGGCTTAATACACACGATATTTAATATCTATCATTTTGAGAGATTTTCGGGGTTTCAATGCCGTATGGTTCACTCTTCAGCCATTCGATGCCGTATGGCTCAGTCTACCGGGGTGGACCGATTCTCTCGGTAGACGCGGACGGGCTTAAACTATGACGAAGCCACATCCATTCAATGCCTATGGCTCTCAAAGTTGGTAAACATACCTATCTCAAAGCTTTGATCTACATATTTTTTAACTCAATTAAAACTTTTTTCGATTTTATGAGATAAGCTGAATTCATTTATACAATTATAAACATGATTTAAACCATATAAAATTTGAATTTATTAAAAAAATAATCATAAAAAATTAGATTTAAAAAATCACAAAAAAAAAGTAGTTTACTTGTTAAAAGCCGTGATCAAATTTGAAGGGTAGGTCTTAATTTCAATTGGAAGGGCATTTATTCTTTCGGCCCTTCGGAGATGAAGAGAAATATAAATAATTGTCCTTTAATTGACAAAGCATAAATTAGCCAAACCTTTTCACCCAAAAAAAATGCAAAAATAAATATTGTTTTTCAACGCTTGTTGTGAAAGCATACATGTATGTGATGGAGAGGCCTAAGTCAACTGAATCCTTGCAACTCACTGTATTTCTGAGTCTCAACACTCCTTTTAAATTGAACCAGAATACCAAAATAAGTTTATTAATGGCTAGATTTGAGAAAGTTATAGGTGTGTGTAATTAAGTGCTTGGGGCTCTAAAATTTGTTGTGTTTTGTACCAGTCCACGGTTTACTGAATAGATAGTCATTGGTAGGAATTTAAATGATTTAATGAAAACAATTAATGTGTATAACCTCTATTCCTAAAACATTTTCCATGTTGATGGAGGCCACTGCCCTCTTTATTGTCTTATCAAAAGGCATGATAATGAGGAAGAAGACCTAAAATTATGGACTTCACCTTCAAAGAATGCCTTGCAATCACATTGGTAAGGACTTGTGATAAGAAGATCAAAACCATCCAACATATCAAAGTTGATACTATTAATTAAAGACTTACAAGATAAATTTAATATAAGACTTATAGTTGTATCTTACTCTTTGCGTCTTGACACATTTAATATTTTATGGTTCTCTTTGGGTCTTGACCCAATTCGTATTATAAGGTGAGGATGTGCAGGCATAATAATCCTTAGTTATGACTATGAGATGAGGATTTAAAGAGAAAAGGATGTAAAGAGAAGAGAAAATTATATGGATGGATAATTTCAAAAGTTGCACTTCTTTTGAAATGTTGATATAAATTATGCCCTTCTTTATTGGAAGGGTAAAATTCAAATTTTAAATTTTTTTTGAAGGACAATTTTAACTTTACACTTTTGGGAAGAGCTAGATCCCTTTGGAAGGGCTCTGAAGGGTTCAATTTTGAACGCTGGTTAGAAGTTTTGAATTTTTTTGTAATTTTTAATCGGCATCTAGTTAATTTCTTTTCCAAAATCTACATTTTGAAGAGATCTAATCACTTTTTTGAATGCTTAAATGAATTTAACATCATTGAATATCCTTAAAGCACTCAAATTATGTAAATTTAACAACTATCATATGCTTTTTTCAACAATTAATCTAAAGTTTCTACTTTATTATGCAAAATAAAAACAAGTTAGAAAATAAATAAAATAAAATAAAATAAAAACATTTAACATTTAGAAATCTTCGAACCTTTACACTTCTTACTTTAAATAAAATACTTATATATATATATATATATATATATATATATACATCATGATTGGGTCTAATGGTTAAGAGCATGTGTTTCCTCTTAGGAGGTCATAGGTTCAAATCCAGAGGGGGTAACTAAACTTTGAAAGAATACTTAAGGTGGAAACTATGATGAGTCAACATGCTTATATAAAGATGTTTTAGTTGGCATAAATTTAGTTTGTTATTATTTTTTATGAATGTAATATTAATTTTATAACAAATTATTAATATAATATTAATTAACATAATTATTTAATCATGTGACTGGTAAACATTGATAAGTCGGAAGTTAAGTGTCATTAATAAGTTACTTGTTCTAGTTTTCTTTTAGTTAAATGAGTTATCTCTCACAAAATGTTAATTATCCACACACTAGAGTTATTTACCAATTATCCATGCATTAAAAAAAAATTATTTATTTTTTACTAATTGTTTATTTTGAATTTGTAACGACTGCTATAAAATCAATTTGGATAATACATTTGTCTCATACTCATGCAATCTAGAAAAAACATAAATATTTGTCCACTTACCAAACATACTTAGGATACATAGACCAACAAAATTTAAACAACCAATGTTACAAAAAGTACTTTAATAATGCATCTATTAATAACTAATTTATAACATTGAACAATTTTCTTTTTATGTGTATAAAATACTAAATTCAAAAATCTTTTACTTCATTGTTTTATTAGACACATTAATACTAATTAAATCTATGAGTAACTTAGGTGCCGTTGAAAAAATCATTGAAATGTCTTTCAGAGAGTTTGGAATCTTCCTTTATTTGTGAACATTGACACCTAAACTCGCTTTTCCTTTATTTTTTCAGACGAAAAAAACATTACTTGCTATTCTATTGAATCAAAGGAACTGGGTACATCATAAAAAATACAACAGTCCAAAATATATGGAGCAAGTACCAACCAACAGTACATCAAGAAGGATATCTCTCCCATAGAGCCTAACTACTAGAGCCAGGGCATCGCATACAAAATAGGGGTCCTCTCATAAAATGCACAGTAAGCCACTCAGTCAAGTATGTATTAATCTGCACAGTGATCTAGGGACTAAACACAAGTCTCATCAAAGATTAATAACAAATAACTCATGAAAATGGTGTAATTGGGCTACAGAATGAGTAGCCGCTCTGTATATTCACACAAAGAATGAGTAATTACATTACAAGATCATGCTGCAAGCATGAATGACAAAGCAATTCAAATTCCTAAGGAGGTCATTCGAATTGAATGAGTGAGTCCAGCTTAACTGAATGTAAGCCACAGTCAATACTCAAGTTAACCACTGATCAAAACCATAATTGACTCAACTGAGCCCTAACTAAAGTCGAAGTGCAATAAATGACTGAGTCTAACTGAAAGTAGGTCAGAAACATGTCACAGCAACCCAACCAACAAGTGGTAGCGCTTCAATGACTCCAATGAACCCCGATGAGGTTAACTGAACATCAAAAGTGGTTGGAGGCACCCTTGTTGACTCCAGTTCATTAAATAATCAATTTAATGAGGAGAGGTGCCTTCACTTCTCTGTTTAACTAATTGTAACCATCAGTTAGCAATTTGGGGCATTAATGACACTCAGATCACCCTCCGAGTGCTCCAGTTAGCCTCCCCGAATGTAGGAGAAGGCTAAGTTAGCCTCCTTGACTAAAGGTAGGCGTGGGTGTGATCTAGCTGATAACATTTAATGCTCCACTGATGTCAATTAAGCCAATAATACTTAGGATAGTGGTTTAACTAGGACAAATTGACCAAAATGAGTGTGTATGGTGGTAAATGTCTCCAACACCCCCCCTTAAGCTATACTCAGGAGGAGTTAGAAAACATAAATGCATAAAAAGGCTAGGGCCCCGACAACTAAGGCCATAGGTCACCCTGTACAATGCTGAAACTGAAACAATGTTAAAAAACAAACTAAGTGAGGAAAAGAGGGAAAACCCAGTGGGAAAAACCCCCCCTCAAGCTGAACACTGAAAGTAGTCTGAATCACCCTGATGAACTCACCCCCAATAGTGAACGAAGGTAAGTGAACTTCTTTTCTGAAAAGCTCTTGGTGAAGATGTCTGCAATCTGCTCATCAGTCGGACAGTATTGCAGAATGATGGTCTTGTCATGCACTAGCTCCCTGATGTAGTGCATGTGGATCTCTACATGCTTGGTCCTCTGCATGGTAACTAGATCTATGGATATCTTAATAGCACTTTGATTGTCACAAAAGAGGACAGTGGACAAAGTACTACCAAGATCAAACTCTGAAAGAATGCCTTGCAACCAAACTGCTTGGATGCAAGCATTCACCGCTCCTCGATACTCGGCCTCTGCTGAAGATAGTGCTATGGCAGCCTGCTTTTTGCTAGACCAGCAAATGGGGCCACCACCAAACATGAATACATATCCAAAAGTAGACTTCTGATCAATAGAATCACCCGCCCAATCAGAATCTGTGTATCCAACCAGCTCTAGCTCGGAGTTTGCAGCATAGTGAATGTCGTAGGTCCTGGTTCCCTGAATATACTGGAGGATCCTCTTGGATTCCTTCCTATGAAGATCATGAGGCTGTTGCATATATCTTGATACAACATTCATGGCATAACAGATATCAGGCCAAGAATGTGTCAAGTACAACAAGCTACCAATCAGCTGTCGATAGATAGTGCAACCCATGGGAGGTGTGCTTTTTCCTTCTTCAAGGTTGAGCCCTGAAAGGAAAGGGAATGGTGCAGGCCTACATTCATCCATGTTAAACTTGAATAATAGGTATGAAATGTATTTGGACTGAGTGACCATTATCCCATCAGAATTTTGCTCTATTTCGAGCCCCAAAAATTGTTTTAGGAGCCCCAAATCACTCATTTCAAAGGCATTGTGGAGAGCAGTTTTGATGGCTGAAATGGAAGCAACTGTGCTACCTGTGATCAATAAGTCATCAACATATAAAACAATAATAATCAAATGACCATCAGACTGCTGTAAATACACATTTGGATCTGATCTACACCCTTGAAAGTTTTGTGAGAGAAGGAAGGCATCCATCTTGGAATACCACTCTCTTGGGGCCTGTTTTAACCTGTCTAGTGACTTCTTTAGCTTGCAAACCAAAGATGGATCAGTGATGTAGCCCGCAGGATAATTCATGTATATCTCCTTATGAAGATCTCCATGTAGAAATGATGACTTAACATCCATATGATGCACTTCTCAGTGCTTAGATGCTGAAATTGCCAAAACTAGGTGGATGGAGCCCATTTTTGCAACTGGTGCAAAGGTCTCATGGTAGTCCACACGTTGGACCTGACAGAAACCTTTTGCCACCAGCCTTGCCTTATATTTGCAGGTTCTGCCATCAGTAGCAACCTTGGTCCAAAACACCCACTTGCATTGAACCAATTTCCTTCCCAAAGGAAGAGAAACTAGCTCCCAAGTAGTGAGTTTCTTGAAGAGAATTCATCTCTTCATCGATGGCAACTTGCCATATAGGATCCTTCCGAGCATGGTAGTAGTATTTTGGGTTTGAAATAATCATCAAATAGAAAGTTTCAGATATCAAATTATCAGGACAAGAGAGCGCAATACCTACTCTTTGGAAATCAGACCAGGTTCTCCTTGGATCATCCAGATTTCCAATGTTATCTCTTGCGGAGGAGAGTGTATGTCGGGCCCATGTGGGAAGATGATTTTGTACTTCAGGTTTTGATTCAGCATCTGATGATTCCTACACACTAATATCAAAAATCAGAGCATCCAAATTAGGGTCATCACCCCCATTTTCATCATCCAAATATTCAATAGAATAGGAAGGAAATTCAATAGTTTTCTCCTTCACTAGTTCCACCTCCTAAAGAGGCTCATCGAACTTGTGACACTTCTCTCAATGATGATCTGTTTTGTTTTGATATCCAACAGCTTGAAACCTTTTGATTTATCAGGCTACCTAATAAACATACATTCTATGCTTTGCAGTTGCAAAGCCCTTCTTTTATCAAGTGGAATATGGGCCCATGCAGTGGACCCAAACACCCGCAGGTTCGACACATCCGGCTTATGTCCAAAGTATGCTTCAAAATGGGTCTTCCCTTTCACAGATGAGTGTGGCACCCTGTTCTGAATGTATGTTGTAGCATGCATGGCTTCAACCCACAAATTTGCAGCCAACTTCTTTGATTCCAACATACAGGTGGTCATCTCCTTGAGAGACCGATTCTTCCTTTTCGCTACTCCGTTTTGCTGGGGAGTGTAGGGAATTGAATGTTGGAACTAAATACCACTTTGGGAGCATATGTGCAACGAATCATTACTGACATACTCCCCACCATTATCAGATCTCAATATCTTGATGTTAAGCCCAGAGGCATTCTCGATTAAGGCCTTCAATTTAGAAATTTTTTCACATACTTTAGACTTCTTTTTAAGAAAGAAGACCCATGTGTACCTTGAAAAATCATCAATAGAAGTCAGAATATACCTTGAACCATTCATGGATGTGATAGGCATCGGACCACTGATATCAGAATGTATCATCCCCAATATGCTTGTAGCTAGGTTTGCCTTCCCCCGATCGAACTTGTGCTTAGGGTGTTTTCCAATCACACAGCCCTTGCAATTTCCAGTGGTTGCCTTGATGACCGGGAGGCCTTCAACCATGGAGTTTTTCTGTAATTGCTGCAAATATTTGAAATTTAGATGGCCAAAATTTCATGCCACAGCCTACTAACCTCATTTCCATGAGTTAGTAGAGCGGTGGGCTTTGCATCCGACACAAAGTGGGAGAACTCATAGGCTTTTGCATGATGGTTCGCAAGGCCTTTAGCAATGAGTTTCTCGGATGCAAGCTCCATTATCTCAACATCATTTGGGCTAAAAGAAACTCTCTTAGGCACTCCTGTATGTGTCATCTGATAGACACTAAGGAGATTTGATTCCAGAGACGGTACATATAAAACATTTGAAAAATAGCCATTCTCAAGATCAACCGTACCTTGTCCTTTTGAAATGATGGTGGAGTCATCTCCCATGTGGATGGGGATGGATTTGCTGATCTCCAAGGATGAAAAGGAGTCTCTTTCAGCCATCATGTGTTTTGAAGCTCTAGAATCAATCAAGAGTGCTTTGTACTTCGAAGTGCTTGCCATGAGGGCATGACCTTTTTCATGCTGTGGTTCCCGATCTTGTTGATCTCTCCTCTGAAATATTTCGGGAAGATTGATGTGATTTCTCTCAATGAGAGAGTTAGCTTCATCAAGCTTCTTCTTCATGCAGGCATGTTCAGGGTGGAATCCCTTCCCGCAGTATGAATAGTTGACTTTTTCCTTTCCATGGTTCCCTTTTCCTTTGTTCTTCCTTGAGCCGGAAAATTCATCATGCTGCTGGTTTTCAACCTTAGGCTTAGGAGCTTCAAATTTAGTTTTTGGATTCTTCTGCTGCTTTCCTTTACCCTTCAGATCTTTGGGCCCCGAGACATGGAGGGCTTGATCACGGGAGGATCTGATGATCCCCATCTGGACAAGCTTATCATGTTCACTTGTTAGGGACTCAATGAAGGCATTGAGTGTAGGCATCTTCCATCCAGGGGTTGTGAGCTTCCCCGCACGGAATGTAGAGACAAAAACTGAATAATCAGCTCCAAGTTTGGAGAGTATGGAGAGGATGAGCTGATCATCCACCTTCTCCACTTTGCATTACTTCAAGAGTAAGACAGTGTGCTTGAAATTTGTGAAAAAATCATTCAAGGTCTTGAAATTGGAAGGCTGGAGAGACATCAATTCATTTTCGAGCTGGTAAACTCTCAAATCATCCTGCTTTCCATATAGGGTTTCCAATTTGTCCCAAATTTCCTTTGGAGTCTTCAATCTCGCAAAATGGAAAAGGAGATCCTAGGAAATAGAGAGGCACAAGAATCCGAATGCTTCATCCTTCTTGTTCAAGAATCTTGATTTTTCTATTGCAAAACTAGGCTCATCTTCAATGTCCATGGTGACTCTATAGAGTCCTCTGGAGCGTAGCTGAATCTCCATGTCTCCTTTCCATGAGTGGAAATTGAATGGAGTCAAAAGATCTACTGAGGAGGCCATCTGGATCTATTGGAGCGAATGCTTCATCTGTAGAAAACCTAAAAATCATAACAGAAAGGGCAATGTAAGGTCGCACAGCCTGCACATTTTAGGCTTTCATCACACCCAGCATAGTCAATCAAGCAAGCTTGATCAACAAGTTCTTTACTTGGGGTATTAAGTGGTAAGCCTTGGCTTCTAGTGCAGTGCTGGATTTTTGAGCTATTGCTCAATTTTCATGCAAAAATCTGTCAAAAACCTTGTTTTTGAGAGATCTGAGCTTCGTCCCGTTGTGAGCTCTAATACCATATTAATCTGCACAGTGATCTAGGGACTAAACACAAGTCTCATCAAAGATTAATAACAAATAACTCATGAAAGAGGTGTAATTGGGCTACGGAATGAGTAGCCGCTCTGTATATTCACACAAAGAATGAGTACTTACATTACAATATCATGCTACAAGCATGAATGACAAAGCAATTCGAATTCCTAAGGAGGTCATTCGAATTGAATGAGTGAGTCTAGCTTAACTGAATGTAAGCCACAATCAACACTCAATTTAACCACTGATCAAAACCCTAATTGACTCAACTAAGCCCTAATTGAAGTTGGAGTGCAATAAATGACCGAGTCTAACTGAAAGTAGGTCAGCCACATGTCACAGCAACCCAACCAACAAGTGGTAGCGCTTCAATGACTCCAATGAACCCCGATGAGGTTAACTGAAGTGTAATTGAACATCAGAAGTGGTTGGAGGCGCCCCTGTTGACTCCAGTTTATTAAATAATCAATTTAATGAGGAGAGGCACCTTCATTGCACTGTTTAACTGATTGTAACCATCAGTTAGCAATTTGGGGCATTAATGACACTCAGATCACCCCCGGAGTGCTCCAGTTAGCCTCCTCGAATGTAGGAGAAGGCTAAGTTAGCCTCCTTGACTAAAGGTAGGCGTGGGTGTGATCTAGCTAATGACATTTAATGCTCCACTGATGTCAATTAAGCCAATAATACTTAGGATAGTGGTTTAACTAGGCCAAATTGACCAAAATGAGTGTGTATGGTGGTAAATGTCTCCAACAGTATGTCCTTACAGAAAATAATAAGAACCCAGAAACAATATCCAAGTCAGACTTGAATCACTCAAAAGTCAGAGACATAACTAATCAGCTTAACCAAAAATTTCACAAATAAAGAGTCAAGAGACAAGAGTCTAAGAACCAGAGCAGTGCTCTCAAAAAAGTTGGAGTGAAACCTCCCCATAAACTTCATCCTCACATGTTTCAGTGAGGTAAAGATGGCCTGCTGCCATAATAAGCCCTTCCTTGGATAGTGTGTCTGCCCTCTTATTATGTTCCCTAAAGACATGAATGAAATCCACAAAGGTAAACAAAGATACGAGTTTCCTGATGTTTATGCACCAGGCCTCTAAGTTCACCATAACAAGTGTGGATTCATTCCTTGCCCAGTTTATAATCACAAAAGAATCACCAAAAATATGTAGGTATGGAAACCCAATATCTTTGGCCATTTATAATGATGCCCATATCGCCAATAGCTCGGCTCTAGTATTAGTGCTGCGCCCACAGCCTAATTTTATATAGAGAGAATGCCGCTCATTTAACCAAATACAAACACCTGCACCTCCATTTAACCAAATACAAACAACTGCTTCTCGCTCTTCCTTTATTTGTGAGCATTGACACCTAGTCAAGTCTATCTGTAATGTACTCAAAATCCCTAGTGCAATTTGTAAGAAAAATAGGTATAAAATTTTTCCTTTAATTAAATTCAAACAACTCATTCATATGTTAGTCTCATTGTTTACATAACATGATAAATCAATAATAAAGTATTTTTATATATTCTTACTCATTAAAAAGACATAAGATTATTTTTATTAATCTTTATAATAATAAGTATTTTTATATATTCTTACTCATTAAAAAGATATAAAATTACTTCTATTAATCTTTATAATAGATTGATTACTATATTATAAAATTTGAAAACTTATTGGTTAATTCTTTATCACATACTTAAACTTTTATCATACATAATCTTCATCGACTTGGTCACTATCCTACTTATTAATTTATGCATTTTATGAGTATGGCTATTCCATTGCTATAATAGTCCTTTACACTAAATATACAACCACTTACTTTACGAAAAACTTTCACTTTAATGTAACTCATATACAAAGTAACATGAATACAACATAGCCTCATATCAATAGATAACCCCTTTTCATATCTTAGTGGTAGGTAAATATCTAATGGAGACTTATATTATTCTATTAGTTAATATGTTCTTTTAATAAGAACGTAATCATCTTTTTAAATAATTGTACAACATAACTTTAACTTTAATCTTTATGATAAGTTAGCAACACACTTCCCCTTATGAAACTTATGTAAATATGGTAGATGAAAGTTAATGTTGTTCGGCTTTGTTAAAATAGGCGTGCTTGGGAGCCATCAAGGAGCGGAGCGCGGCGAGGGGAAAACTAGGGTTTCAGGTGGAGAGCGACCCGGAAGATTGTGGGCTTTTGTGCCCACCTACATATGCTCTTGTGGTCCTTGGTGGAGGTAGTGGCTCGGTCTTGTGGTATTTATTTGGTTGAGATTAACTGAGCATCTCGCACCGGTGTCTGTGGATTCAGATGACACTTGATGGGTTGACCTGTGGCTTAATATGATAAGGTTTTAGTGCACTCTGGGGCATGCCGTTTTTTGGGTCATTTGGGGGTTCACGTGTTCGCGGATATCTTGCACGGGCTGTCGGAGTTTGGTCGCTTTCTCTAGCATATTGGGTCGCTATCGGTTATACGCTCTGCTGGCTTCCGACCGGTCGTTTTGGCCCCGAATCCTGTGGTGGGCTGTGATTATCTACGGGGTTACTGTGTTTTCGCCGGAGTTAAGCTGATTCTTGGCAGGGTCTTCACCTTTCTCGTGGGATTGCGACACTTTGGGGTTTTTTTGGGGGGGGGGACGATTATGGCGGATTCTCGGTCGTTATCTGCCTGCTCACTTGAAACCGGATTCTATGGTCACCGAAGGCACCTTGGTCTATTCCTGCCTGGGGTTTATGGATGTTAGTATCGGTGGTGGACCCGGTCGTCGTTTATTTGCTACGGCCTACTGGTGAACGGAATGCTGTGTATGACCCCTTGATACCGTATTGTTTGAAGATGGACTGCAGTGGGGGACCATCAACTTGTTGGTAAATGTGGCTGGTCTCCTGTGACCGGTTGGTGTCAGCATCGGTGTGGGTTTTTTCTTCGGGGTGGTAGAACTGTGAAGTGTGGCCCCTTGCCGGTGGGGTCTCTGAGCCCTTGGGGTTTCGTTTTGCATTGGGGCTTTGTGTGGGGGTCCGCATACTTGCGCGGTGGTCCATCGGTATGTGGAGGGCTCCATTGACTTTGTACCAAATTGCTAACTGGTGTGCTGGATTATCGCCCTTCGATGCTGGAAGTCGCCTTCTTTACACGGCTCTCAGCTCTGCGGTCAGGATGACCTGACTCCAGGTAGACCTTTCTGCTTTTTGTTTGTATTTTATCCTGTGCTGTCTCCGGGGGGTGGGGGGGGGG
>LPNX010926562.1:74317-100861 GCA_001517045.1 Pseudotsuga menziesii
TTTTTATTTGATTTTTTCTTTTGTTTCCCTCTGATCGGTATCTTCGTAGACTGCTGGTTATTTGTGGTGGGGATTGTCGATCTCTGTTATCTACCTGTGGGTTTGCGGCATATTTATCCTGTATTATGCTTCTTCTTCTTTTTTACCTATCTATCCCTGTAATTTTATATTTCCTGTTAAGAGTAGGGTTGGGGTATTATCCTTGTTGGTTTCATTGGGCTGATTCATCTTTTTGGCGGGTTACTTTTGGTTGGGGTATCCACTGATTGCCCCTTTATTTCTTGGAGCTAGGTATTCTGTTATCTCCTGTCAGTCTTGGGGATCTCTCAGGTATTTGTTTTATCCTGCTACTTGGTCATGGGGGGACCGACCATGGGTTTTCTTCCCACTCACCTTGGGTTGGGTCGGATTAACCATGCTTCTCGGCGTAAGGCAAAGGCCCTTAAAGCATATGCTTTTAAACCTTGGTTTTCTCTAGGACATGATGTATTCATGGACAGGGTTGAGAGCCTGTGTAGCTGGGCGCTGATAGGTAGATTGGAATACATTACTTTGTCAAAAGATGGATGGGTTGAATGGGCAACCCTTCATTAGAAGACTATTATTCACTATGTTCCCTCGATCAGCCTATTGGAAAATAACTAGTTGGTGTTTGTCTTCTTAAAGGAGTCAGATGCTTCTCTCATCCTGGAAAATATTTGGCCGGTACGTGAGGGTTCTATCGTTCTGAAAAAGTGGCACTCTGGTTTTGACCCCTTGATTGAGAGAGTGGCTGTAAGACATCTCCGGGTCTTATTACCTACACTTCCCTTTCCGCTCTGGAACAAGGATGTTCTTATAAACTTGGAAAATCTACTTGGTCGTTTCATTGCATTGGAGAAGGACTTCCACCTTATATATGATAAAAGAGTGGCTAAAATCCTGGTCGAGGTGGACGTTACCAAGGGTCTCATTCTTGAAATTGAGATTGTGTGTGGGGCTGATATCTTAACACAGAAACTGGATTACTTGCACATGCCTTTCAGGTGTTTTTTTGTCATGCTACTGGTCACCTCCGGAATTCCTGTCCTAGCTTCCGATCCGGTAAACCTTTTAAGAAGGGGTTTGATCACATACCAGTCTCTGATCTACCCTGTCCTGACTCTAATCTTCAGCCTTCTGCTCCTCTGGAGGCTCTTGATGTACCCTTGGTCCCTACCTCTCCTGGATCTAGCCCCCTGCCTAGATCTAGCTCCCTGCCCACTGATCCCCTAGAGGTTTCTTCGATTCCCTCGGCACTTGACTCAGATAGCCTGCGTGCAGATGTACTGGAAGACTCTACTGATCTGGTCTACCACTCGTCTTCTCCCTCCACCTTCGAAGACCTATTGAAAGGTTAGCTGATGTACATCGAGGACATGGAAGCTGTTGCTAAACACTCTTGCACTACCCCGGTGGGAAGCTTGATTAGCACTAATGTGGGTCCCCCTCCCCTTACCCTGGAACACTATCCTTCACTCCCTCTGAACTCTTCTGGCCTACCTAATCCTTCCTCTCTCTCTTCTCCTTCTATCCCCCCTAAACCTTCTCCTTTAATCTCCTCATCCAGTCCTCCAGAAGCACCTGCCTTTCAGGATCCTTCTATCCTCTCGACTCTTTCTATTTTCTCAGACAAGACTCCTTTATCGCCTTCCACTTTACCTTTGGACTCTATCATATTTAAAGATGTGACCATCAGAAAATCCAAGAAAGCCCGTCGGGAGGACTCTGGGGAACATATATCTTACATCCCTCTTTCAACTCATTTAAAGCAGGCTGCCAGACTTTCCCCTTCCTCTCCTGCCCCCCCCTCAGGTACTTAGAGCATGTACACCTGTGGAACCCTCTTCCCCATGAAGATAGTATCCATGAATATCCGTGGTTTTGGGGGGGTGACCAAAAAAAATCCCTTGGTTTGCTACTATCTGACCTTCGACCTGATCTGATCCTCTTCCAGGAAACTATGTGCAGTCATGCACAGGCACTTTACTTGTTCTCCTTACTCAAGCGTGGCTGGGAATTTTGTGATTTTGATGCATGTCGTCTCTCTGGGGGATTACTTGCGGGTTGGGACCCACATGTGATTTGTTGCAAAGATTTTTCATCACTGGCTGGTATTGTACTTAAAGCTTCATTTAAAGGAATGGATGAGGCTTTTACCATGATTAACTGTTACGGCCCCTATGCTCAGCATACTAGTTATTAGAACCGTTTGGTGTCAGATGGGATACTGGGACTGCCAAACTTACTTCTGGCGGGGGATCTCAATTTCACCTTATCTTCTTCAGAAGTATGGGGACTCAAAGCTCGATTGGATCCTTTGGCTTCTTTCTTTTCCCAGCTTATTACTGGTAATATGTTGGTGGATCTCACTATGGACCCCTCTGGCCCCACTTGGAGGAACGGGCGCTCTGGGGATGCGGGCATTTGCAAAAGACTGGACAGATTCTTGGTATCCGAGTCCCTCCTACCTTCCTTTGCCTTTTATAGATCCTGGGCCACTCCATCGGATGTATCTGATCATTATCCTATTTGTTTGGAATGGGGTCCGATCAGTCATGCTCCTTGCAGGCCTTTCAAATTTAATAGAGCTTGGCTGATAGAGGAGGATTTCAAGATTTTAGTCAGGTCTTCCTGGAATGCTACTCTGGATTCCACTGAACACTGCCATATGGATCTATTTACCCACAAGCTACATAGACTTAAAGGCACTGTGAAGAAATGGGAAAAGACTAAAAAACTCGAAAGGCGGCAACATATTTTGGATTTAAATAAGGGAATCTCTGACTTATTACTGGAGGATTCTGGTATTTTATCGGCTCCTGACAAACATAAATGGGATGCACTCCAGGAACTGAAGAATAAATACTGGGCCCACGAGCTCATGACTCTGAGATTGAAGAGTAGGGCGCTGTGTTTGAAGGAGGGGGATGCAAATACGAAGTTTTTTCACCAATTTGCTTCTGCTAGAAGGAATACAAATACTATTTGGTCTCTCAGAGGCCAGGATGGTATTTCTTTTACAGAGGATTTGGATCTTAAGGCACTTGGTGTCGAACATTTTAGTAATCTTTTCTGTGATGATAATTCCTCTGACATTATTGATCAGCTGAAGGTGGTCAGACTCTTTCCTCATATGACTTCGGAGGATGATATTAATTGTTTTCTCCAGCCTATTACCGGTCCGGAGGTTGATGCTGTGCTCAGGGGGTTTAAAAAGGACAAGAGTCCTGGACCTGATGGGTGGCCTGTAGAATTTTTTCTGGCTTTTTATGATCTGGTGGGGGAGGAACTGGTTAAGGTAGTGGAACAGGCCAGATTACAGGGTAAAGTCACGGGTGCATTGAACTCTACATTTTTTACCCTGATTCCCAAATGTGAAAAACCTTTAACATTTAGAGATTTTCGACCGATTTCCTTATGTAACCTGGTGTATAAGATTATATCAAAGATTGTTGCTAATTGACTTAATCCTATTCTAAACCGCTCTCTGTCTGCTAATCAATTTGGTTTTCTCAAGGACAGACAGATTACTGAACCGGTGGGTATTACCCAGGAACTTCTGCACTCGATCAAGACTAAAAATTCTGATACTCTGGTATTAAAATTGGATCTGGTTGAAGCATTTGATAGAGCAAACTGGACTTTCATTAGGTTGCTACTCATACAGATTGGCATTCCACTGTTGGGAGTTAATTGGATTATGGGTTGTGTCACAAGTTCCTGTCTCGCTGTATTGGTAAATGGGACTCCATCTGATTTCTTTACTGTTTCCAAAGGATTACGACAAGGCTTCCCCTTATCCCCTCTCTTATTTATCTTGATTATGGAGGGACTCAGTCGTATTATTTTAGATGCTTAGCACATTGGATTGATCTTGGGGTTTCATTACTCACCCAATCTGTCCTTTACGCACTTGTTTTTTGTAGATGATGTTATACTTATTGGGGCTGGAACTATTGATGAATGGAGAGCCTATAAAGGTGCCCTTGATTTATTCTGTGGGGTATCTGGGATGTTTGTTAGCCCTTCAAAGTCTTCCTTTCTCTACCAGAATGTAGATTCAGAGTTCAGGGAGGAACTTGCTGTAATCTTTCCTTTCAAAATGGACCCTATCACGGTGGGCTTCAAGTACTCGGGATTCTATCTTAAACCGCTGGGTTACCATACTTCTGATTGGACTTGGCTTATCCAGTTATTTGAAAGAAAGATTCAAAATTGGACTTACAAGTATCTTTCTCTCGGTGGCAGGGTGATCCTCATCAGAGCTGTTCTTACTGGATTGGCAGTCTATTGGTTTGCATTGGCAATATGTCCCAAATCTATACTTAATACACTGCGCAAACTTATTTATTCATTTCTTTGGGGATCTTCTGCTGGTCACAGTTACTCCCATTTAGTCAGTTGGGAAACTCTTTCCCTTCCTATTGAATTTGGTGGTTGGGATATCAAGAACCTCGAATGGTTTGGTATCTCTCTTAGACTTAAGAGCTTGTGGCATCTTCTTACCGGTAATGGGACTTGGAGCAGGATAGTAGCCCTTAAATACTTAAAGAACAGACCCCTGGATGTATGGATTCATGGTCGATCCTTTAGTATTGTGGGTACTTCATATTTTTGGAATGGGTTTATCAGAATCATTGAGTGGATCACCTGTCAGTTGGGATGGAAGGTGGGAAATGGATTAAACATCAAAGTTGGCATTGATCCCATTGCTGGGCTCAACTCACAGTATATTCTATCGGTGGATCTTAGGGAATATCTCACTGACCTGGGAATCACCCATCTTGCACATGCTCTTAATCTGGAGGCCTGTGGTATGGATGGGACTGTATGGTACACTGCATCTGAACTGCTTTTGGGAGGTGTATGGGTTGATCAGTGGTCAGCGTATGTAAATGGACTATCACATGGGGGTATTAGGATTGGTCATTCGGAGGACAGACTGTTATGGATGTATGATGAACGGAGGGGTCAGGTAACTGCCAGGAAAGCTTATGATCTGATTGTCACAAATCACAAAATTGTGCTGGAAAATGATATTATGATGAAGATTTGGTATTTTAATATCCCCATTAAGATTAAATGTTTTGTATGGCTCTCCTGCAATAAAAAAATAAATACTTGGGACATTTTATGCAAGAAAGGTTGGAACGGTCCAAATAGATGTTGTCTCTGTAAAGAGGAGGCAGAGTCGGTTGAACACCTTTTTGTAAGTTGTCGGTTTCTGAGGGAGGTCATTGGTGGCCTCTTCTGCTTATTTAATGTGAACTTGGACTGGAGTGCCCCTACATTACTGGAAAATTTATCTAATTGGTTAGCACTAAAGGGTGTTTCACAGTATCTGCCTCTTTTCATCATATGGAATATTTGGAAGGCTAGGAACCATTTATGTATTGAAGGACAGGAGCCCATTATGAACAGACTGTTATATATTATTTATGATGATTTCTTGACCTATAAGCCTCCTCTGATACATAAGCACAGAATTAGGAACATTGGGAAGTCTCCTACTTATGTGTATCCTATGATCTTTTTTGATGGTGCTGCTGCAAATAAGTTGGGGGGTGTAGGAATCTGTCTCTGGCTGAATGAACTTCACTCTCTTGATTTCAAGTTCAGATGTGGCAGCTGTACCAACACTAGAGCTGAGCTCTTAGCACTTTGGGCATCACTACGGGTCGCAAAGGATATTGGGTTACCTTACCTACATATCTTTGGCGACTCCTTTGTGATTATAAATTGGGCAAAAAAGGAATCTTCTCTGGACATGGTGAATCTTGAGGCCTGGTGCCTCAACACTAGGATTCTCATGTCCTCATTTATGTGGGTGGATCTCAGTCATGTCTATAGGGAACATAACAGGAGAGAAGATTTCTTATCAAAGGAGGGACTGCACTTGGCTCCGGGTCTTCTCATACTTACTGAATATTTTGGAACTGAGAAAATTGGGGAAAACTCATTGCAACTCTTTTAGAATAAGCTCAGCTATTACAGTTGATCACACTTGATTCATTGAGATACATTTAGGCTTTGCTGAGATACTATTACTGAATACAAGAGTAGCTTTCCCTCCTTGGATCAGTTAGCTGGGCTCCTGTTATTTTCTTTATGGGACATATATGACTGTATCAGATTGCCTTACTATGAGGGGGACTTTATTGTAGTGATCCCAAAGTACTGGAGCCACTCTGTTATTTTGTGGGCATCTACTTGTTATTTTATTTTCTGTGTAGTATGTACCTCTGGATAGGTCTGTTTTTTGAAATTTTCTGCACTGTACATGGTGGAATAGGTATGTATTAATATCTGTTGTACTGTACAAGGCATATATTGAAGATGTAAAATGTTCCTTTGATTTTCTGAATAGCAAGGAATGACTTTTTTGACTGAAAAAAAAAAAAAGAAACTTATGTAAATATAATTGAATACACAATCAAGTGAAACAAGGAATAATACATTTTACAATAATCTCTAACAAACTTCTAAAAACATAAAAATCCTACTTAAAAACAAGTTATAGTCTAATTAACAATTATGAATTTGGCACCAAGAAGTTAACAATACTTTTATATGACCAAACTTATTCATTTCCTCAAGTGAAGTTAAACATTAAAGCTCGAGAGGGTTGAAGTGGTCATACCACGATTGCAACATGCCCAATTGACGTGAAGGTTTTTTATTCTCTAACAAGCCGACATTACATAATGGGAAGCGGAAACCCTATCCATGGAAACTTGAACCTTAGATGACTTACATAGTAGGAAGTGCTTAGCTTTGATAGCATGGAGTTCGGTCCTCTTCCAAGGGGACCTAGTACCAACCATGGGTAAAAACAAATGGGAATAGGTTTGTTTTATTTGTCATTGCTCTATCGTTCTTTAGTCTTTTGTTATCTTATTAGGTTCATGGGTTTCTGTAACCGGGTCCAATTTTAGTGCCTGGTATTTTGTATTCTACTTTCTTGGAGACACCAAATAGGAATATTCCTAATTAGCACCACAGTGCACTTGGTTTTTTTTTCACTCTGATCTCATTGACAACTTTCTGGGCTTCCTGGTTATTATGTTTTTTGATTTCCTGTCTTATCCATAACATAGACAGTCTCTCTGGCTCTCACTAACTCAGTGAGGTTGACTCTCAAACCCATAGGGTTTTTCATCTTTTTATCTAAGCCCTTTGTCCTTCTCGACAATGCTTTTTGTCCTTCCCTGGTGTTTTTTTTCTAAGACTCATGATCAGCACCACAGTGCACTTGTTTTTTTTACTCTGGTCACACTAACAACTTTCAGGGCTTCCAGGTTATTATGATTTTTGCTTTCCTATCTTATCCTTAATGTTGACAGTCTCTAGGGTTTTTCATTTTTTTTCTTAATCCCTTTGTCCTTCTCAAGTGCGCTTTTTGTCCTTTGCTGGTGCTTTGCAGGAATGAGTTTCCCGGATCCCGCACTACGATTTTCTCCTCGAGTGGCCCCCTCCCTTTCGTCTCAGGTTTTGGGCTCGACGCAGGGTTATACCCCAAACCCCCATCTAACCCGACCTAGGGAAAAAACGGTTAAAGCTTTAGAGGCTAAGAAATGTTTTGTACTTGGACGAGATGTGTGGATGGATAGAGTTGGTTCCTTGTGTTGTAGAGCACTGGTCGGGCACCTTGAATACTGCATAATGGACAAAAAAGAATGAGTTGACTGGGCTACCCTCCACTAGAATCCACTTATCAACTACGTGCCAACCATCAGTCGCCTTGCAAACAATTGGGTGGTATTTGTCTTCCTCAAGGATACTGATGATTCAGTGATATTAAGCTCTTTGTGGACCATCCACGGGGGCTCACTGGTGCTCAGTAGATGGCACACTAGCTTCGAACCAACATGGGAAAGGGTGTTAAACAAACACTTGTGGGTTATTCTGCAAGCCTTACCATTGCCCCTTTTGAACATGGACACTCTAATGGGTATAGCGAACACACTCGACAGGTTTGTGGCGGTCGAGGAGGAATTCATGCACACTATCGATTAGCGCATGGCTTGTTTTCTAGTCGAGCTTAATGTTTCTGGAGGCTTACCGGCAGAAATAGACATCAGCTCCAACGAGGTTATTATCACTCAGAGGTTAGATTATCTTAGCGTTTTGTTTCACCGTTCATACTATCACGAGACATGCCACCTTTGGAGTAGTGGTACATATCTTCTTCGTGGCTCCTCTCCTTCATCGGATGCCTACACCTCTAATATACCCACCTCGGGGATTGCCAGCAAAACATCGTCTTCTCCGGGTATAGAAGGTATCTATGACTCTACCTCTCCCTCTGTTTTTTCTGATCTTACAAAAGGTGAACTTCGCTTTATTGAAGATGTGGAAATTATTGCCCGTTGTCGTACTCTTGATCTGACTCCTCGGCCTGCCTTTGATCTTCTTGATCAAACTGCAGTTAACCTGGACAGTATGGCTTCAGTCATCCTCGAAACCTTGAGCCCTACTCCTTATCCCTTGATTTCGCAGGAAGTGGCTTCCTCCCCTTTCTCCTTAGAGGATTTTATCCCTTTGCTTTAGGGATCCTTGTCTACTTCTTCTCCTTTGATTACCAGTTCTTGAACTTGTCCCATCACCCTTCCTCTTACTAGTTTGGGTGCCTCGCCTCCTCTTCTAAGTTCGATTACAGTTTCTCTAGACAATCTCATTTCCCCGCTCTTGAATAGCTTGGGCTCTCCTATCAGTCCTAGGGATGAGCCCTCTTTTGCAAATCCCTCTTTAACCACTTCCTTATCTATCTTTTCAGACAAGTCACCCCTTTCCCCCTCCATTTTACCTTTGGATTCGATCAAGCATGCAAATGTCACGATTCGTAAGTCCAGGAAACATAACCCTTTGAAGTCTCACTCATTGAAGGAGTTATTGGGTCACAACACATACATTCCTCTTTCCACAAGAATTAAAGAGGCAGCCAGAGCAGGTTCCTCTCCCTCTCCATCTCGGGTGCTTAGAGCAATGCCACCCTCTGGTGTGGGTCAGACATGAAAATCCTTTCTATGAACATTCGGGATTTCAGAGAGCTTACCAAAATCAAAGCCCTTGTGTCGCTCATGTCTTATTTAAATCCGGATATGGTATTATTTCAAGAAACCATGCGTGGCTTCTCATAGGATCTCCTTTCCTTTGCTAAGATCAAACCCAGCTGGGAATTTGGTGCAATAGATTCCTCTGGTCTCTCGAGGGGGGTTGCTTACAGGATGGAACCCTCTTGCAGCTAGGTTCAAAGCTTTCAAAACCTTTGGGGGTATTCTGGTAAAAGTTAAATTCATGGGTTTGGCTATAGAAGTTTCGTGTCTAAATTGTTAAGCCCCCTACCTTCACAGGGAGGCTTACAGGAACGAAGCTATTGCGGGGGGTATATTTGATCATCCTAATCTGATTATTGCTGGGGACATGAACTTTACTATGTCTGAAGCCAAAATTTGGGGTAGTAAATCCCACATTGACCCTCTAGCCTCTTTTTTTCACAACTTCTGTCTCGTATGAATATGATTGATATAACTCTTGTTTTCCTGGGACCAACATGGAGAAATGGTCGCAGTAGAATTAATGGTATCTGCAAGAGAATTGATAGATTTCTTGTATATGATAGAATTTTTCCCCACTTTCCACGCTTTCATTCGTGGGCTCACCCTTCTGAAATTTTTGACCACTTCCCAGACTATTTTGAATGGGATGATTTCTCCTTTCACTTCAGTTTTCCTTTCAAGTTCAACGGAGCTTGGTCAAAGGAGGAGGGATTCATGGATATAGTTTGTACTTCCTGGAGGAGGGCTGAGACTTACCCTGCTAATTGTGATGCCATGTCCCTACTTGTCTTGAAATTGGAAAGACTCAAGGTTGAAGTGAAAGGATGGGAAAAGGAACACATTACCAAAAGCATAAAACTCTTGGCTGATATTGACAGGGAGATCCTGGCACTTTTCACTTCATGTCCCTCGGGTATCTTTACAAAGGATGGTGCCATTGATTACTCTCTTTTAAAATTTGAAAGGAGACCATCTTGTCCCAGGAATTTCTGTCTTGGAAGCTCAAAATCAGGGTTAATTGGATTGAACAAGGGGATGCCAATACCAAGTTTTTCCATAGCTATGCTTCGTCTAGAAGAAACTTCGATGGTATTTGGTATTTACAGAATGAGGCAGGTACTTTGATTACTAACAACCCTCAATTTCATACTTTGGGAGAAAATTACTTTTCTTCCCTATTTCAGGAGGACGGTAGATGTCCCATATCCGATCAGTTAGAGGTAATTCAACTATTTCCGTCTTTCTTAACTGAAGATGAATCTACAAAATTTTGTTTGGAAGTCACACATGTGGAAGTGGACTTGGCTTTGAAAATTTTCAAGAAGGACAAAATTCTAGGCCCTGATGGTTGGCCTGTAGATTTTTTCTTGTTCTTCCTAGATTTGGTTAGTGAGGACCTCCTAAAAGTAGTGGAACAGTCAATAATCGAAGGTAAGATACTACGTTCCTTAAACCCTACTTTCCTAACCCTTATTCGGAAACGAGAAAAGCCTCTGACCTTTGCAATATTTCCTACACATTGATCTCAAAAGTTATCTCTAATCGTCTCAAACCCATTGTGGACATAGCCATTTCTTCCCAGTAGTTTGGTTTTTTGAAAGGTTGACAAATCTTGGAGTCGGTGGGCATTACTTAGGAAATATTACACTTTATTAAGACTAAAGGAATGGATGCCCTTGTTTTGAAATTAGATCTGGTTAAAGCTTTTGATCGTTTTAACTGGACCTTTCTCCATCTCGTTCTACTCCAAGTGGCCTTGTCACTTGACTCTATTAATTGGATTATGGGTTGTGTCTCCTCGGTTAACTATGTTGTACTTGTTAATGGTTTTCCATCGGGTTTATTTAATTCTTCAAGGGGTATCAGGAAGATTTGACCATTCTCGCCTCTCCTTTTCCTCCTGTTTATTGAAGGTCTCGGTCTTCTTTATAGAACTCTAAGCATCTGGGAATCATTCTTGGTATTTCTCTTTCACCTACGTTGGCCATTACCCACCTTCTCTTTGCAGAAAACTCGATACTATTTGGTAAAGCCACTTTAAAGGAACAGAAAGCCTTCAAATATAACGTTGATCTCTTTTGTACAACATCTGGTATGTGTATGAGTATGGAAAAGTCTGTCTTTCTCTTCCACAACACAGATGAGGATACCATAAGAACTATTTCAGATATACTGCTCTTCAACATGATTCCATTTGAAAAAGGCTTTAAGTATATGGGTTATACTTTAAAACCACTAGGGTATGGCCCGAAAGACTGGATATGGATTGTTAAATATTTTGAAAAAAAATATAAAATTGGGCCTATCGATTCCTATCATTGGGTGGCCATCTAATACTTATTGGATTGGTATTGATGGGAATTCCTATGTACTGGTTGGCCCTAGAAAGAATGCCAAAATCCATACTAAACAGACTTCGGCAATGTAGTTTATCATTTCTTTGGTGAAGCCATAGCACTAAGCAAAAAATACATTTAGCGGACTGACACACTTTATTGAGACCCTACAGTTGGAATATCAAAAATATTGAATGGTTCAGCATATCACTTAGGCTCAAAAGCTTGTGGTCTGTGCTCAAGAGTAGAGGATCATGGAATAAAGTAATACAAGTTAAATATCTCAAAGAAACTCCAATGGACTGTTGTATGCGTAGACACAGTTTCTCAGTTCAGCGCAAATCCCATATATGGAATGGATTTATACGTATTCTTGTTTGGATCAACTGCAATCTTGGTTGGAGCATGGGAAACGGTAACATGATAAAGCTGGGCATTGACCCCATTGCTGGCCTTAATATTTCTTTTACACTATCGGAAGATTTGCGGGCATACATTCTCGACTACAGTATTGGTTTTCTTAGTCGGGCTCGTAATTAGGTAGGAGGGGATGATGCATCCTCTTACTGGCTATTAGCAGAAGATTTGGAACTGGGTGGCAGATGTAAGATGGAATGGAGTCATTACATTACTGGACTAACTCATGGAGGTATAATATTATCAGACAGTATGGATAAGATTCTTTGGATGCACAATACAGAAAACAGAGAGGTCACAACTAACCTGGCATATGATCTTATCACCACTTCCCATTTTGAAAAATCTTCGGGGTGACATTATAAGCAACTCTGGTACTGGAATCTGCCGGTCAAAATCAAGTGCTTTATATGGCTCTGTGTAGAAAATAGTATCATCACCTAGGACAACTTACTTAAGAAAGGTTGGTCGAGGCCAAATAGGTGTGGTATGTGTAAATTGGGTCCTGAATCTATTAAACACATTTACTTCTCCTACCCATTTGCATTAGATGTCCATGTACAAATGTTTCTCAGGGAAATTTTATCTTTCACTTGGGAGGTTCTGTCATTAGTGGATAACATGAATAGGTGCCTACAAAAGGATCGTGAGGCACCTCATTTTCCTATTTTCTTCATTTCGGACATCTGGCTGGCTCGCAATCACTATATCTTTGATGAATCCCTTCTCAACATTGACTCTGTCTGTCATGTTTCTTCGAGACTGTTTTGTTTTTGTATTAGGTAAGATTTGATCTGTTCTAAGATACAATGATATGGTGCTGCAAATTCTACATCATGTGGAGCTAGTGATGTGCTCTCTATCAGCAGTTCGCACTACTTTCATATAAAATTGGGATGTGGGGCAAGCACAAAAACCATAGCCGAATTGCTTGCACTCTGGGCTCTACTGACCTTTGCGGATACTTTGTGCCTTCCAACTCTTCATGCTTATGGGGACTCCCAGGTTATTATCAACTGGGTAAATTCTGAGGTTGGCCTTTCAAATCTCGATCTAGAACACGGGTGTATTCACATCTTAGACAAAAACTCTTTCCTCTCTTTATCTTTTCGGCATGTCCATCGGGAGCACAATAAGAGTGTTGACAGTCTATCGAAGGAATCTCTCCCATTAAAGGCTAGTAACCTATACTTCATGGAAATTTCTTAAGGAACTATAATTGGGGAAGGTACCACTCAACTCTTTTAAATAGTTTATTTCATGGTATTGATGACTTTCTATATTAGTTTTTTAGCCACTCTTTGAATCCGGATAAGAGTTTCTCATGGCCCCAAGGTTGTTAAGGGTCATGCTAATGCCTAGATATTTCCTTCGATATACTACCATGGCTCTTTATGCTCTCTCATTGGACCAGTTGGTGACCTTAGAGAGGAGAGTGAGATTGTTTTTATTTATCTAATGGATTTATCTTGTCAATGGCTAGAAGCCCCACTGTCCCTATTGGATATGGATGCAAATTATTTTTATCTTCAGAACAGGCCTTTGTTTATTATTTTGAAACATGGACCACTTGGTTACCTTTGATTCTAATAGAATATCAAGGAACAACGATTTTTCTTCTTGAAAAAACATTCAAGGGGGTTATATGATCCAGGAGGATATTGGTGGCCACCCACCTATTCCACTTGGACCCCCACCATTGTTTCTTTCAGTTTTCTTTCTTTCATTTTTCCAGTTTCCTTAATTATAGCACAATTTACTATTTTTGGCAGTTTTCGGGTCCTAAACTTTCGGAGCCCTTTTGAGGCCCTAAACGACGGTTTTTTGGCATCGAATGGTTCGGCAAATATGAGTCCATTCCAGACTTAGTATTTGCTACTTTTGGATGTATTCCTTGAAGAGATATTTCTAACGATGTATCATGCGCGTCAAACAGAGGTAGTATGCCAAAGTTACGACCCTAGGAAATTGATGTACCAAGTTACCCAACGGGGCCCACATTCTGGTGTTTCACCTCCTAGGGTTAGGTTTTTGGATGTGTAGGGTTTCCATTGNAACCGCATTGTAACATAGAGTTCAGAGGCATGTATTTGCCACATCTCTTCTCAGAGATAAGCTACCAGCACTCTAGCTTGTTTATTTCCATTCTGTATGTAAATAAGTTTCAATTCTTTGATTAATGAAATGAAGTGTTATTTTTGCTGCATATTTGTTTCTATGGTTATTTGTGTATTCTGTTGCGTTCCTGCATAAATCCAGATCAGTGGTATCAGAGCAATCTGCTCTTTCTTGATCCTTCTTTGCATGTCCCCAACGAGGGCGGGGTAGAAAGAGTTAGTCCTCGATCTAGTTGAACCTTTGCAAGACCAGCCTCACAAATCCCGATGGCCTCCCATGGGGGACGAAAAGAAATATAAGGGCGCAGAAGATCCTATCAAAATGTTGCTCAAGGAGGCCCTTTAAAAACAAAGGAATGTGATGATGGATAACTTTGCCTAGATCCTTCAACGACTTCCCACTGGTGGCGCATCTGCATCTAGCAGCCACTCTGGAGGTGCAACCCCTTTTAAGGTACAAGTAAAATTCGACATTCCCATATTTGATGGATGAATAGATGCAGATGCCGTAGATAGATGGTTGAATCTATTAGAAGGATATTTCTCGGTTCAGGACTTTTTTGACTGGGAAAATATTACTTTTTAACTACTTAAAGCCGCCCCCCATGTCAAGGACTAGTGGGAAACCTACTATGAGAGAAAGGATTAGGAGGAACCTTCTCTGTTCTCGGTCGTACCCACTTGGAATTAATTTCGACATGCCATAAATGGACAATATTATCCCGTGGGGAGCTATGAGGACAAGTACATACAATGGACTATGCTGCGGCAGCAAAGAGATCAAGATGTGCATGAGATGATGAATATGTTCCATACCCTCTGCACCAAGTTGGGTATCAAAGATTTAGAGAAACATTTGGTGCTAAAGTACTGTAGCTGTTTGCATAGATACATTCAGGAGGAAATGGAGTTACTCAACATCTCCTCGCTTGGTACGGCATACCGGTATGCTGCCAAAATTGAGCAAAAATTCAAACAGAAAAAGTGAGACTTTGGATCTGTGAATCAGAAACAAGCGAAAGGTGCCCCCAAACCGCAAAACCAAGGACACAGCCAAGGCATGGCGACTCAAGACAACTTTCCAAAGCCGCAAGCAAAGATCAACACTGTGAATTCGAAGAAGGAAACGGGAAAGTGGTGTGAGTTCCATAAGCTCCCCACTCACAACACCAGTGAGTGTCGGGCCAAGTAGTCACTAGTGGCTGAGATAAAGGCTTCCGAATCAGATGCATACTCTGACATTGAATCAGAACCCGAGAAGGGGAATGACAGAGGGAAGAAGATTATCGATGCAGATACTAATGCCACTGTTGCCACCACAAAGATCCAAAAGGAAGAACCACAAGATTCAGAGGAGGAGGAGCGTCTTTTCCACTCCCAGATGTGGGTAAAGGGTTCCCCGCTACAGTTCATTGTCAACAGTGGGAGCCAAAAGAACCTCATTTCATCAGAGGTCGTGAAGCAGTTGGGCTTGTCGACCACAGCACACCCGCAGCCGTACACCATCGGGTGGCTTCACCAAGTACAGGATTTCTGCGTCAGCTAGCAGTGCTACCTTCCCTACATCATCAAGCCCTTCACCGATGAGGTATTATGTGATATTGCTCCTCTTGATGTTTGTGATGTATTATTGGGTCAACCATACTTATGGAAGCAACATGCTGTGTATGAGTCTCGGCCTCGCGCTGTTATTATTATGTTGGTAAATAAGTTGTACAGGATACCAGAGGTACCACCTCCTGCCGCTACCTCTTTGGTTACTGCAAAAAAATGTAGTAAGCTCATTTTCAAAACCGGGAAATTTGTTTTCTTGATGATCCACCCTTAGGGCAAGAAGAAGATCGTGGCCATGACCTCCGGATAGGGCCCATCAACATGACAACAACAAATGGACAAGGTCGTGGAGGAGTACTGGGACATATTCACCTCACCCACACGGGTTCCTCTGCACTGTTAGGTCAAGCAACCCATCGATCTGACCCCAGGTGCACCGCTGCCCAATGGACCAATCTATCGACGCTTTGTTTTGGAGAATGATGAAATCAAGAGGCAAATTCAGGAGCTACTGCAGAAGGGTCACATCCGACCAAGTTCATTGCCCTGTAGGGGCCCAATCATGTTGGTACAGAAGAAGGATGGGACTTGGAGACTCTATATTGACTATCGGGCACTGGACAAGATCACTGTCCGGAACAGGTGCCCGATCCCATGGATTAATGACCTACTGGACCAGCTTAAAGGGGCGAAATATTTTAGCAAGATCGACTTAAAGTCCGGGTATCACCAGGTATCGATCGAACAGATCGATGTGTGGAAGACTGCCTTCAAAGCCAAGGAGGGCCTTTTCGAATGGTTGGTCATGCCTTTCAGGTTGACGAATGCTCCTGGAACCTTCATGAGACTGATGGATGACATCTTGCGGCCATTCACCAACTCATTTGTAGTAGTGTACTTGGATGACATCCTGATATTCAGCCATAATTGGGAAGAGAACCTCCACCACATCCGACAGGTCCTCCAAATGCTGCGACAACACAAGTTGTGTGCCAATTTGGACAAGTGCACTTTTGGCATGACCCAGGTTCAGTATCTAGGATTCATTATTGATGAGTATGGGGTACATGTGGATCCAACCAAGATCCAAGTCATTCGGGATTGGCCAGCCCCAACTACTCTAACAGAGCTTCACAGCTTTCTAGGTCTTGCTAATTTCTATTGCAGGTTCGAGTTGGGATTCTCTCATATCACTTGGCCCTTGAGTCAAGTCACCAAGGGAGGAGCAAAAGCAAAATTCTTCTGGTAAGAAAGTCAACAGAAGGTGTTTGAAAAATTGAAACATCGCCTTTGCTATGCCTAGTGCTCACATTACAAGACCTAGAACAACCATTTGAGATCGAGACAAACGCACTTGACTATGCTATTGGGGTAGTCCTTACTCAACAAGGGAATTCAGTGGCATATCACAGTGAGACACTGTCTGACATAGTCCGCAAATATTCCACTTATGAAAAAGAGATGTATTCCATTGTACAGGCTTGCCGATAATGGAAGCATTACATTTTGGGGAAGGAAATGATCATCCACACATACCATCGACCCTTGTAGTTCATACAGACACAAGAGAAGTTACAGAACGATCACCATCAGAAGTGGTCAACATATCTACAACAATTTCATTTGAATATCAAGTACAAGAAGGGAAGCACCAATAATGTTGCAGATTTCCTTAGGCGACCACTGATCGTGGTGATAACCACCGTGCTCAACTCTTGTGGGCACAAGACCTCTGATTGGCCTTTTCTCTACAAGAGCGATCCAGAATTCAACCACACATACATGACGCTCTTGGAGGGAAACCAAGTTCCAAATTTTCACCTCTAGGATGCACTACTATGTCACATGGGACACCTTTGTGTTCCTTCAAGAGAGCGTGCCAAGATGATTTGGGAAGCGCACTACAGTCCGGTTGCTGGGCATTTCGGGGTCGAGAAAACAATGGTAGTACTGTAGAATTATTTCTATTGGCCGAACCTTCGATCGGATGTCAGGAAGTACATTCGATCTTGCACTAGCTGCGCCATTGCCAAACCGTCCATCAAGAAGCAAGGCCTCTATACTTCGTTGCCTAACCCTAGTCGACCTTGGGAATCCATCCCCATGGATTACATGTCGGGCCTTCCTTCTACTAAGCACGACAATGACTGTGTGTTCATGTTCATCGATAGATTCTCAAAGATGGCCATAATGACGACCTGTAAGAAGAATATCACAGCAGAATCCACTGCTAAACTTTTCTTTGAATGAGTGTGGGTACACTTTTGGATCCCACAGTCTATAATCTCAGAATGGGACAACAGGTTCCTTAGTACATTCTAGTCTAGCCTATGGTCAATGCTAGACACCAAGCTCACAAAGTCCACATCTTTCCATCCCCAGACTGATGGCCAGATAGAGGTCGTCAACCAGATGATCGTACACATTATGTGCATGTACAACTCAAAGCATCCACGCACATGGGATGAGAGCCTCCCCTATGTACAACATAGCTATAACTGGTCCCTCCACAGCACCACCAACCATAGCCCCTTTCAGGTGGGCTTGAGATTCCAGCCACTATGTCCCATTGACGTAGCCATGCCATTTGCAGCTACTCAGGCTGATTTGGCTCATGTCTAGTTTGAAGTTTCTAAGGCGAACAACTTCATTGAGCACATTCAACACAATCGCCAACAGATTCATGACTTATTGGACAGATCCAATGCTAAGTACAAGCAGCGGCATGATCAACATCAGGTGCAACACAACTTCTAGGTGGGCGACAAAGTGTGGCTACATTTGCAGAAGGAGCGCCTCGTTGGACCCCACCGCCAGCTTTGATCGCTCCGATATGGGCCATACACCATCACCAAGGCTTTTGGGGACAATTCCTTTGAGCTCAGTATTCCACCATTCCTTGGTTTGCACCCAGTGTTCAATGTGGACTGCCTTCAGCCCTACTTTCCACCTCTACTGGACACATCAGATGTGGCAGAACAACTCACACCAACAGAGTTAAACCCCAACTGCATGGAACAAGCTAGAACTGATCATATTATGGACACACAGATCAAGAACACCCACCAACAGAAGATCTAGCTATATCGAGTTGTCAAAGCAGGCCAACTCCTTCACCAGGGAAAGTGGCTCACCAGAGACCAAGTTCAGCAGAAGTTTCCTCATCTCATGGAGGAACTCAATGCAATGGGTAACATTGCTTCCTAAGGGGGGAGGAATGATCCAGGAGGATATTGGTGGCCACCCACCTATTCCACTTGGACCCCCACCATTGTTTCTTTCAGTTTTCCAGCTTCCTTAATTGTAGCACAATTTACTATTTTGGCAGTTTTCGGGTCCTAAACTTCCAGAGCCGTTTTGAAGCCCTAAACGATGTTTTTTCGGCATCGAATGGTCCACCAAATATGAGTCCATTCCAGACTCAATGTTTATTGTTTATGGATGTATTCCTTGAAGATATCTTTCTAACGATGCATCATGCGCATCAAACGGAGGTAGTATGCCAAAGTTACGACCTCGGGAAATTGATGTACCAAGTTATCCAACGGTGCCCACATTCTGGCGTTTCAGCTCCTAGGGTTAGGTTTTTGGATGTGTAGGGTTTCCATTGTTTCTCAATAATATATAGAACTTTGAACCTCATTGTAAGACATAGTTCAGAGGCATGTATCCACCACATCTCTTCTCAGAGATAAGCTACCAGCACTCTAGCTAGTTTATTTCCATTCTGTATGTAAACAAGTTTCAGTTCTTTGATTAATGAAATGAAGTGTTATTTCCACTACATATTTGTTTCTATGGTTATTTGTGTATTATGTTGTGTTCCTGCATAAATCCGTATCAATGGTATCAGATCAATCAACTCTTTCTCGATCCTTCTTTGCATGTCCCCAACGAGGGCAGGCTATAAAGAGTTAGGGCTCGATCTGGTTGAACCTTTGCAAGATCAACCTCGCAAATCTCGACGGCCTCCCATGGGGGACGAAAATAAAGATGAGGGCGCAGAAGATCCTATCAAAATGTTGCTCGAGGAGGCCCTTGAAAAACAAAGGAACTCGATGAAGGATAACTTCACCTAGATCCTTCAACGACTTCCCATTGGCGGCGCATCTGCATCTAGTAGCCACTTTGGAGGTGCAACCCCGTTTAAGGTACAAAAGTAAACTTTGACATTCCCATATTTGATGGCCAAATATATGCAGACACCGTAGATAGATGGTTGAATCTATTAGAAGGATATTTCTCGGTTCAGGACTTTTTCGACCGGGAAAAGATTACTGTTTCACTACTCAAAGCTGCCCCCCATGTCAAGGACTAGTGGGAAACCTACTGTGAGAGAAAGGACGAGTAGGAACCCTCTCTGTTCTCGGCTGTACCCACTTGGAATTCATTTCGAGATGCCATAAAGGGACAATATTATCCCATGGGGAGCTATGAGGACAAGTACATACAATGGACTACGCTGTGGCAGCAAAGAGATCAAGATGTGCATGAGATGATGAATCTGTTCCATACCCTGCGCACCAAGTTGGGTATCAAAGATTCAGAGAAAAATTTGGTGCTAAAGTACCGCAGTTGTTTGCACATATACATTCATGAGGAAATGGAGTTCCTCAACATCTCCTCACTTGGTACGACATACCAGTATGCTGCCAAAATTGAGCAAAAATTCAAATAGAAAAAGCGAGACTTTGGATCTGCGAATCAGAAGCAAGCAAAAGGTGCCCCCAAACCATAGAACCAAGGACACAACCAAGGCATGGTGACTCAAGACAAATTTCCAAAGCTGCAAGCAAAGATCAGCACTGCAAGGCCGAAGAAGGAAACGGGAAAGTGGTGCGAGTTCCATAAGAGCCCCAGTCACAACACCAGTGAGTCAGTGAGTGTCGGGCCAAGCAGTCACTAGTGGCCAAGATAAAGGATTTCAAATCAGATGCATACTCTGACACTGAATCAAAACCCAAAAAGGGGAATGATAGAGGGAAGAAGATTATCGATGCAGAGCCCAATGCCACTGTTGCCACCACAAATATCCAAAAGGAAGAACCAAAAGATTCAGAGGAGGAGGAGCGTCTTTTCCGCTCCCAGATGTGGGTAAAGGGTTCCTCGCTACAGTTCATTGTTGATAGTTTGAGCCAAAAGAACTTCATTTCAGCAGAGGTCGTGAAGCGGTTGGGCTTGCCGACCACAGGACACCTGCATCCGTACACCATCAGGTGACTTCACTAAGGACGGGTACTTCGCGTCAGCCAGTAGTGTTGCCTTCCCTCCAGCATCAAGCCCTTCACCGATGAGGTATTATGTGATATTGCTCCTCTTGATGTTTGTGATGTATTATTGGGTCAACCATACTTATGGAAGCAACATGTTGTGTATGAGTCTCGGCCTCGCGTTGTTATTATTACGTTGGGAAATAAGTTGTACAGGGTACCAGAGGTACCACCTCCTGCCGCTATCTCTTTGGTTACTACAAAACAATGCAGTAAGCTCATTTCCAAAATTGGGAAATTTTTTTTCTTGATGATCCGCCCTCAAGGCAAGAAGAAGATCGTGGCCATGACCTCCAGATAGGGCCCATCTGCATGACAACAACAAATGGACAAGGTCATGGAGGAGTACCAGGACATATTCACCTCACCCACAGGGGTTCCTCTGCACTGTCAAGTTAAGCAACCCATCGATCTGACCCCAGGTGCGCCGCTGCCCAATGGACCAACCTATAGATGCTCTGTTCTGGAGAACGATGAAATCAAGAGCCAAATTCAGGAGCTACTGTAGAAGGGTCACATCTGGCCAAGTTCATCGCCCTGTGGGAGCCTGATCGTGTTGGTACAGAGGAAGGATGGGACTTGGAGACTCTATATTGACTATCGAATGCTGAACAAGATCACTCTCCAGAATAGGTACCCGATCCCACAGATTGATGACCTCATGGACCAACTTAAAGGGGCGAAATATTTTAGCAAGATCGGCTTAAAGTCCGGGTATCACCAGGTATCGATCGAACCGATCGATGTGTGGAAGACTGCCTTCAAAGCCAAGGAGGGACTTTTCGAATCATTGGTCATGCCTTTCGGGCGATGAATGCTCCTGGAACCTTCATGAGACTGATGGATGACATCTTTCGGCCATTCACCAACTCATTTGTAGTAGTGTACTTGGATGACATCCTGATATTCAGCCAGACTTGGGAAGAGCACCTCCACCACATCCGACGGGTCCTCCAAATGTTGTGGCAACACAAGTTGTGTGCCAATTTGGACAAGTGCACTTTTGGCATGACCCAGGCTCAGTATCTGGGATACATTATTGATGAGTATGGGGTACATGTGGATCCAACCAAGATCCAAGTCATTCAAGATTGGCCAGCCCCAACTACTCTAATAGAGCTTCGCAGCTTTCTGGGTCTTGCTAATTTCTACCACAGGTTTGTGTTGGGATTCTCTGATATCACTTGGCCCTTGAGTCAAGTCACCAAGGGAGGAGCAAAAGCAAAATTCTTCTGGTCAGAAACTCAACAGAAGGTGTTTGCAGAATTGGAACATCGCCTCTGCTATGCCCCAGTGCTCACATTACCATACTTGCAACAACCATTTGAGATCGAGACAGACGCATCTGACTATGCTATTGGGGCAGTCCTTACTCAACAAGGGCATCCAGTGGCATATCACAGTGAGACACTGTCCAACACAATCCACAAATATCCCACTTATGAAAAAGAGATGTATTCCATTGTACAGGCTTGTCGACAATGGAAGCATTACATTTTGGGGAAGGAAACGATCATCCACACATACCATCGACCCCTGCAGTTCATATAGACACAAGGGAAGTTACAGAATGATCGCCATCATAAGTGGTCCACATATCTACAACAGTTTCATTTGAATATCAAGTACAGGAAGGGAAGCACCAATAATGTTGCAGACTGCCTCAGCCGACCACTGATCATGGCGATAACCACCGTGCTCAACTCTTGTGGGCACGAGACCTCTAATTGGCTGCTTCTCTACGAGAGTGATCCAGAATTCAGCCACACATACAGGATGCTCTTGGAGGGAAACCAAGTTCCAAATTTTCACCTCCAGGATGCACTACTATGTCACATGGGACACCTTTGTGTTCCTTCAAGCGAGTGTACCAAGATGATTTGGGAAGCACACCACAGTCCGGTTGCTTGGAATTTCGGGGTCGAGAAAACAGTGGCAGTACTGTAGAAGTATTTCTATTGGATGAATCTTCGACAGGACGTCGGGAAGTACATCTGATCCTGCACTGCCTGTGCCATTGCCAAACCTTCCATCAAGAAGCAAGGCCTCTATACTCCGTTGCCTACCCCTAGTCGACCTTGGGAATCCATCTCCATGGATTATGTTGGTCTCCTATTTTGACTATTCAGTATAATATTTTCTAGCTTAAAGTCTTATGGAATCAAATAATAATCAGTTTTGTTTGTACATGATTATGTCTTTTTGGGAGATCAACATTGCTAGGCTTTGGTAAGTGATTTTTAATTACTTATTCATTATTTTGCCTTGTTTTATGCATATAATTGGGCCTTTAAGCCTCCATTCAAATACTTGGTCAACTAATGGGTCTTTGTTTCTTTCGTGCAGTGGTCTCGGCGCTCCAAGGAAGATTTATGCTAGTTGAACCAGCGATTTGGGGGATTTTGTCCACAGTGGAGATGTCTCTTGGATTCACATCGCCTTCCAGATGCCTATGAAGTTTATTATGGTGTTGTTTCATGGATTTCCTTCGTTCAAGGAGCTGTTACCCTCCATTTTTAGCAGTGTATGGATATCAAGCAATCTGGCAAAGTGGCATTCCCGTCCTTGATCAGGAACTTGATTTCGGGCTCAATTTCTGAGCAATCGGTTGGGAGTTACTCAAAACGATTCAAAACCCACTTCACAAATGGCCCTGTTTACCCTAATCGCAGGCAGTTTTCAGAATTTCTCAATGAATGTGGAGAAATACTTTCCGGAACAGACATGGTTTTGCTAGATTTGGTGTTGGTCGTTTTCTGGGTAGTTGCTCAAATCTCTGCATTCTGGGATGGATCTTGTTCATCTTTCCATCTATAAATAATCCTTAGGATGGATACTCAAAAAACGAAGACACTGTAACTTTGTTTTTTTTATTAATTGATCCAGCGTTTATTTCTTCAAAGCTTTGATTTAAGACTGGCAGGCGTTGAGGGCAGGGCCCACCTTCAACACCAAACCTTTGTACTTCAGTATTGTGTGTTTTGCAGTAAGTAGAGTAATGTTTTTATCCTTTGACACTGTTTTATGGAATGTTAATGGTTTTGCTCATCTGTGAGTTGAAATAGAATGTATATCTGCAGATTATTAGTTAATATCATTTGCAATTAATCTAGCCTGTTGAATAGATTTAGGAACAGTTTGTATTTAAAACCCTCTCTGGTTTTCAGCGTGGATTGTTTATTGATGGTTATGGTATTGATAAGCTATGTGATGAACTTGACTTGGATTTTTGTAGAATCGATTTCATGAAGAGAATAGATTGGATTTCATATTTCCTTTTGCTGTTAGCGTTAGCTCCATTCTTTTGATTTTTGAGCTCACAAAACTATAGGGTAGTCTCGCATTGTAGTGCATGGATTTAAAAAGAATTTACAATAGCAGAAGGTTTAAATATTTCGATTTACAAAGCATCTAGGGTCTGTTAAACAACCTTTTGAATGGTGACTAAATAGGAGTTGGAATTATGCTTCTTGGTATTGAATGAAGTTAGAAAAAGAGTCATAGTTTACAGCACTATTTCATAGGATTGAACACCAGTTTCATAGTCTATATATAGACAAGAATAAGTGAATATTTCTTGAACAGTTCTAATATTCATTAGTGTGCATTTTCTGAATAATCCCAACATTCTTTTGTGTGCATTTGTATGCACAAAACGCAAGCAGGGTATATTTAGATAGTAACAGGAAGCCAAACTTCTTTTTGATAGACTGTTTGTGGACAATATAGAGTTAAGAGGTCATAGGTTTTATTTCAGCAATTATTTGAGAAGTGTTTGTGTAGATTTAAGGTTAACGATTGGAATTTAGATAGAACACAAGGCCGTTGAGATTGATTGAGCATACTCATTTGATAGGTAAGTTCTTTTCTTAGCAGCATGTTTGTTTTGAAGAGTAAACCATAATTGCTGTAGTTTAGTATTTCTTTGGAAGATTAGTATTGCTTTGAAGATTACTGTAGTTTCATATAGTTTTGAAAGATTGTTGTAAGTTGCTGTAGGTTATATTGAGTTTGATAGTAAGACATGGGTTAGCAAATTGATTTCCTTTTCTTTATGACAGACCTAGGAACCCTTAGCATTGATCATTCAGTATAGTAATAGTTTCATTGATTTCATTTTGTTTGTAAGTAAACTAGAATTTCTTGAAGTATGAGCATTAAGACTACTTTGCCCGCACATACAGTGTAGCAGCTCAAAGTATACGTACCCTGGTTGACAATTAATTCTAGGTAAATTAGTTAGTGATAATTTTACCCAACATTTTGGCGCCATTGCCGGGGAGTTTCTCCAAGGTAAGCTGGTATTTTGCTCATTTTCTACGAATTTGTTGGCTGTGAAGTTCAGGTAGATAGGGGTAGATAGGTTTCATTTACATTACACAAAAAGGTGGAGGGGAAATGATAAGACGCAAAGACGAATTCACTATGGGATTCCCATGGTGTAACAGCCTGACGCATCCACTTTAGTGGGTTGCCCCAAATCCCTTTTGTTTCTTTCTCGTAAGTGTGTTTGATTTTTCACATGTTTGATTTATTTTGCTGCAAAAGTGTGTTTACCTTTCCTGTAAGGCGTGTTTACTTTCTTGCAATTTAATTTCATGCAAGTGTGTTTTTGTTTTTTTGCAAGTTTGGGTGTGTTTACTTTCTCCAATTTAATTTCAAGAGTGTTTTATTTTATGCAAGAGTGGCGTGTGTTTGATTGGCGTAAATATGTTTCTAGTGGTAGATAGTCTTGATTAGCATTATTTAAAACACATAAAAATAAAAACTTGGGTGCTGTAAGAGCCCCAGACATTGATCCTTGTGCGAGACATGAACAAGACAAATGGCAAAAATGGATTCAGAAGTAACCATCAATTTGGGAAAACTTTCTTATCTGCAGTTTGGAATTCTTATTATCAGGTAGAACACATACTGACAGCAGTTAAGAGTTTATCTACCTCTCCTGACATAACAAATGAACCAAAGTCCCAAGAGCCACAAAAAGACATTCCTCGCCAAATTGCAGAGGAAATTGACAACTTGGGAATTACATCCGATGGAAAGCAGCCAAAAATTGAGGAGGTATTAGCGGATCCTCTATGTACTTCCGAAATCAATCAATCAGAAGAAGGGGATCTACATGATATGATGAAGGAAGGTGAGTACCAGGACTACTTCGAAAGTTGGTTCCAGGAGGCAACCAGCCTACAACACCATTTCCTCCTTCAACACCTTTTGTTGCAGAAGCAAGTAAGTCGGTTGGTTCTCCGTATCCAGGTAATCATTGCAACAACTTTTTCATATGTGGATAAAGGTATATTTTTAATTTTACTTCACACTTGGTTACATTGGAATAATTCCTATACTTGAATAGAAATGTTTTCTTTCTTCTTAGGTAGAATAGGAAAATACGTATATAAATAAAAAAAGTTGCATGTTTAGTTTAGAAATTAATGCAACTTCATTCTTTTTCTTTCTTTTCAATAAAATGATAAGATCTTTAACCATAATTTATACCTTCTCTCCAGTCCATACTGTCAGAAAATTTATTATAACAGTAGCCCATAGCAAGAAAAAATGCCAGAGGGTAATATGAAATTGTGATTGTTCTGTAAACATAAGACCAAATTGGTGATGGACAGGCTGCATTTGTGATAAATAGACATCGGTTAAAGATATTCTCTTCAGTGAAGCTCTGGATGTTTTAAAAAAAGGGAAGTCTTTTTGTTATTATTCTTATTTTCAGCCATTGATTATCTTTACAAAGGACTGTGTTAATTTGTATTAA
>LPNX010926562.1:107794-233298 GCA_001517045.1 Pseudotsuga menziesii
AGGCATATATAAAGAATACCCTTCCAATTCTGATACCATCACACTCCTAGATGATTTTCAGAGCTGCTCCCCTACTCATCTGTGCATGAGCAAATCATAAATTTTATCTTTAAGATGAACTTGGGACAAAGGCCTCTGATAGAAAACGGGTGTAAGAGGTTAACCCACCGGGATACTAAACAGGTCTGCTGGCAGCGCGTACCGACCTGTGGTATAAACAGGGAAACCCATCAAGGTACTGAACAGGCCTGTTGGCAATGGGGCATCTGCCTGGGGAAGAAGCTTCTTAGATGTTACAGTTACCCCACTGAAGTACTGAACGGGCTTGCTGGCAGTGGGTTCTAACTCTAATATCTCCTTTAAAAGCCTCATCCATACTTGTCTGTATGAACAATGTACCTATGTAAAGGTAAAAGAGAGGTCATATGTGTGGTTAAATAGAATTTAAAAAGACTGTTTGTAACAGCCAGATGACAATCACTTTCAGATGCTCTGAATTCTGGTTACCTGATCCTTGTGAAAAAGAGCTTATGTCTGATATTTTATAAGTTCTGTACATAGCTGTGAATTTCAGTATTGGTTTTTCTTTGCACTACTCAAACTGTCATGTGTGAAGCTGAGTCAAAGTGGACCAGTATTCCATTAGCTTCTGTTAGTATTCCTCTTGTCTTGTGGCACATGTCCTGGTGGAAAAAGTTCTGTATGAATGACGAGAATGAAGTCTGCGTTTATGATTGTTTGAGAATTATAAATACATAGGAGTAAGGGTGATGGATTGAAGTCTGCGTTCCTGATTGTTTGTTTTGTATTGTTAATAAAAAATTGATTTCATAACACAGTTTAGTTTCTGGTGTAATCAGGTGAAGCAGCAAGCTGGAAAAGAGGTAATTATGTCACGAAACTGTTGAGGGTCAAACAAATTTTTAATCCAGTTCACTTATTGTTTTTTTTAACTCATCTGAGTGGTGTATTTTGGGAAATCTAAATTGTTTTAACATCACTATTTTGAGTACATTTGTTTTAATAACACTACAGCTGCTAAAGATGCTAGTAATTACTACTTCTTCAACATATGCTGGTAATTCTTGTTTATCTTTATCAGTCTGAAAGTACTGCCGTATTTTAAATTTGTTGAAGTGCCGAAAAATACCTCTGTATTTTACACTTGCTGATAAAACAAATTTTTCAGGCAATTATTTATTTTTTCAGGCAATTATTTAATTTTTCAGGCTGTTATTTAATTTTCGGGCTGTTATTTGATTTTTTTTAAACAGTTATTTGCCCTTGCTGATAATATTACTGCTATGCTGATAATATTACTGCTATGCTGGTAATTATTTTTCACTCCTGTCTGCTTGAAAATACATTTGTATATTAGCCTGGCCAAAGTGCCGGATGGGGTACCAAAATAAAAATTGGAAAATTGGCATGTTACATGGTAAAGGTAATGAATGATGAATGTTGGGATAAGTCTTATAACTTAAGTGTTATTATTATTAACCAAGTGCTTTTGCCTTTAATACAAGTTTGATGCATTATGTATTTACCATAGTAACCTTGTCATCTATTTGGTTGATACGCTACCGTTCTTTCGTATATCATTTTATGGCATTGACATTTGGTAATATTTCGTTTCCTTATTTTTAACTTGCTATCCTTAATATAATGAAGGATTGGGTATGGGAGCAATTTGTATATGGGTTGTCTAATTCTCATCTTAAATCATCCTTGGGGAATTAACTAGGTGAGCCTTGTATCCCTGATTTTATAGATAAAGCCTCCTCTGCAAATATTTCTGTACACCAAAACAGTCCCCCTCATGAACCAGCTGTTAAAAATTGTAAGAAAATGGGCCCATCCCATACTAAGAAGTCTCTAGTATCTAAGGGGCAGCGTGTCAGCTCTCAGTCTGGGGGAGAAAAGGGTCATGAAAATTTGTTTGCTTCACCCAATCGAAGATTTACCCGCATCATGACTGTTAAAGAAAAAAAAGGGAATCCAAAGGTAAAGAGCCTGTACATGTTGAATTGTCATCATCCAATGCTTCCTCTGCCCTTGATAATTCTGATTCTCTTGGTTCTCTTCATCATTCTACAATGTCAAGTCCTGTCAGTGACCCTTTGCTGCCAGCATCCCCTTCAAAATCAAGTCTAAAATCTGCCAAGGCATCACTTTCCAAATCAGGTTTAAAATCTGCTAAATCTCATAAGTCGGAGGCTTCAGCACAGGGAATTGATTATTTTAGGCAGAATAATTTTAAACTGATAAAGAAATTGCAAGAGTATGTGAGATTGGATCGGTTCATCAAGCAGGAAAATGCCATTTTAAAGGCTAAGGTAGCTTCTTTACAAACATTGGTTGATGAGGTTACAAGGACAAATCGCAGTCTTTGGAAACAGTTAAAGAAGAAAGATAAACAGTTTGAACAATTGGTTAGTGTACAGCAACAAACTGCCCCGTCTCCTCCTCAGATTCAAGTTCTATTTAATACCTCAGCCTCAGTTTCTGGAGTTGGATCCAAGGATTGGTCATCTACTTTGAGTTTCCAATTTTGTCCATCTGAAACTTTCTTGCATAGGGACATGCAAGACCTTCAGTATGGGGCAGATGTTGGTCTCCTATTTTGACTATTCAGTATAATATTTTCTAGCTTAAAGTCTTATGGAATCAAATAATAATCAGTTTTGTTTGTACATGATTATGTCTTTTTGGGAGATCAACATTGCTAGGCTTTGGTAAGTGATTTTTAATTACTTATTCATTATTTTGCCTTGTTTTATGCATATAATTGGGCCTTTAAGCCTCCATTCAAATACTTGGTCAACTAATGGGTCTTTGTTTCTTTCGTGCAGTGGTCTCGGCGCTCCAAGGAAGATTTATGCTAGCTGAACCAGCGATTTGGGGGATTCTGTCCACAGTGGAGATGTCTCTTGGATTCACATCGCCTTCCAAATGCCTATGAAGTTTATTTCGGTGCTGTTTCATGGATTTCCTTCGTTCAAGGAGCTGTTACCCTCCATTTTTAGCAGTGTATGGATCTCAAGCAATCTGGCAAAGTGGCATTCCCGTCCTTGATCAGGAACCTGATTTCGGGCTCAATTTCTGAGCAATTGGTTGGGAGTTACTCAAAACGGTTTGAAACCCACTTCACAAATGGACCTTTTTACCCCTATTCGTGGCCAGTTTTTATAATTTCTCAATGAATGTGGAGAAATAATTTCCAGAACATACATGGTTTTGCCAGATTTGGTGTTGGTCGTTTTCTGGGTAGTTGCTCAAATCTTTGCATTCTGGGATGGATCTTGTTCATCTATCCATCTATAAATAATCCTTAGGATGGATACTCAAAAAAAGAAGACACTGTAACTCTGTTTTTTTTATTAATTGATCCAGCGTTTATTTCTTCAAAGCTTTGATTTAAGACTGGCAGGCATTGAGGGCAGGGCCCACCTTCAACACCAAACCTTTGTACTTCAGTATTGTGTGTTTTGCAATAAGTAGAGTAATGTTTTTATCTTTTGACACTGTTTTATGGAATGTTAATGGTTTTGCTCATCTGTGAGTTGAAATAGAATGTATGTCTGCAGATTATTAGTTAATATCATTTGCAATTGATCTAGCCTGTTGAATAGATTTAGGAACAGTTTGTATTTAAAACCCTCTTTGGTTTTCAGCGTGGATTGCTTATTGATGGTTATGGTATTGATAAGTTGTGTGATGAACTTGACTTGGATTGTTGTAGAATCGATTTCATTAAGAGAATAGATTGGATTTCATATTTCCTTTTGTTGTTAGCGTTAGCTCCATTCTTTTGACTTTTGAGCTCACAAAACTATAGGGTAGTCTCGCATTGTAGTGTGTGGATTTAAAAAGAATTTACAATAGCAGAAGGTTTAAATATTTCGATTTACAAATCATCTAGGGTCTGTTAAACAGTCTTTTGAATGGTGACTAAATAGGAGTTGGAATTATGCTTCTTGGTATTGAATGAAGTTAGAAAAAGAGTCATAGTTTACAGCACTGTTTCATAGGATTGAACACCAGTTTCATAGTCTATATATAGACAAGAATAAGTGAATATTTCTTGAACAGTTCTAATATTCATTGGTGTGCATTTTCTGAATAATCCCAGCATTCTTTTGTGTGCATTTGTATGCACAAAACGCAAGCAGGGTATATTTAGATAGTAACAGCAAGCCAAACTTCATTTTGATAGACTGTTTGTGGACAATTTAGAGTTAAGAGGTAACAGGTTTTATTTCAACAATTATTTGAGAAGTGTTTGTGTAGATTTAAGGTTAATGATTGGAGTTTAGATAGAACACAAGGCCGTTGAGATTGACTGAGCATACTCATTTGATAGGTAAGTTCTTTTCTTAGCAGGATGTTTGTTTTGAAGAGTAAACCATAATTGCTGTAGTTTAGTATTTCTTTGGAAGATTAGTATTGCTTTGAAGATCACTGTAGTTTCATATAGTTTTGAAAGATTGTTGTAGGTTGCTGTAAGTTATATTGAGTTTGACAGTAAGACATGGGTTAGCAAATTGGTTTCCTTTTCTTTATGACAGACCTAGGAACCCTTAGCATTGATCATTCAGTACAGTAATAGCTTCATTGATTTCATTTTGTTTGTAAGTAAACTAGAATTTCTTGAAGTATGAGCATTAAGACTACTTTGCCCGCACATACAGTGTAGCAGCTCAAAGTATACGTACCCTGGTTGACAATTAATTGAAGGTAAATTAACTAGTGATAATTTTACCCAACAGATTACATGTCGAGCCTTCCTTCTACTAAGCACGACAATGACTGTGTGTTCGTGGTCATCGACAGATTCTCAAAGATGGCCATAATGACGGCCTACAAGAAGAATATCACAATAGAATCCACTGCTAAACTCTTCTTTGAACGAGTGTGGGTACACTTTGGGATCTCGCACTCTATAATCTCAGATTGGGACAGCAGGTTACTTAGTACATTCTAGTCTAGCCTATGGTCAATGCTAGACACCAAGCTCACAAAGTCCACAACTTTCCATCCCCATACTGATGGCCAGACAGAGGTCGTCAACCGCATGATCATACACATTTTGCGCATGTACAACTCAAAGCATCCACGCACATGGGATGAGAGCCTCCCCTATGTACAACATAGTTATAACTGGGCTCTCCACAGCTCCACCGACCACAACCCCTTTCAGGTGGGCTTGGGATTCCAGCCACTATGTCCCATTGACGTAGCCATGCCATTTGCAGCTACTTAGGTTGATTCAGCTCATGTCCAGTCTGAAGTTTATAAGGTGAACAACTTCATTGAGCACATTCAACACATTCGCCAATAGGTTCATGACATATTGGACAGATCCAATGCTAAGTACAAGCAGCGGCATGATTAGCATCGGGTGCAGCACAACTTCCAGGTGGGAGACAAAGTGTGGCTACATTTGCAGAACGAGCGCCTCGCTGGACCCCATCGCAAGCTTCAACCGCTCCGATATGGGCCATACACCATCACCAAGGCTATCGGGGACAATGCCTTCTAGCTCAGTATTCCATCGGTCCTTGTTTTGCACCCAATGTTCAATGTGGACCACCTTCGGCCCTACTTTCCACCTCTACTTGACACATCAGACGTGGCAGAACAACTCACACCAACAGAGTTAAAACCCAATTGCATGGAATATGCCAAAACTGATCATATTATGGACACATAGATCAGGAACACCCACCAGCAGAAGATCCAGCTATATCGAGTTGTCAAAGCAGGCCAACTCCTTCACCAAGGAAAGTGGCTCACCAAAGACCAAGTTCAGCAGAAGTTTCCTCATCTCATGGAGGAACTCAACACAATGGGGACCATTGCTTCCTAAGGGGGGAGAAATGATCCAGGAGGATATTGGTGGCCACCCACCTATTCCACTTGGAACCCCACCATTGTTTCTTTCAGTTTTCCAGTTTCCTTAATTGTAGCACAATTTACTATTTTTGACAGTTTTCGGGTCCTAAACTTCCGGAGCCGTTTTGAGGCCCTAAACGACATTTTTTCGACATCGAATGGTCTGAAAAATATGAGTTCAATCTAGACTTGGTTTTTACTAGTTATGGATGTAGTCCTTGAAGAGATCTTTCTAACGATGTATCATGCGCGTCAAACGGAGGTAGTATGCCAAAGTTACGACCCCGGGAAATTGATGTACCAAGTTACCCAACAGGGCCCACATTCTGTCGTTTCACCTCCTAGGGTTAGGTTTTTGGATGTGTAGGGTTTCTATTATTTCTCAATAATATATAGGCCTTCGATCCTCATTGTAACATAGAGTTCAGAGGCATGTATCCACCACATCTCTTCTCAGAGATAAGCTACCAACACTAGCTAGTTTATTTCCATTCTTTATGTAAACAAGTTTCAGTTCTTTGATTAATGAAATGTAGTGTTATTTCCACTGCATATTTGTTTCTATGGTTATTTGTGTATTTTGTTGCGCTCCTGCATAAATCCGGATCATTATATATGATCCTTATGCCTTTATGGAAGCTAGGAACATCTATTTAACCACATATGCAATTCAATAAATATTTTTAATTCTTTAAATCATATTAATAAAACAATGCTACCACGAATCCGAAAGTATATTTATACACATACATTGACTCATTTACTCAACTCAATCATGAATATATCTTTCCATATTACATGGCATCGTTAGAACCTTGTTAAATTAAGTATATGTATGCAATTGAAGGCATGGATACAACATTCCACTTAATCGTAGGTTCTCTTACTGGCGTAGAGTATTTCTGCTAAGAGGCCATCTCCAAGATGGGCAGAAATCCACTAGAGAAGGAGAAGGAATTACAAACCTTTATACTTACTTCTTGACATAATATGGAGGCTAAGTTCACATTCTCAAACTAAATAATAATCTTAGTTATAATAATTAATAGTCTTATTTATAAGAAAAAGTTCTTTGCTCATATTAGATAAGTATATAGTTTGTCTCTACCCAACTAAACTTAGTTCTTTGGTCTTCTTTGAATAAGTAACTAACTTCTACAAACATACAACCCTGAACTCTCAACTCTTGATTTAACTTATTTCCCATCATATAAATAGTAAGACACTTGGATCTTTTAAGCATCTAAAATCCCTAACCACTTTATAGCTTATAAAATAAATGTCTTCTTATAAGACAATAGCCACGTGGTGGCAATGTCCATGACATTGCCACATGCCATTGCAAGTTAACTTGACAGTAAGCAATTTTGTAGTAGTGAGGATTTTTAATCAATGACTTCACTGGCAAGAAGATTTCCCAACTAATTTCTCTGGCATATATCTCATTTCATGAATGAATAGCTTGGCAGCTAGCAAGTGTAATTCTTCATCATAATGCCAAAGCACCCAAACCACTTGGCATAACACCTTGTATCATACCCAACACCTTCACTTTACAAGGATTAACAAAATTGCTCTTCTCTAAGTGAAATATCCACCTTTAACAAGACAGAGCATGTCACATCTTTGAGCAAATTGAACCTTGGTGGGTGGAATATCACTACCCTCCATTATGGGTTGATTATTTAATGCTTAGAAATATTTCAAATGTGTTGTTTTATGCAATTGAACAACTATGCAAATTGCAATTAATGCATGCAAAGTCAACAACCATAAACCATAGATGTTCAATTACAAGATGATAACAAAGAAAAATCAACTTCAACAAATATAATTCATTCTTTCAAAACTAGAAGAAAGGAACAAATATAATTCATTTTTTCAAAACTAGAAGAAAGGAAGAATGTATATGTTACTGTCTCTTTATTGGATCAAAACTATAAAGGAAGGACAATTGACCAACTAGCTGTAGACATTCCTACTCAAATACAACCCCAAGATTGAACATGTTAGCCAATGCCCAAGATTGATTAATACATTTTAATTTCTAATTTCTTTTAGGAGTTTTCACTAATATAATTTAACACTTAGCTACTAGTTTATCTATTCATTATGTCACTAATCTTATGGATTTTTAATTCTTAATTTATTAATTATATTAAAAAAACTTGAATTAAAAATATCAAATTGAATTATAGTATTACCATTTTAATGGTAACATGTTATTATTAACCTACAACCCGTTAACATATGAGTAATTAAAATAAAACATTCATATATATATATATAACTAATTTGGTTAGTTTATTAAAATAAGGATCTTAATATTAATTATATACATAGAATTTGGTTTATTCCAAAAAGATATTGATACTAACTAAGACATTCTTTTATTTACAATATAGATAATGGATTTAAAAAAAAATAGAAAAAAATGTTAAAATACTTTAAAAAAAACTAAAAATCATTAATTTTTTATTTTTTTTTGTTAGAAAACATTTTCAAATAAAAATAGATTAATTAAATTTTAATAATAAAATATATTATGTTAATTAAAATAAAATGTAACATCTTATAACCTATATTTCATTTTTATGAATTTTTAATAATTTAATATTAAAAATTATATATGTATTTTATTCTAAATTTGTCATGATGATATGGCCTTACCCTCTAAACTAAATAGACATTTATCTCATTATTTAAATCTGCATAACTAAACAAGATGAAAATAAATTTATAAACAAAGTGAGTCTAACTTATACACCCAGATCATATATATATATATAACCCTTTAAGGGAAAATATAGATCATTCTTTCATAATACTTAATTAATAATAGTTCGATGAATAGTTACTATTAAAATTAATTAGTTAAAGATTAAAATAATAAATTATTGTAATATGTGTAAAAATATATAGGTAGTTAAAATTGGAGAGAACTTTTTATAAAACTAGCACACCCACATAGTTTGTGGTTGGATCAGGTCGATAGGGATCAAATGGTTGAGAGATAGTTATGAAATGGAAAATATTTTTTTATTCCTCGTATTCTTCTAGCTAAACAGGTTCAAGTGTGAGTTATCCATGCCCAGTTACATGTTATCACTGACATTATTCCCGTTATCCATTTATCAACTATATATATATATATATATATATATATATATATCATTCTTCTAGTTATCTTCCATGAACCGTTGGTTATCCATTCATCAGTTAGTTACTAGTTTATTTTGAATTTTGAATGACTGCCATAGAATCAATCTTGATAGTACACTTGTCTCATCCTCATAGGTAGATGAAAAAGCATAGGTCGTAATCCACCCCAAATCTCAAATAAAAACGTCTATCTACGTAATTATTCAATCCATTTAATATTTAAATAATTGAAAAATTAAAACATATTCAATCTATGCAGTAAATGTTGCAGGGTGCCATGTTATCCCTTCCCCCAAGCAACATTTACTGTGCACTCATGACGAGAAGGTTGTCATTCTAGCTGGTGCGGATGGAAGGAATCCAAAATCAATCCCATTGTTTGGAGATGGGTATTTAGTCACATCGAGGGATGACAGATCCATTTCTCCTTTACGTTGGGCATCGAAAGGGTCATCGTGGCTTCAACTCTCCTCCTTCAATGGTTTATGTGCTTACTCGTGTTGTCGGCCGACTCAAGGCTCTTGAGAGGGAAGTCCCTTGGCTCATTCTTATGTTCCTGTGTGTAGTTTTCAACAACTCCTCCCAGCTCGACTCTGGTATGCCCTTCTATTTTTATTTGAATAGATTTTACCTACAAGAACATCTTAGACCTCAAGATTTGGATAATTGCAGAGTCTCTTCCCATCTTGATTCGTGGCTTTCCACCTAGTTTTCTTGGCAGGAAAGTTTTCATCTGCACCACCAGTTGATTCAGAGGTCACGGGTTAGTACAGGCTCTAATGATACGCTGAATCATAGTCTTACCATGTCCCATCAACAAGGTACCCCTCACCGTGGTAGTAGCGGTCGCAGTTGAGTTCAACGCGACACGAGTTCGAGCATGGAAGCTAGGTATGGTATAGGTGTTTCTATGCCTGTGCGAACATTGATGGATGAATGGGAAGCTCGTTTGGTCACAAAACCTTTGGCCAGAGGAATTGGGGGTGGACATCTCAACCATTATTGACTTATCAAGAATATGATGGGCTCTTTAATGGAAGAAATGGCCAGGAATTGGAATTACACTCACTGTTTGGTTCTCCTTGCAAAGACTAAGTTGATTGAACTAGATACTCAACTCAATAAGCTGGATATGAATTCAGCTTGGAAATGTCTTGCAATGGGTCTTTGCATGACAGACAATGATGAAGGTAGAAGTGGTAGTTTTATGGGGGCACAAACAACATCTATAGACATGAGTTCGATTCTAGCGATGACTACCATGACAACTGCACCATTTCCTGTGCCCTCTACCATTACACCGTTGAGCAACAAGCGTGTCCAGGATATTAAGGTACAGGCTCGTAAATCCTCTCCTCTTTCTGTTAAGCAGACGAAAAATACGAATGATGAGGATTTCCAGGGGGGCTTCCCCATCATAAAGGAAAATTATGCCCCTTAGCTTGGTGTTGTTGAAGAACCAGAAGCTGGCTTGGCCCACCTATGTTCTACCTGCTATGTTCAGTTTCTTTGTTTTTCAGTTTACTTTCAGAATATTGTATAATCTGTCTATGAAACATATCAGTTTTATTTTGGAGACTAGTGCTTGGCCCCGATCGTCTAAATGGGTTTTTGTGCCATATTTTTTTGAAAGCTATGCTCATGTATCGACTAGTTGGGGTGGTGGGTTTCAGACCACCCCAAAACTATGCCAGGAATATATTTTTGGATGTAATCTTTTTGTTTCGATAGTTTAATGCAATGGAGACTTACAAAGAAATAGGTTAATGTCTTTAACTATATAATTTTTTAAATTTAAATTTTTCATTATTTAAATTGATAAATGAATTGAACACTTTTAAATAACATTTTGTCATTATTTAAATTGATAAATAAATTAAACACTTTTAATAGTTCTATTAATTTTGAATTATACAATCTCATAAACTTAACATAACATGACCTCCTTAGTAAATGAATGTGGTCTTAATTAATTAGCTCTTGCAGAGCCATGATTTTAATAAATGCATGATACTCTCAGCGTATGGCCACGTCTTGGGCACCATTTTACGAGGTTGAGATCATCTCTACGAATCAATTTCATTTAAGAAAAATAGTGAATACATTAATAAAAAAATTATAGACTATAATCTTGATTTTAAAAATACAAAAAAGTTATTGTCGTCCACATCAATAATAAGACCTTTGTAAAAACTGTATTGTCCCACATCTAAAACATAATAAACATCTTATGATTTCTTAAAATGTACCTGCATAGAGTTAATAAAACACATGGAGTTGCTTGATCACATATAATTCAACATACTCTTACTTTTAAGATCGTATTAATGGGTACAACAAAATAGCAAAGGGCTATCGCTCCATTAGAATATATAAAGGGGTAAAAGTTAATAGTTATAATTTATTTATTGGGTAATACCTCCCTTGAAGGTCATAGAGATGTTAAGGAGGATACTTATTCTTTGCGAGAGGATATAACAAATATCAAGGTAATCACTGCTCTTATATGTGAGGTTGTCGTTACATTCAGGGTAACATACATTATCAACTGAGCATCTCCCTTTATTCGTCGACATCTACACCTATCTTGCTAAGTGTATCTTTGACAAAGTACAAGTTAATGGCTCCATTTACTTTTCCCCATATGCACTAGACTATTCTTCTTCACCTACTTGGCACATGTTAGTGAGAAAAATGCCTAACCCAAGTTTGGGTTTCCCTTTATTGGTTAGTATTTACATCTTGTCAAGTTATTTGTTGGAGATTAATAATGCTGCGTTTAGAGTTGTATCAATTCCAATATTACAAAAAAATCATAATTAGATCAAACTTAATGATACAAATTACTACACCCTCAAGTCTATGCCTCACCTAGTCTTAGCACATAGACATTGAAAACACTGAGTTTCGCGTTTTCCCTTATTTGTCACCATCTACATTTGCTCAGGTCAATGCTTCACTTAGTTCATTTACGGTGAGAAAGATGTTGAAAAATGATGATCAATATGTATCCAGTTGTGGGAAATTAATGCGTCGTGTTACCGATCAAAATGGTAGTCCAAGCCACCGGTAAGCATATGAGGGAAAAGTGACCACTGTCATTTTAGTCACTAGTCCCCAACTACTTCGTAAGTCGAAACCTCCTAGGGAAGAGCCATATTACAACCCTGCAAATACACTAAGACACAAAATATCTTTCTTCAGGGATTGTCAATCGATCATTGCCTTATGGAGTCACAAGGATGTGAAAAAACCTTTTATGGTACAATATGAGTGTTGTCATCAATCTAACTATAACTGCGCATTCATCTACTTGAAAGCAAAAAATAATTAACTCAGATAACGAATATACTAAGCATGCGTTAGTCATCTGCCCATAATACAAGAATTATGCATCAATATTTATAAACTTGTTATGAGTAATGTGCATTAAAAATTGTGTGCAACTAAGAACTAAATTAAGGTAATGATGTATATAACCAAGTAAATATATCCAAGCGAATTTAATAGCAACAACTATTTTTTTCACGTATGCATCATTATCTTTGATATCAATAGTATTGTTCATTCATATAACGATATTGTAATTCTTCAGTATTAAACCCAACTAATCACATGCAGTATCCCAATGTATTGATGCACTGAACGGTAGAAACCAAGATCAAAACCAGCGTGTAAGGACAACCTTTGGGCCAAATGGAAGACTATATGTTGAATGGTGATTCACAATAGGGTTAGGGTGAGGACTACCACTGCAATGGAAGTCCCAAAGTTCGTCTGGAGAATATCGTTGCAGCAGATCGTGGTTGGAAGGGGATGAACAAAAGGTTGCGAAAGTGAAGAAAGATTTCAGTGAAGATGGGTGCGAGATCTGTGCTGAGCCCACCATATGATTTATTGAAGATCGTGTGGAGAAGGAATGGGCAGAAAGGGCTACCAGCGAGGATATGGGGAAGGAGATAGGAAAGCGAAGGTTAGGAGAGTGAAGGTTGAGGGAGGTATGCACAAGTCTGTGTGGAGGGACAACGGCGTGAAGGAAGCGACCCATGATGGAACGAACAACCAATAGATCATGGAGGAGGGAAATGTGGAGTGCGGATTCCAACAAGCTACTGTAGAAGCTCGGTGGAGGAAATAGGGGATGCTGAGATAAATTAAGGGCTGAGTGGTGAGGGGCGAAGCCTTGGGGAAAGTAGCGACGGGTTTGGGAAAGAGGAGAGGAGGCAATGCTGGGGTAAAAGAGGCAAAGAAGAAGGTTAGAGGTAGCTGCGAGGTAAGTATTAATCTACCATAGTAATCTAGGGACTAAAACACAGTCTCATAAGAGATTTCAGACAATTAAGCATGAAAATGGCATAATGGTGCTGCAATAGGAGTAGCAACTCTATATAATTAATAAATAATGAGTAATACAATATAATGATCATGCAAGGTGCATGAATGCAAGACAATTCAAATTCCCAAGGAGGTCATTCGAATTGAATGAATGGGTGTAGCTTAATTGAATGTCAGCCATAGTAAACACACCTAGTTAACCCACTGATCAAGCCATGATTGAATCAACTGAGTCCTAACTGTATCGGAGTGCAATGGATGACTGAGTCTAACTGAAATTAGCTCAGACACATGTCACTGCATGCCAATCAACAAGTGGTAGCGCATCATTAACTCCAATGAACCCCGATGAGGTTAACTGAAGTCAAACTAGTCATCAAAAGTGGTTGGAGGTGCCCTAGATGTCTCTAGCTCATAAATAATAATAAATAATAATCAAATAATGAATGGAGGCGCCTTCACAACTCAACTTAACTGATTGTAACAATCAATTAGCAATTAGGTGCATTTTGACACTCAGATCACCCGAGAATGGCTCCTCGATTGAAGGAGGAAGCCCAGTTAGCCTCCCTGATTGAAGGAGGAAGCCCAGCTAACCTCCTTGAATGAAGGTGAAGACTTAGTTGGCCTCCTTGATTGAAGGTGAAGACTTAGTTGGCCTCCTTGATTGAAGGTAGGTGTGGGTGTGCTCATGCTGATGTCATAGTGTGCTCATCTTATGCCGATTAAGTTAATTAAACTTAGGATAGTGGTTTAACAAGGGAAAATTGACCAAATTAATTGTGCACGTTGGGTAAATGACTCCAATAGTAAGGAGGGCAAGGAGGTGACTAGGAAGAGAAGCAAGAGGTGGGGATTAAGGGATTGACATTGATCTTGTGGGGGACAAATTCCAAGACAGGGATCCATACACATGTTTGATGATATCATTGATATTAGAAGAACTTATGATAATGTGATTGTAATGACTGGAGTGGAAGATAACAACCTCTTAAAGTTGAATGGTACCTCATCCAATTCACAGAATTTTGCAAATTTGGCTCAGCACAGTAGTAATTTATCTTCCAGCTTATTATGGCATGCTAGATTTGGTCATATTTATTATGATAGTCTCATAATTATGAAACAGAAAGGATTTCAAGGGCTTCCTACTATTCCAAGAAAACTTTCCCAATGTGATACTTGTATTTTAGGCAAGCACAATAAACTACATTTTTATGATTCTATGTTTTGAGCTCCTGTTGCTGGAAATTCTCACCTCTTGTTGGCAAGAATTGTTTCCCTATATCTGAATGGTTCGTGATAACAAGGATAAGCACTTTCCCTAGAATTGGTAGATATCTAGATTGAGTCATTTATCTATCCTGCAGTATGATGCATAACCCTTCTATGGTATTATATCTCCATAGATGTACCTACAATACACACATCAAACAAAAAACAAGATCAAAAGTACCAAAAAAATTATCTATAACTATATATCAATGACTAAGGAATCTGATAACAAAATGAGTGATCATAACACAATACATTTTATGGGAAAGGAACCATCTTTGCATTAATCATAAAAGGAGAGAGATTACAACCATTGTTTCCTTAGTGTTATGATGCCTCCTCACATGTTGTGTCTTGTCCTCAAAGATCCAACTTGTCTTCTCTATGCTCACACTATATTTGGCTAGAACTTAGGTGTAGCAGCTTAGCTTTCCTCCTCCTTCCCATGGAGGATGAACTAGGTTTTATAGGCATGGGAGGATAGGGATGGTTGAGGAAATGGTGGATGAGGTGGAAGGGATGTCCTACTAGGGGGGATCTCGAGTCCAAGTGGTCCACAAGAGTAGGGATGAGGGTGCCATAAAGTATTCCTTCAAGAAGCTTCGTGAATCTTCTCTTTTTCCTTCCAAAACTCGAGCATCGCTTTTTCACTATGGAGATAGAGCATTACTAGGGCAGAACCGCTTATTGACAAAAGATTAAAGGTGGTGGCACTGCTCATTGTCAAGAGACAAGAGGCATTATGTTGGCCGGAATATTTCACCTCCTATAGACAACAAGGTGTTCCGCTGGTCTGAATGGTTCAGATCCAGAACAAATAGATCACAGAGGCTGATAACTCTCCCTAGACACTGTAGATATCTGGAATACAAGGCTTTGACAGTTCACCTGTGTACCTACAAAATAGTTCAACATGAAATGAATCAAAGCAACTAGAATATGATCTACTAATCTATGCTAGTGACTAAGGAATCTAGCAATATATATCTGAAATCAAACATCAATAATTTATATGGGACAAAAAATCAACTTGCATTAGAAATATGAAGAAATTTACAACCAAGCCTTAGTGTTGACATGCATCTCCATGAAACCAACTCTTCATCCCCAAAAGCTCTGACTCTAGCTTTCTATGCTCTATCCAAATGATCTTGGGCCAAGAATCAATCCAACAGCATAACAATACCTTCAATGTTCTCTCCTCAACCATGGCTATGAGCTCATATTTATAGGGATTTAATGGATAGAGATGGTTGAGAAATTAGTGGGTGAGGTGGCCTCTAAGATCCTAGGATGAGGGATCTCGAGCTCAACTAACCCACAATAGTAGGGATAAGGGATATCTCGAGGCTTATCATCTAGAAGCCTCGAGAAACTTCTCTTTTTCGCTTTTTACCCAGGGTGCCGCGCTTCTCCTTCTATGATAGAGCAGTTCTGGTAATAACCGCCTATGGGCCAAAGGTAATGGGCGGTGGCAGCGCTTGTGGACAACCGATGAAAGGTGGTGCGAGCAGGGTACCACTCCTGGACAAAGGGGCATGCGCGGTGCTAGGAATTTCTATGATAGATTGATAAGAAACCATTTAGGCTTCACTCCAGAAGTTGGGATTTAAGGCAAGTAGGTATGTCAAAGGTCTTATCACATGATGGTGACAGGATTTTGGTATAACAGGATGCCCCCCAAAGCATGAGTCTTAGATTGATACGATAAACGAGAGCTTTGAGAACAAGTCATCGCCAGGAGATGAAAATGTTGGCTCGATCGGAGTATGCAGTCAAGTAGGCATCTGTAGTACATCAGTATGTTGACACATAGACACAAGTAACCAAAATCATAGTTGTAGACCAATACAAGGTAGATCCATGAGTGGAATAAACAAGCATGGCTACTAGAATACAACGTAGATCCATGTGATAGAGGACTCAAACTTGGACATAGCTACCAGACATATAACGTAGATCTATGTCATACAGACACAAATTTGAGCATAGCCATGACCATACAAATGTGGATCCATGCTAGATATACAAAACTCCATCGCAACCTGGGGAAAAGCAATGAGTGTTTTAAACAAATGCCCAGGGTCTTCGTCTCATCTTCCACAAAGTACGATTCTATCCATGTGATTACAATGATCTGAAGTCGAACATGGTAGAAACCACTTGATTATCGGCCAATGATGTGAACCATTAACAAGTGCGAGGGAGATCACCATTAATGTCAATGATTCCCAAGGTACCCTAGTACAATCTACTGAGTGCAAATAGATGTCCTGATGTCAAACACTCAGTCGATTCTATCGATCAAAGGCCAATGATGTGAACCTATGTCGAAAGCAAGAGAATCTGTCATTAAGGCATACAGATCTCAAGGTACTAAATATTGTTTCTAAGACCATTTCTCAGATGATGAGCTGATGTCGACGGGAATAGTCTCGTCGAAGGAGGGCCATGATGAGTCCCACATTGACAACACTAAACTCGGAACATAGTTCTAGAATAATGTGAATGTAGTAACCATATGACCGACTCAAAGATACTGACACAAAGGCTGTGTAGACTACAGAGGTAAAACTTCTTCAGATTCCCTTTTGAACATCGGGTGGCATGACAAAATGACTTGGCAGCATGACTAGACAGGACAGATACACAATGCGACAGTGGACAATGCATTCTTTTGAAAGACTCAAAGGATTGACATGACTCATGAAAGTGGATCGTCGTGGAGATCAGCTGAATACCCAATTGACTGACATGATTGTACAGACAAGTGCCATGTTCAAAGGTAACGATAAATAACTGCCATTATTTGCAAAATGATTCCCTTCCCATTTCCCCCATCATGATTGATGAGTGCCTCTTTTCGGTTTTAGGATTTCAGAGAGGATAACAAACACTTGATATAGCTTGTCGGAAGACAAGTCTAGTCTCATATGTTTTACAAACCTGAGAGAGGAGGGGTTCGTTCCCAAAATGGGTCTCTCAATGTTTAATTTAACGAGTCCATTGAAAGAAAACTCGGTATCGTTCATGTTTAGAGAGTCTGAATGAATATGGAAGAAGACTTTATGGGGGTCCTTTTTCGTATGATTTAGTCTCTAAGGCCCAAAAAAGTGTAAAATCATACCTTAGAGAACTCTTCCAGTCATGATTGGCTGGAGTGTTCCTTTCTCCTAAATAGTCCTATCCGAACCGAGAAAGAGATAACCTACCGTCGAATGGACGACTCTTCAAATACTTTAACGAGCGTGAAGAAGACAAGATCACTTGACAATCTTTTCATATTTAGGGAGCCTGAAAAGGGTTTAAAGAGAACTCCATTAACCTTTTTCATGTTTGAATCCAGAGCATGAAAAAGTAATAAACTAAGCTCAAACCACTTTTCATGTTTTAACCAGAGCACGAAAAATGAAAAGTAAGCTTAACACCATCTTACTGTTTTCAACGAGCTTGAAGATCGGTTGAAAGAATGCTTAGGGATTGGTTTCATTTTTACGCAAGATTGAAACCAATAGGTAAACTTATGCTTGAAAAATCCCATTAACATGACATACATAGGTTGGAATCCTGCCCCCAGCATGATTGCTAGTGAAGCCTACCCCTAGCATGGTTGCTAGCGGCTCGACATGCCCCCAAGCTTCGTTTCATCTAACGATTCTTCTTCTATACCCAACCTAAAAACCTGATTACTAATGTCAAAATGTTCACCAGGGGGGGTAGGAAGAACGAGAATCGGGCAGGCGAAGGTTCAAGTTCTAACACTAAAGTGAAGACTCGAATCAAGGGAAGGGGATCTATTTCATTTTTACACAAGCTTGAAACAAAAGGTAACTATGCTTGGAACATGGTTTCATTTTTATGCAAGCTTGAAACCAAAAGGTAAACTATGCTTGAGGAGATCCATTTCATTTTTTAACGAGCTTGACATAGAATGGGAACTTTGCTCAAGAAAAAACTGACATGATGGTCAGAGCTTGACATGATGGTCAGGTGCTATTTTATTTTTTAACGAGCTTGAAACCATAGGGTAAACTATGCTCTAGACATGGTTTCATTTTTATGCAAGCTTGAAACCAAAAGTGTAAACTATGCTTAAGGAGTGGTTTTATTTTTTAACGAGCTTGAAACCAAAAGTAAAATATGCTCAGGGAAAACTGACATGATGGTCAGGTGCTATTTCATTTTTTAACGAGCTTGACATAGAATGGGAACTTTGCTCATAGAAAAACTGACATGATGGTCAGAACCTAACATGATGGTTAGGTGCTATTTCATTTTTTAATGAGCTTGACCTAGAATGGGAACTTTGCTCAGAACATGGTTTCATTTTTATGCAAGCTTGAAACTGAAAGCGTAAACTATGCTTAAGGAGTGGTTTTATTTTTTAAGGAGTTTGAAACCAAAAGTAAACTATGCTCAGGGAAAACTGACATGATGGTCAGAACCTGACATGATGGTCAGGTGCTATTTCATTTTTTAACGAGCTTGACATAGAATGGGAACTTTACTCAGAACATGGTTTCATTCTTATGCAAGCTTGAAACCAAAAGCGTAAACTATGCTTAAGGAGTGGTTTTATTTTTTAACGAGCTTGAAACCAATAGTAAACTATGCTCTCAACACGGTTTCATTTTTATGCAAGCTTGAAACCAAAAGCATAAACTATGCTTAAGGAGTGGTTTTATTTTTTAACGAGCTTGAAACCAATAGTAAACTATGCTCTAAAACCTGCTCCTATCCAACATGATATCCAGAGGTTGGTAGGTTTCCCCCATTTCATAAAAGTAGCTGCTTAGTTCCATTATGATGTCCATACACTAGAGCCATGCCCCCCATTTTACCTATGATGGGAAGAAGCTAACTAGAAGAAGGGGAAGGAACCACAAGAACATGCAGCACATTCAGGGCAGTCTGATTACTAGGAGTTATGCGATGTTCAGGTGTAACAAAGGAAAGTTGATCAATGTTCATAATCCTCCCATCATGAGGAAAATGCCTAACTCTAAAGAGTGTGGACACAACAGCCTTCATGGCATAAACGTAATCACGTCCAAGGAGCAAATTAAAATCTAAAGGACCTTGGACCACCATAACATCAATATAGACAATTTTCCCTCCTAATGTAATAGGCAAATGAGGAAGGATCCCTAAAGGTGTAGTAGGTCTGCGATTAAAAACCAATATCTGATCGGTGGTTGGCACAATTTGAGGAGAACCTAAAGCTTGCCAAGCAGTTGAGGATAGAATGCTAACAGAAGCCCCTTCATCAACAATAGTGCAAAGTATCCGCCTAGAAGTGACATTCACAACTATCTGGAAAGGAACAATCGAATGAAGACGAGACTCTATTAGGTTGCTCCAATCAAAGAAAATAACCTCACTACTTGGAGAGGGTTCTGTCGAAACAGACAAAATTTCCTCTTGTCGAGAACAATCAGAACGAAGCATAAAAACTTCGGCAGGTTTAAGTTCATTCTCTACTAGAAGAGAAGAACAAGACGAAGATTTGGTCAAAGAGACTACTTCAGTCTTAACACTCTCTAATGAAAGAGCGGGATCGGGTGGGAATGACACCGAATCGACCACTTTAACTTCACTCTCCAAAGGAAGAGTGGGATCAACCACAGATAAATCTGAATCGACCACTTGGTCAACCAGTGGGGGATCGAGGGATAACTTACTATCACTTGTTGGAATCACCTGTTGATGATCAGTAATATTTTCCAACCAACGCGAAGCTTCATCCATGCTTGGACAAAGAAAAGTACGATGCATAGCCTTGCATATCAAACAAGGATACAAAACTTTACCATTATGACATTTTACCAATGGGTCACTAGTTGAAGGAGTATCATCAACATGATGATCAGAGGTTGATGACACAAATGGTTTGGATCTTTTAGACCACTCTTCTTGTACACGAGAGAGACCGGGACACTCCTTAAGAAGGTGGTCCCCCTTGCAAATCTTACAAGAGAACTTGGGTTTTCTAGGCATTCTCTTAGAACGAGCACCATCAAGAGAAGATGGTTGTTTCTTTTTCTATTTCTTATCCTTCTTCTTTTTACTCTTCCCTTTCTTCTTCTTCTTATCCACATGACTACTAACCATAGAGCTTTGGTCAAGCAAAGAAGAAGAAAGAGATGAAACCACAACCGGCGAAGAAGGATCAGGATTAGGTTGAGGTCGATCCTCTCCCGGAGGAGAGGTGACATTTGAGACATTAGGTGGAACAAGAATTATTGGATTAAACAGCCATACCGGTAATCCTATAGTTAATCCAGGAAGATTTAGAGTGGCAATAAAGGGAGAACCAATACCTTCACTTGGAGGGAATACAAAAGGTACACCTTGGAAAGGGACCTCTTGAGTGGTAGTCCCAGATGAGGATGCCATCTCTAAACTCTCTAATAACCTCCTAACTACCACGCACAAGCAAGTACTACTCAAACTAAAAGCAACAAGCAATCATGTGAAAGGAGTGGATAAGAGTCAGGAACCTCACAGGATAGGCCAAAAGGATAACTCAGATGGTTTGAGGATTCCTAAAAGGGTCTCCCGATATACACAAGGTACAAGGGAGCTCAAATCGGTAGTAGTGTTGTCTAATGCATAACTGTACACAAAGGGCCTTCCGATATACAATCGAGTACGTGAAGTACCTTTCTATATACCTCAAGGGTACGTGAAAGTCCATTCGATATACCGACAGTAAGTGGAAGAACCGCGCGAGTCCCGGGATGTAATGCGGACAAATAACGACATCTCCTACGCTTAACGACGCCCGAACACGTCTCTAACTTATCACTCAAATTGATAAAAGTTTTAACCTAGTACTACCTTTAATTTTATCTTGTGCGTTTAGGTTGAACCATGGAGTGAAAACTTGAAATTAAAGGAGATGCACACTGATTCATATGATAATGCAAGTTTTCCTCTTTAATGAAATTCTACCTAAGAGAGGGAGAGAGATTTACTTTTCTTCCAAAAAATGCACACCCAAATGCAAATGCAATTCTATCTTTTCAAACGAAAAGTGAAATATCAATGCACCCAAACAATCTTCAAAGCAAATAAAAAAGAGATCTAGAGAACATATAACATAAATAAAAAATGTTTCCTATCTTTTCATGTTTGAAAAAGACGCATAAAAACTCAATGGAAAGATGATTTCACTAATGTTTCCAAACAAATCTAACTCTGATGCACGCAAAGCTGAAAACAAATATTTCTTCTCAATGAAAGTAGGATCTAGAATTTCAAACAATCATGCACACAACAAGAAGAAAATCGTCCAACAAGCTTGCGAAGAAAGCAAAGTAGAGAGAAAACTAAAACTTCTCTTTGAAACAGACAAGGAAACAAAGAACCAATCTTTCCTACCAAGCACTGAAAAAATCAGCATGCAAAAGGAAACAAGAATCGCCCCAAGCAAGGAAATACTCAAAACAACATGGATCACTCATGCATTCCAAGTCCAAAACAAACCAAAAACCTACTCACGAAAATGAAATGTGTATTTCCAATTCCAACGAATGATATCTACAGAAAGGAGCAAGAGGTTTCAAGCAAAGAAAAGAATGTAAACTCCAATGCAAGAAACATAAACTCTTTTTGAATGCAGAGGGAATATAACACTCATTTTCATCAAAAAGTAAGCCAAAAACACACAAAAAACAAAATACAAAGTCTGGAACAGCGCCTACTTGGCACCGCACAGATGAAGCTGCTAACAGGTGGTTTTGAGGTAGAACCGCTTCTTGCTCACTGGATTCAGGCAGTGGCACCACGTATGGTTAACTAGACTCAGGCGGTGGCACCGCTCCTTGCCAACAGAACATGTGTGGTTCCCTGTAAAAATCCAAAACACAAAGAGAACGAAGGATCCAGTCAGAACAAGACCATATTAGGGAAAATATTGTTGAATTGAGTATGGTAACAGAGCATAAAATACTGAAATGACTCAGATTTGAACATATCTGGAAATTTTAAGCCCAAATAATACAAATCAAAAAGCAGATGTCACTGAAGAGAGTTAAAGAAAATGGAGCCTGGATTCGAACAAGAGTTGTAGACTAAGGAAGATCAGAACATATTATACACAACTTCATTCCGCATCGGAGTCGCCAGATTTGTTGGCCAAAATATTTCACCTCCTGCGGACAACAAGGTGTTTCGCTGGTCTGAATGGTTCAGATCCAGAACAAATAGACCACAGAGGCTGATAACTCTCCCTAGACGCTGTAGATATCTGGAATACAAGGCTTTGACAGTTCACCTGTGTACCTGCAAAAGAGTTCAACACGAAACGAATCAAAGCAACCAGAATATGATCTACTAATCTATGCTAGTGACTAAGGAATCTAGCAATATATATCTGAAATCAAACATCAACAATATATATGGGACAGAAAATCAACTTGCATTAGAAATATGAAGAAGTTTACAACCAAGCCTTAGTGTTGACATGCATCTCCATGAAACCAACTCTTCATCCCCAAAAGCTCCAACTCTAGCTCCCTATGCTCTCTCCAAATGATCTTGGTCCAAGAATCAATCCAACAGCATAACAATACCTTCAATGTTCTCTCCTCAACCATGGCTATGAGCTCATATTTATAGGGCTTTAATGGATAGATATGGTTGAGAAATTAGTGGGTGAGGTGGCCTCTAAGATCCTAGAATGAGGGATCTCGAGCTCAACTAACCCACAACAGCAGGATAAGGGATATCTCAAGGCTTATCATTTAGAAGCCTCGAGAAACTTCTCTTTTTCCCTTTTTACCCAGGGTACTGCGCTTCTCCTTCTATGACAGAGCGGTTCTGGTAATAACCACCTATGGGCCAAAGGCAATGAGCGGTGGCGGCACTTGTGGACAATCGATGAAAGGTGGTGCGAGCAGGGTACTGCTCCTGGACAAAGGGGCATGTGCGGTGCTGGGAATTTCTATGATAGATTGATAAGAAACCATTTAGTCTTCACTCCAGAAGATGGGATTCAAGGCAAGTAGGTATGTCAAAGGTCTTATCACATGATGGTGACAGGATTTTGGTATAACACGTTACTGAAGAGGGTAACACTTATTGCATAAAAGGCAAAAGCGGTGGTGGACTCAGGTATGAAATTATGAGTCCTGGCCAATGTCCAACTTCATTGCTTGAGGAATTTGAGGCAATTTTCGATGTTTGGGTTATCATTACATGACGGTGACAAGAATTATGTGTAACAGAATCCCCCCCAAAGCATAGGGCCAGAGGGATACGATAGGTGAGAATTTTGTAAGAGAAAGTTATCACTTCGAGGGAAGACATCGCTTGATCGAAGATCATCATTAAGCCAACTTATGCAATACATCAATACTTTTGAATCATATCCAAATGACACCTCATCATGGCTGCAGACCAATACAAGGAAGATACATGAGAGAGATGAATAAGCATGGCTACTAGAATACAACGTACATCCATGTGAAAGAGACTCAAAATTGGACATAGCTACTAGACGTTACAATGTAGATCTATGTCAGATGGACAAAAATTTGAGCACAACCATGACCATACAGATGTGGATCCATGCTAGGACTCATACAAAATACTTCATCGCAACCCGGGGAAAGCAATGAGCTCTTAACAAATACCCAGTGTCTTCGTCTTGTAATCCATAAAGTACGATTCTATCCATGTGATTACAATGTTTTGACGTCGAACATGGTATAAACCGCTTGATTACCATTCAATGATGAGAACCATTAACAAGTGTGAGGGAGCTCACCATTAGTTTCAATGATTCCCAAGGTACCACAGTATAATCCTCTGAGTGTGAATAGATGATTTGATGTTGAACACTCAATTGAATCTTTCGATCAAAGGTCAATTATGTGAACCTATGTGGAAAACAAGAGAATCTGTCATTAATGCATATAGATCTCAAGGTACTAAATTATTTCTAAGACTAATTCCTGGATCATGAGTTGAAGTCGACAGGAATAGTATCGTCGAAGGAGGGCATGATGAATCCCACATCGACGACACAAAAATTGAAACAAAGTTCTGGAATTTTGAGTATGATGTAACCATAGGAATGACTCAAAGGTACTGACGCAAAGGTTGTTTTAACTGCAGAGGAAAACTCAATATGACCTTCCTTTGAATATCGGATGGCACGATCGAAGACTTGGAAGCATTGAATTGACCAGGCGGATACCCAGACATAATGTGATGGTGGACGATGCATTCTTTGAAAAACTCAAAGGAGTAACATGACTCATGAAAGTGGATCGAATTGAAATCAAACTGAATACCAAATTGATTGAATGAAATTCAGGCAAGTGCCATGTCCAAAGGTGACTAAAAACTGTCATTTATTGCAAATGAGATAGTTCCCTTCCCTTAAATTCCCCATCATGATTGATGAGTGCCTCTTTTTCATTTTTACAAGTTCAAAAAGCGTAACAAACACTCATTGTAGCCTATCCTAAGATAAATCCATTCTCATATGTTTCATGAACTTGAGAAAGGAGGGGTTCATTCCCCAAAGAGGGTCTCTGAGTGTTTAATTTAACGAGTCCATTGAAAGCTAACTCAGCATCGTTCATGTTTAGAGAGTCTGAACGAAAATAGAAGAAGACTCCAAAGGGTCCTTTTTTGTATGATTTAGTCCCTAGGGCTCGAAAAAGTATAAAATAATTCCTGAGAGAACTCTTCTAGTCATGATTGGCTGGAGTATTTATTTTTCGTAACTAGTCCATCCGAACCGGAAAAGGGGTAAACTACCGTCGGAAATATGACTCTTCAAGTACTTTTACGAGCGTTAAGAAGACAAGTTCACTCGACGATCTTTTCACATTTAAGAAGTCTGAAAATAGCTTAAAGAAGACTCCAATAGGGTTTATTTTCGCGATGAAGTGGTTTAACGAGCCTGAAAAGAAGCAAAAGTTTGCTCTCAATGTTTAATTTAACGAGTCCATTAAAAGCTAACTCGACATCGTTCATGTTTAGAGAGTCTGAACGAAAATGGAAGAAGACTCCAAAGGGTCCTTTTTCGTATGATTTATTTCCTAGAGCTCTAAAAAGTATAAAATAATTCCCAAGAGAACTCTTTTAGTCATTATTGGACGAAGTATTTATTTTTCGTAACTAGTCCATCCAAACTGAAAAAGGGGTAAACTACCATCGCAAAGATGCCTCTTCAAGTACTTTTACGAGCGTTAAGAAGACAAGTTCACTTGGCGATCTTTTCACATTTAAGGAGTCTGAAAAGAGCTTAAAGAAGACTCCAATAGGGTTTCTTTTCACAATGAAGTGGCTTAACGAGCCTAAAAAGAAGCAAATGTTGACTCGAAACTATGGTTCTAGGTTTAAAGAGCACGACCAAAATGTCGAAATTAGCGCTCGACGACTATTTTCATTTTATGGAAGTATGAAAAAGTTAAAAACCAAACTTACTCATAACCAAAACCTTTTTACTTTCATCCTTGCAAAACTTTTTAAAAAGACTATTAGATCTCCAAAATATTAAAAAACTAGTTTTTAATGACTATGCAAAAGGACATTTTTAATAAAATAATTAAAATGATTAAAATAATGCAATAAACCCTAAAACATTTCATATAAAAACCAATGAAATAGTAAAAAACATACCATTTCACTATTTACCAAGTTGGAGAGCTATTTGGAGCTATTTGTGTGTAGACTTTACGCAAGGATTCCAGAGCCATCCACCATCTGTTTCTCGATTCATCTATTCCAGGTAACAACTAAACCTATCCCCAACATTTTTATGGTTTCATTTTTCCCTTTCCATGCATATTTTTGAGGTTTTGAGGTTTTTACCCTAGGGTAAAAATCACTTCCAGGGTAACTTTCTTTCCCTTTGCGGGAAAGGAGGTGCCCAAGCAAAACCATGGATTTCACGCCTAAGCAGGCAGTGCCACCACTCTGTTCAAGGAGACAAGAGTGGTATCGCAAAGTGATCCCAAAAGATGAACGACCCAGCCAAAAGAAAGTCTTGAAAGAATTTTTGATGATTGATAATGCATTCTAATACTTCAATTTTGATTTTTGGGAGGTAACTTTGGTTAAAATGGTTGTGTGGAAGGAGAGACAACATGAGGATGATGATTCCAGGGCTGGAGTCGATGTTGGTTCTATAGCTTCTTTGCGGGGTTGTGGCCTCCTAAAATTTCTCCATGTTCCAAGCATGAAGTCTCATGTGAGACTACTGGAATATATACTAAGAATGTGGAACCCAAAGCAGCAGTAGTTCAAGGTGGGGGCCCATGTTCTTACTGTGGAAGTGGAGGAAATCTACTTCCTTATAGTTTTATCTAGGCATGGAGATCATTTCTCACTAACAGGTCCTCTAGGAGGAGATGTCGTGACACAAGAACTCATAGATTACCATTGTTTTCCAGGAACTTACTTGTCTGGGAAAAATATCTCGATCAGAGAGGTGATGGATTTGACTCTTCAGATAGTACTTTTAACCATGCACCGGGTTGCAGGGAGCCAAGGGAACCATCAGGATTCCCAGGCACACCTGCTTTATTCCCTGGAGGCTATGGTGCCTACGGTCTATAACTGGTCCGAGGCTTTACTAAGTGTCTTCAAGGAACAACTGACTAAGTGTCGGCAGGGGGAGTTGAAACAGTTTGGTTATGAGAGCATCTTGGCATCCTTCTTCTTTGAGTGGGTACCTCATCTAAGGCCACGGGTAGGTTTCATCGAGCTGAGAGCACGGGACCCTTGCATGTTGCAGTGGGTGGAGATCATGGCTTGCACTAGTGGCGGCGGGACCAAGGTCAAGTATGGGAGTGCATTTTTCCATTGGTTAGATTACGAACTCCTTATGATTGAGGATTATGCGTATGATGGTACTGACTTTAGGGGAGACCTTGATCTACCCTTATCGACAGGTGTCCAATCGAGCGATATTGGTAAGAAGAATACTCAAGTCATTGATTATTTTTTTCATTTTTTGTTTTATATTTTTTAATGGATGGTAATGAGACCTAATATTTTTATGCAGATGTAGGAGATGCACGACGTGGGGGAACCTCCCTAATTGACAGGCGATTGGGGACCCACTTCGTCCATAGAGGGGACAATGAGTTTACTGAGTTGGAGGATGACCTCAACCGGTTAACTCTTGACATTCCAAATGCTTCCATAGATAACCTCCCTAGGAGGTACCAGAGACATACAACTAGAGTGTCGGGTCGATTTAAGCACCTGCTACAGAGGGTGACGAGGGATATCATGTGTTAACATGAGCATCACTAGTCATCTTACATGATGTAGACACTGAAATCTATCTAGCTTCAGGATTTTTTTCATTTTGTATATCTAAAAGCCAGAGTGCTTCAGTCGGGGTATCAAGACCATATTTTTGTAAAACAATTTTCATATATATATATATACAAAATTATTTACAGCAGTTTATATGTGTTCAAATGAGAAATGATATTTATATCAGTTTTCATGTCTTTTTACTGTTTATTTTATTTACAATGAACCATGTTTTATTTATCAAGAGTTATGTATGGGCAATATATCAGTCCAAAATATAATTGTCCAATGAGTCTGCAATAGTGTTATAAGACCTAGGAACATGCCTATAAGTGATAGATTCAAATGACATTTCTAACAAATGCACTCTTTGAAAAATATGAAGGAGTGTAGGGTTTTGGATGGAATAGACGTGGTTCCAATGAAAAACCACTAAATGTGAGTCCATAAATGCTACCAAGTGATCAATGTCCCAAGATGTAGTCTCAGTCAATAAACCTATTACCGCTTGATACTTAACGATGTTATTGGTGGTTGGACCTACACAAACCTCTCCTGAACTGACTAGATCATGAGTTGGGGAATACAAAACCTAAGCAACTGAAGCAAGGTTCAGGGTATGACGACAAGCACCATCATCAAAACCATAAAAATCCATTTGATCTGCATAACTGAAACATGGTATAAACAATACTGACAAAAACTCAAAACCATATTGAAAACTAAAACCCCACCAAAAATTAAATCAATGTACATATATGCAAGGTACTATAACATAAATGGCTTCAAGCATAGTACCTTTTCAGATACAACCCATTGTGAGGTTTCCCTAAAGGTATCCCATCATAATCTACAAGCTCATAGGCCCCTTTATCTAAAACTTTAATGACAATAAAGGGACCATACCACATAGATTCCAGCTTCCCCTTTACAAGTTTGTCATGCTTCTGATTATAGGTCAAAACCATGTCGTCTTCATCAAAGACACAAGGTTTAACAGACTTTTCATACTGAGCCTTAACACGTTTTTTATGTGCCTCATTAGCTAAGGCAGCATCTCTTCTACTCTCATCAAGGTTCATCAAATACAAAAAACATTCTTCTTCAGGAGAATTGTTTGGGAGAAGCTCCACTGCAAGCTTGAGTGACAGGATGTCACATTCGATAGGTAGGACAGCTTCCAGTCCATAAACCAACTGAAATGGTGTGAAACCAATTGTTGTTTTAACTGAAGTTATATAAGCCCACAGTGCAGAAAATAGAGTTAAATGTCAGTTGGATTTGTGATCTCCAACCATCCTACGCAACATAGTTTTCAAAAATTTGTTAATGACCTCAACTTGACCATTATCATGTGGATAATAAGGAGTTGAGTTTTCATGACAAAAACCCAGCTTAGCACTCAACTCAGCCATCATCTGATTATGGAAATGGGATCCATGATCAATGACTATGGCTTGTAGAAATCCAAACCTCGCTATCACATGATTCAACATAAAGAGAACGACATTCCTACCATCCTCTGCATATGTAGGCATTTACTTAGCCCATTTTGTAAAATAATCAATGGCTACGATGATGTAACAATTCCCTTTGCTGAGGTAGGCTTACAATGCATGAAATATATCTCCCATTTGGAGAAAGGGCCAACGACAATGATGGGGTGTAAAGGAGCAGGGTGGGTACGCTTTTTAGAATAAAAAAGTTGATAGGGTGGGAAGTTTTTAACCGCCTCATGACAATATTTGAAGATTGAGGGCCAAAAATACCCAGAATGAAGGATTTTATGAGCTGTATCCATCCCAGAAAGATAACCTGCCACATGCTCTAGAGTGGAAATCATTTGAAACTTGTTCAGCCTCTTCGTGTGTAAGACATCACCGAAGAACAAAGTCAATACCACGGAAATATAACGTTTTATTTAAAATGAGGTAATATTTCACGTGGTGATGGATGGGACGAGGATCTTCAAGGGACATATCAAGATGAAAAATTTGGGTCTAGATATAGATGATCAAATTCCCATACCACAGATCGGTTGTGCTAATTAGGAACAAAAATTCATCTGAAAATGAATAATTGGGATCAACTTCCATGAGAGCATAGGGAAGGTCACACATTAAATCTGTGAAAACTAAGGACTTATTGGAAGTAGCCTTAGCGAACTCGAGATCGAATTCCTGTAGGATGATGATCCAAAGGGAATACTTGCCCCCTAGTACTTGACCTATCAAAATGTAATACATGGGGTTTTGATCAGCGAGAACAATTGTAGTGCATAGTAAAATGTAGTGACGAAATCTTTGCAAAGCAATGACCGTAGCCAAAGCTTGATTCTCCAAATGTGAATAATGGGTTTCAGAGTCAAGGAGACTCTTTCTTAGGTAACAAATCACATGCTCTTGGCCATTGAGATCTTCTTGCACTAGAACCATACCAATGGTACTAGTAGAGGCGGAAACATATAACAGAAAGTCTTTTGAATAATCTGGGGGGTGCAACACCGATGAATGTGTTAGAGCATGTTTCAAATTATCAAAATCTCGTTAGGCCTGGTCATCCCAAAAGAGTGGAGTGTTCATCTTAAGGTGACACATATAGCCATGCTTTTTTTCTGCAAAGTTGCATACAAAACAACTAAGAAAGTTTGCCTTCCCTTGCAAACTTTGGATTTCAGTAACATTAGTTTGGGAGGGGTAAGGCCAAAATAGCATCTATCTTCAAAGGATCAATCTGGATGCCATATTTGGAAACCACGAAGTCAAGAAGACGTCCAGTCTCATCACAAAATACACATTTGTGTGTATTAATCCAAATATTATAATGATAGCATTGAAGGAAAATGTCCCTAATATGACTTGGGTGGCCCTCTCGCTATTGTGAATGAGCAGGGAAGTTGTCTAGATACGACTCACAATGTGTTTGATATTGTGAAAAGCATAGGACATGGCGCGTTGGAATGTATCTCCAAAGTTTTTCAAACCGAAGGGTAACTTACAATAGCCAAAGGTTCCCCACGGACAAATGAATGTCGTCTTATGCTGGTGAGAGGGAAAGATTTCTATCTGATTATAGCTGGAAAATCCATCCATAAAGGAGAAGATGACACTTCCAACACAGTTATCAATGATTTTATTGATGTGTGGAGTAGGGAATTTTACCTTGGGACAAGCTTTATTCAAATCTCAAAAATCGATGCAAACCCTAATAGTGCTCTGCTTCTTAGCTATAGGGACAATAATAGACACCCATTCAGTCAGCGATACAGGATAAATAAAACCTTCTTTTAGAAGTTTTTCGACCTTGGCTTTGATGACCATAGCCTTCTTGGGATAGACTTGACATAGTTGTTTCCAGATTGGTCTCACTGTGGGACAAGTCTTAATTTCGTGTACAACGATGGATGGATCAATCCCAGGCATTTCTTTGTACGTCTAGGCAAAAACATCACATAATTCTTTGAATAGAGCTCTATATTTTTCAGTTTCTTCAGTTGAATATTTCTGGCCTACATGAACATGTTCAATAGTTCCAGGATTCATTGATATGCCAATGGGATCTATCTGGGTAATGTTACAAAGGTTTCCTTCGGAATCAGTGTCTTGTAACTAGTACAGGCGTTTGAGTATTTTTGACAATATCAACACTGATGAGAGACACAAAATTAGATGCTACCGAATGGGCATTGGGAAGGAAAGAGGATCTATGGTGATGATATTCCCATGCAGATTCATCCACACTCATGATTTCCATAATGGACTCACCCATTGGAAAATCCTGTGAGAGATAGTCTAGAGTGGGGAGAGATGGTTCTATCCAATAGGGTAGGTGGTAAGGGTTTGATACCACTAGATGAATATCATCATAGTGTATATCAAAAACATATTGAATATCATCATAGAGTGCTTAGTAAGGACTTAGAGAAGATGTCTCAACAACTTCTTTACCTCTAGGATTGTGGCCATCATGAAAATCATGTTCACAGTTGCCACTTCCGTACTAGGAGGGGTCGAGGTAAACACACCCATAATAGTGGAATAATTCAAAATTCCTACCCCAACCGATTGATAAGGTAGAGGGGATTTCCCTAGCATAGGAATATTGTTTGCAGTAGGGGAAGTAACATTAGGTGAACAAAAATTGAGTTGATCAATAGTTACAATCTTCCATAAGTGAGGGAATTGGAGAGTACGAAAAACCGTTGAAGCGACAACCGTCATCGCATAAAACCAGTTCCTCCCCAATAGCATATTGTAATCTAACAGAGCATCGACTACCTCCACTTGAATGAAAATAGTCTTTCCCCCTAGCTCAATCGATAGGGTCGGTAAAATACCATGAGGTTGGAAACCTCGTCCATCGAAAGCTTTCAAAGTTGTGGGTAACTTCATAAGTTCCAGAAAACCAATGGCTCTCTAGCAAGACACAAACAATACCGAAGTGGAAGCGTCTTTGTCCAATATGGTTTGATGGACCTTTCTCCCAACTACTTTGGTCATGATTTGAAACACAAGTTGGTGGGGTAACCTAGACTTGTAATTCTCCACATTGAAATGAATCATATCGGTATTATCTGGATCTAAGGCCCCTAAATCCATCAACAATTTTTTGCACTGTATAGGGAAACTTTGGAGTACCTCCAACGTAGACATAGCACAAGGTGCTCGAGCCAAATCTTCAAAAACGTTGTAGAATTGGGAGGCTCTAGCATTTGGATTGAAAATAGATTTCCAAAGAGTACTCTTAGGTGGGTGCAAAACCAAGTCGAGTTTAGGTTTCTCAATTGTAAGAGGACCATTAGGTGGAGGTAGAGGAGAATAATTTGAGGAAGTAACTTTCTCAAAACAGGAATTTTCATCCTTCTTCTCTACTGTTTTGTCGTATGTCTGATTACAAGTGGTCAAACTAACAGTTTCCGAGGACATCATTCGGATCTCTTCTATAGAGTTAGAGGTTCCTTGTGAAGACATATGATTAATTAACAAGGATTCTTCTACAAGAAGAAGAAAGAATGAAGGTGTTTGAGATGGACTCTCATACTTCAGAATTAGCGTTAGTAGCCAAAGGAAAAAAACCATACAGGGACAAGCCACGGGACAAAAAATGAGCAGGCAAGTTTCAACCAAGGAACAAAGGTATGACTCGATCAAAATTTGATGCACATGATAAAAAAATGATGGTTGTTTTTACTGAGGGAAACCTGGTCATTATTGTAAATATTGTTATAAAAGGAAAGATAATGAATCCAAACAGAAGTTCAAAAAACATAATGCAAATTATGTGAAAACTGACACCTATATCAATGATGGTTTTAAAAATTCAAATTTGTTTATTTCTGAAGCTGCATTGTCTGTAGAAACTGATGATCAAAATGCATGGTTCATAGATTCAGGTGCCTCAGCTCATATTGTTAGGATTATTAATCCTCCCTTGTCCAAATTTGGTCATATGTCTAAATTGGGAGTCATGTCTAAATCGGGAGTCCATCCAGTCTATTTATAGTCATTAACACCATTGGCTCCACTTGGCCTAATTGGGGCACATTTTTCAGTTACTAAAGTGTGGGGAACACTAATTGAGGCTCACTGCCACTGATTTCACTTGATTGCATCAGTTTAGGAGCCTCCTAGACCAATCCCTACAATTTAGGAAGCCACTGGGAGTGCCGAAACCAACCAGGGTCAGTTCACTTCAGTTAATGACTAGTCAAGCTAAGTTAGGAGTCAGTTACATTCAGTTCTAGTCCTCTACATTCAGTTAGCACTAGGTTTAATTGACTACACTCATGTGGGGCACATTTCTCACCTACCACAGTCAGTTAACCTCAGTCAACACTGAATGTAACACTTGAGTTGTGTTTTAGAGCTCCGATGAACTCCGGTTATGGTTTAGACAAGGTCAGTTAACTATTGAGTCCTCCAATAGTGATTTAGACAAGGTCTTAGTTACCTACAGTCAAGTAGAGTCTATCAATTCAAATTTCCTCATGTGGATTCAAATTTCATGTGGCTATTAAAGCCATTTTACTTCATTGTAATTATCATCTGATTACTTTTTTATTAATGAAAGCATTCACAGCTGCAAGCCATTTTTGCACTGTTTCATTCTTCAATTGCTAAGTAAATTGTGAGATCTACTTTGTGAGTTGTGTATTTGTCTATAGATCTATGTGCTCAAATTTACCTGGTATCAGAGCCTCGGTGGACAAGACTCCTCTCCTCCTTAGATCTCCAGCTGGATCAATTTTTTGGCAAATTTCTCTTTCCAGTACTGCACCAGAAGCGAAGAATTTACCACTTAATATCCCAAGTTAGGAAATTGTTGATCAAGCTTGCTTGATCAACTATGTTGGGTGTGAAGGAAATTCCAAAAGTGCAGACTGTCGACCTTACTTTGTATGTTTGATTGTGTGACAGGTTATTAGCTTTTCTTATAGCATTCGCTACAAGCAGCCCTTTCTTCTCACTGCATTCGCTACAGCAGCTCAGTTCTTCCTACTACATTCGAAATGGCTCATCAAATAGAGCCTCTCACTCCCTTCAACTATCACTAGTGGAACGCAGACATGGTGGTAATGCTCCGCACCAAAGGGCTCTTCAAACTCATAGAAGAAGCAGAGGAAGAGCCAGATTCAGATAAAGACAAAGCTAAGTACATGAATAGCCTTGATGAAGCCCATGGACACTTGCTCTCCTCAGTCTCTAAATATATTTGGTTCCACATCCTAGAATTGAAGACTCCCAAGGAGGTTTGGGACAAGCTTGCCTCCCTATTTCATAAGCATGATGAGATGAGGATCCATCAGCTAGAAAATGATATGATTACTCTCAATCCATCCAATTTCGAATCTCTGAATGAATTCTTCACAAAGTTCAAGAACCTGATATATCTATTGAAGCAATGCAAAGTGGAGAAGGATGAAGATCAGCTCATCCTTGCTATTCTCACAAAGCTCAATGCAGACTACGCAGTCTTTGTATCCACCTTCCAAACAGTAAGGCTCACTACTCCAAATTGGAATATGCCCACTCTTAATGCTTTCATCCAATATCTTATTTCTGAGAATGATAAATTGATCCAAATGGGGATCATTCAATCTCCCAAAGATCTAGTTCAAGTTGCAAGAGGAGATAAGGTAGCGAATGACAAAGGGAAGCAAAGAGATGAGTCCCCTGTGAAGAAAGAGAAGTCAAAAGAACCTTCAGGTTCGAAGAGAAGCAAGAAGAATGGAAAAGGCAAGGTCCTCTACTCTTACTGTGGAAGGGGCTTCCATTCAGAAAGCTCCTGTATGAGAAGACAACTTGATGAAATGGCTCTTCTTTTGAAAAAGTACAACATTTATGTACCTGCTAGGGCAAGGAAGGATGACTCTGAAGAAGAAGAAGAAGAATACCAAAGGAAAGGACATGCACTGAAGGCTTGCTGCACATCAGCACCTGTCCTCCTCATTGATTCTAGAGCTTCCAACCATATGGCTGTATCCAGAGAATCATTCTCTTCTTTTCAATCCTTTGATGGTCCTAGTATTCAGATGGGCAATAACAGTAAAGTCAAAACAAAGGGGAAGGGCTCTGTCCAACTTGAACATGGAAGGTTCAAAGATGTGCTATTTGTTCCCTCCCTAGCTTCAAACCTGTTATCTGTCTATCAGATGACCCATACTGGATCTCCAAAGTGAGTGATATTTGGTCCTGACTCAGTGGAGATCACAGATATCTCTACTAGGAGCATCATAGCAAAAGGTACTACAAATCATGCTTCAAAAGCATATGAGTTCTCACATTTCATGCCTCCTTCAAAAATAGTGCATTCTCAGCAGCCACTTGCAAGGGAAGGTAAAATCATTGCATCTACTTCTTTTACATCTTCTACTAGTATTGAAGATCCATTTATATTAGTTTATGACCTTGAGATTCAGGGTGACTCAGATCTAGATTTAGTCCCTACTTCCAAACTGGAAGCTAGGAAGATGACTAGAAACTCACCTGACATTCAGAAAGGAAAGACTCTTGCGCTATGTCATGCTATCTTACCTCCTTCAGGGAGATGCAATAGACTTCCTGTAAGATGCTATATGGAAAGGGCTCAGTCTTACTACATTCAGAAGAATGGATATGATCATACACCTCTTCATTCAGCAAAAGACAAAGGTTACATTCCTCCTTCCTCCCATCATCATTTTTGGAGAAGAAGGAGAAGTCTACATGCCAGGCCCTAGAATACCTGTGCATAGCACACCATGCATGCTGCTTCACTACCTCACAGAGATGAATATTGCAGCAACATATTTTCAAGTTTTTCAAACTTGAGACCTGATTCTACCTACTTAGCTAGAGGGAGGGATTTTTTCCCTTGTGGTTTTTGCCCGAGCTCCTTGTATTAAGCAGTTACTTTATTTTACTTGATGTAATGGGTGACCTATGGTCTTAGTTATCAGGGCCCACAATTTGTCCAAGTTAGCATTCAGGGGGGTGTTAGGATTATTAATCCTCCCTTGTCCAAATTTGGTCATATGTCTAAATTGGGAGTCATGTCTAAATCGGGAGTCCATCCAGTCTATTTATAGTCATTAACACCATTGGGTCCACTTGGCCTAATTGGGGCACATGTTTCAGTTACTAAAGTGTGGGGAACACTAATTGAGGCTCACTGCCACTGATTGCACTTGATTGCATCATTTTAGGATCCTCCTAAACCAATCCCTACAATTTAGGAAGCCACTGGGAGTGCCAAAACCAACCAAGGTCAGTTCACTTCAGTTAATGACTAGTCAAGCTAAGTTAGGAGTCAGTTACATTCAATTCTAGTCCTCTACATTCAGTTAGTGCTAGGTTTACTTGATTGTACTTATGTGGGGCTCATTTCTCACCTACCACAGTCAGTTAACCTTAGTCAACACTGAATGCAACACTTGAGTTGTGTTTTAGAGCTCCGATGAACTCCAGTTATCGTTTAGACAAGGTCAGTTAACTGCTGAGTTCTCTGATAGTGATTTAGACAAGGTCTTAGTTACCTACAGTCAAGTAGAGTCTATCAATTCGAATTTCCTCATGTGGATTCGAGTTTCATGTGGCTATTAAAGCCATTTTACTTCGTTGTAATTATCATCTGATTACTTTTTTATTAATGAAAGCATTCACAGCTACAAGCCATTTTTGCACTGTTTCATTCTTCAATTGCTGAGTAAATTGTGAGATCTACTTTGTGAGTTGTGTATTTGTCTACAGATCTATGTGCTCAAATTTACACATATTTCTTGTGTCAAATAATGGTTTGATGAATATCATGAGAGCACAAATGAAACACACATATATTTAGGAGATGATATATCTCATAAGATTCAGGGTTATGGAGTAATATGTGTGAATTTACCTAATGGACAAATGAAACAGATTCACAATGTGTTGTATGTTCCAGGCATCAAAAAGAATTTTATTTTTGTTTCCACAATAACTGATCAAAATTTGAATGTAGAATTTATGCAATCTCACTGTCTTGTAAAGGATATTCAGAATCATTATAAATTCATAGCCACAACGACAAGAATTGGAGGATTGTATAAACTTTATGTAACAAAGTCCAATCATCAAGCATTAACATATACAACAATGACAATTGAAGAGTTATGGCATCGCAGGTATGGACATCTAAATCAAAATGACTTAGTACTACTTCAGAAGAAACCGATGATTGAAGGGCTTCCTATTTTAAAGAATGAGCATATAGAATGTGAAGCTTGTGAGCTAGGTAATTAGCATAGGGACGAATTTCCAGCGCATAAAGAGAAGCAACAGAGAAAGATAATTGAATTAATACATACTTATGTATGTGGTCCCATGCAAACAATGTCACTTGGTGGTACAAGGTATTTTCTTATATTTGTTGATGGCAAATTGAGATTTACTTGGGTTTATTTAATAAGGAAAAATAGCGATGTATTTGAACATTTTAAAGAATTTAAAACTATGGTGGGAAAGTAGACAGGAAAATGCATTAAGATTCTCATATATGATCAAGGTGGAGAATATACCTCAGGAGCGTTTAATAGCTACTGCAAGAAAAATGGGATCATTCAACAATTCAGAGTGCCTTCTACACCACAACAAAATGGTGTAGCTGAAAGGAAGAATACAGCATTAGTGGAATGTGCTTGCAACATGTTGAAAGGTAAAAATGTCTCTAATGGTTTTTGGGTAGAAGCCATTAATACTACTGCTTATTTAAAAAATAGAAGTCCAACTAAGATTCTAGATCTGAAAATGTCTTTTGAAGTCCTTTATGGCTATGAACATGAAGTTGGTCATTTAAGAGTATTTGGTTCCAAGGGATTTGCTCTGTTAAGTGTACATTCCTTGGTTGTTGTGATGATCATAAGCCATACAAATTGTTTGATCTTAGTACACATAATCTCATAGCAAGAAGAGATGTGATTTTTCATGAGAATATAGATGATGAAATAAGTAAATATGATGTCTGGCATACTCCTTATGACAACGATGTTCATGTTAAATTTGATATAGATGGTGAATAGGGACAGGTAGAAGAATAAGTACACGAGCAAAAACAGGTACAAAAACAAAGTAAAAGCAACATGGATACTATAAACACTCCTCTTAGAGGGGATCCTACACCTCATAAAAGTGAAAGTGAACAAAGTGGTGGACCATAAAGGAAGTCATCACGAACCATTCAAGTACCCTCTGAGTATAAATATTATGCATTGATGACACAAGTAATGAATGTTGTAGAACCTGTTACTTATGAACAAGCCAAAAATCATAAGGAATGGAAAAATGAAACGAATGAATAATATGAATCAATAATTAAGAATGAAACATGGGAATTAACAGAACTTCCCGAAAACAAAGTTCCCATAGGATGTAAATGGTTGTATAAAACCAAATTTCATGCAGATGGAAATATTGACAAATATAAGGCTAGATTAGTTACAAAAGGGTATTCACAAAAGGAAGTAATTGACTATGAAGACACTTTTGCTCCTTTATCTAAGTTAAGTACAATTAGAGTCATGATTGCATTAGCTACACAACACAATTGGAAAATACATCAGTTATAAGTTAAATTTGCATTTCTGAGTGGTGATTTAAAAGAAGAAGTTTATTTGGTTCAGCGTGAAGGATTTATAAAGAAAGGACAAGAAGTTATTGTCTGTAAGCTAAAGAAAGCTTTATATGGTTTGAAACAAGCACCTAGATCATGGTATATTAATATTGATTCATTCTTTGCTTAGAAAGGTTTTGTGAAGAGCAAAAATGATCCTAATCTATATGTCAAAAAGGATGAATAAGGGAATGTTGTTTTGGTATCCTTATATGTTGATGATTTGAGTATCACCGACAATGCTTCTCACTTGATTGAAGATATTAAAATTCAGTTATCACAGATGTTTGAAATGAAAGATATTGGTGAAATACATTATTGTTTTGGTCTGGAAATATGAAGAAAAGTCGGTAAAACAATGATCACTCAAAGTAAATACACAATGGAAATAGTGGAAATATTTAATATGCGTGAAAGCAAGCTAGTGACAACACCTTTAGAACAGAATGTTAAGTTATCTAGCGTTGATGAAACCAAAGAGGTAAATGGTACTTTGTATCGATAGTTGGTGGGAATTTTGAACTATATCACTACTACCAGGCCATATATAGCATGTTTAGTTAGTATTCTTAGTCAGTTCATGGCTAAGCCACTTGAAAGTCACTGGGTAGCTGCAAAGAAAGTTCTTCGATATCTGAAAGGAACTATTAATTTTGGTATTATGTATACTAATAATTGTGATGTTGAGTTGACAGGTTACTTTGATTCATATTGGACTGGAAATACTGATGACATGAAATCGACTTCATGATATGCATTCAACATAGGTACAGGGGTTGTGTCATGGAGCAGTAAGAAACAACGAACTATTTCTTTATCATCAATAGAAGTTGAAGACAGAGCTCTATGCAATGCTACTTGTGAAGTTTTTTGGTTAAGGAGAATTCTTGAAGATATTGGAAATAAACAAATGAAGCCAACTATTCTCAAATGTGACAATCAAAGCTCTATTAAATTGGCACACAACCCAATTTATCATGCCAGAACCAAGCATATTGAAATTTAGCATCATTTTGTGAGAGAAAAGATACAATAAAATGAAATTGACTTGATCTATTGTAATACCACTGATAATGTGGCTGACATCTTTACCAAGCCTCTTGGAAAGATGAACTTTGAAGAATGCAGGAAACACTTAGGTGTGGTAGAAAATCCATTTCTCCATTAAGGGGAAGTGTTGGATATTAATGTAGAAATGATTAAAATATAAATAGTTGCAATTGAATCCATGTTTGCCTTTATTTATTGTTATCAGATCCATTTTTGTAGGAATATGTTTCTTGTGTAACAAGCTATATATGTAATTATTTTCCTCCTTGATATTTAATAAAGAAAGTCGAGAGCTTTATCTCTCTCTATTATTTCCCATTGAGGGTCCTATTCTCGTATACTCTATTTTTTGGCGAGCGTGGAACATTCAAGAGAAACATGTTCAAACTTCATTATTCAAAGAGCACAGGCAGCTGTGGTGGATCTAGTTTTGTGTTGCTATGTTCTAGAGATTGTAGAATAGTTATGATAAGCATTCTATTATCAAAAATATTGTGAAAGAAGCAAAGAATCCATTTTTCAATTACAGTGTTGTTAGCAAAAGATGGAACATTGAACACGGACGTGTTAAATGTTCAAAAAGTCTGGGTAGATGTAGTGGATGTAATTGTTTTATAACCTCTAGTAAGTTAAAAGCAGGATTTTTTTTAAATGTTTGAACAACAAATCAACAAATGTTAAATAACAAAACGTTGTTTCAAGAAACTAATCAAAGGTCATCAAGGAACATAGATGAGAAAGTGATTGTCAACTAGCAAGGCACACTATTTTTATTCCGTAATCGCGATGATGTAGAATACCACCAAACAATTAACAACATTAGAACCATGTTTTAAAATGAAACCGGTTAAATGCTTGCTTAATCTATTTACTTTATTTTCTGCCTTTGTCGAATAAAGAGAAACAATAGTGTTTCTTGCATGTCCAGTTAAGAGGACCCAAACCAAGATTGAATAGATAACCTGCATGGAATTCGGATCATTTGAGTCTCTAACCTAATTATGTTTGGTAAAACCAAGCAAAACAATATAACTCCATGAAACCAAACTTGACTAACCTTGGATGTACTGAAGTACCTACTTTATTATTTTTTAGTGTTTCTCATGCAGTTTTTCCATAAAGTGAGAGATTAAACCAAGCTCCAAGCACAAACAAATTTTTTGGATCAGTATGAGTCAAATACAAAAGGTTGTCCATAATGGCCAATACAAAGTGTCATCTCATTGAGGTGCAGAATACTTGGAAAACAATGCTATTGAAGACTAAAAAGGGGTTGGGACTGATTTATAGTGATCCATGTGAAATCAGTGAAGGAGATCCAAAGTATACATAGGATTAGAAAGGGAAACCCCTTTGTTTGCAAACCATGTAAACCAAACAGAAACTGTACGTGCCCTACATTTATCATCTCAGAATCTATCTCAAGACCAGAATTCACTTATCTGATCAAATGAGGATCACTGAGTAAGAATGAGATCATCAGCATACAAAATAAGAATCAAGAGCTCATAAGCCACATGTTGAATTCAAACATCAACGACCAGACCATCCTACTGAATATTCTCATGTGGTTGACATGCAAACAAATTTTCATAATACCACGTGTTACTTTCATGTCTTACTTCTAGTGACCATATCGAGAAATCATAAGTGGGAAAGCAAGGAGTGGAAAACAAAGATACGTAATACATATATCATTGATATAGATAACATGATTTACATGATAAAACTCTCAAAAGAGAGAGAAACAAGCATAGTTGTATCACTACTTAAGAAAAGAAAGACTAAATCTAATGCAATACTCTACTCTTTTTCATGTTCAAGGACATTGGACAAGTGACTGACCATGATTTTTAAATGGAGATCATGGACCAATCAAGTGGTAAGACAATTAAACTGTTGTGAATATCAAGAATATGATCATTGTTGGATAATCTATGCACACAATAAAATGGTGATTGTGTGATCATTCAAATACAAAAACAAACTAAGAGTGCACATGATTATAGTGCATTACCAAGTTGATCTTAAACAATCTTCTAATGTATAATATCCTAACATGCCGCATTAAGAGCAAGTTAGGGTAGGATGAATAATTTACAAAATGAGAAACTTTCTACACCATGTAGATGGTTAGGAACTCATAATTTGCAAAAATCCTCAATTAGCTTTGTGTTCATGTTTCACAGGTAAATAAAATACCAGACAAGATCTCTTCACTTTGCTTTTCTTAACTATACATAGGCATTGAGAATCAATCAATGTTGGAGCTTCAACAAACTGACGATTTTTTTTTAACATGGGTGAGATGGCATGAAGAGATTAAGTCTTTAAAATAAGGAGCTGAAGCACAAAGAATATACAGGAGCACAAACTCCTATCATAGTTGGGGTGGTATGAAAATATCAAGTCCTTAAAACAAGGAATTAAAGCACAAGGGATTATGCAAAAGCAATGGTGGCAAGTGGTAACCGTGAACTTCAAGAAGGAAATGAGTAGTCTCCAAAATCTGAAGATCGGGACTAGAATTTTAGAAATATTTTTTCCTAGGTTGTGATGAAGATACATATTTCATTCCCAGTTATAGCATTGCGGACTCATTGGTTTTTTGAAAAGTGCTACCACAATCAGTGTAAATTGGTTGTTTTGCACGAAAGCAAATACAAAAAAAAGAAATACCTTAAGCACAAAAAAACATATTAGGAATAAATACATACAAATAACAAAACCCATTGATGGTGGGGACTAGTTATAAATGCAACCTTCAAAAGGGAGTCTATGTAGAGAGAATAGGTGTATATTTTCCAGTAGAAGAACTAAGAGAGCATCAGATTTCAGATAGTGTTAGGATTATAATCATCCCTTTTCCAATTTGGTCATTATGTCTAAATCAGGAGTCATGTCTAAATTAGGAGTCCTTTCAGTCTAGTTTTAGTCACTAGCACCATTGGTTCCACTTGGCCTAATTGGGGCACATGCACTAGTTACTAAAGTGTGGGGAACACTAATTGAGGCCAACTTCCACTGCTTGCACTTGCATGCATCAGTTTAGGAGCCTCCTAGTCCAATCCCTACAAATTAGGAGCCATTGGGAGTGCCGATACCAACCTCCATCAGTTGAGTTCAGTTGATGACTAGTCAAGCTCAGTTAGGAGTCAGTTACATTTAGTTCTAGTTCCCTACACTCAATTCTATTTAGTTAGTGCTAGTATTGCATTGTTGCATGCAGGTGAGGCGTATTTACTCACCTACCTCAGTCAGTTAGACTAGTCAACACTGAATTAGACACTTGAGTTTGGATTTTGAACTCCGATGAACTCCGATAATGATTTAGACAAGGTCATTTAACCATTCAGTCAAGTAGAGTACAACCAATTAGAATTTCCTCACATGGATTAGAATTGCATGTGGCTATTTATCCATTGTACTTCATTGTAATTAATTATCTGATTACTTTTTATTAATGAAAACTTTCATAGTTGCAAGCCATTTTTGCACTGTGTCATTCTTCAATTTTTGAGTAAAATTGTGTGATCTTTCTTGTGAGTTGTGTGTTGGTCCATATATCTTTGTGCTCAATTTTACATGGTATCAGATCCTCGGTAGGACAAGGCACTTCTCCTACTACAGATTCATACTTGGATCTTTTTTTTTAGCAAAATTGCTCCTTCTAGTACTGCACCAGAAGCGGAGAATTTACCATTTAATATCCCAAGTTAAGGAATTGTTTGATCAAGCTTGCTTGATCAACTATGATGGGTGTGAAGGAAATTCCAAAAGTGCAGACTGTCGACCTTATTTTGTCTATTTCATTGTGTGATTTATGGGTTTATCAGTCATCTTTACTGCATTCGCTACAAGCAGCTTAGTCTCCTTCACAGCATTCACTACAGTAGCTCAGTCTTCTTCACTGCATTCTAGATGGCCCCTCCAATAGAGATTCTCACTCCTTTCAACTATCACCAGTGGAAGGAGGACATGGAGATGCAGCTACCCTCCAAAAGACACTTCAGATTTACAATGGAGGCAAAGGCAGAGCCAATCCATTATGTTGAAAAAGAAAAGTACTTCAATAGGCTTGATGAAGCCTATGGATACTTGTGCTTCTCAATCTCTCGAGATATTCTCTTCCACATAAATGGATTGAATACTCCCAAGCAGGTTTGGGATAAGCTTGCATCCTTATTTGACAAGCAGGATGATCAAGGATCTATCAGCTCGATAATGAGCTGATTTCTCTCTATCCATCCAATTTTGAAACACTAAATGACTTCTTCACTAAATTCAAGAATCTAGTGTTTCAGTTGAAGTTGTGCAAGGTAGAAAAGGAGGATGATCAACTCATCCTTTTCATTCTCTCAAAACTTGGTGCAGACTATTCAGTCTTTGTATCAACATTTCATTTAGTGAAGCTCACCACTCCGAATTGGAGGATTCCTACTCTAAACTCCTTCATTGAATCTCTTACACAGGAGCATGACAAGTTGATACAAATGGGGATCATTCAATATTCCAGAGATCAAGCACTGGTTACAGGAGGACCTAAGGCAGTGAATGATAAAGGGAAGTAAAAGGATGAGTCTCCCGTGGAGAAGGAGCAGTCAAATGAGCCTTCAGGTTCGAAGAGAAGCAAGGAGAATGGAAAAGGAAAGACACTTTGTTATTTCTATGGAAGGGGATTTCATCCAGAAAGCTCCTGTATGAGAAGAACAATCGATGAGATGGCTCTTCTTCTAAAGAAACATAACATTACTGTACCTTCTAGTGCAAGGAAGGATGACCGTAGAGAAGAAAATGAATAACATGAAGAGACATGCAATGCACTGAAGGCTAGCTGCTCAACAACACATGCCTTCCTCATTGATTCTGGAGCTTCCAATCATATGGTTGCATCCAGAGGATCATTATCTTCCTTGCAATATTTTGATGGTCCTAGTATTCAGATGGGAAATAACAGTAAATTTCAAGCCAAATGGAAGGGCTCTATCAAGCTTGAACATGGAAAGTTCAAAGATGTACTTTATGTTCCTTCCCTAGCTGCAAACTTGTTATCTATATAACAGATGACTCATACTAGATCTCCAAAGCGAGTCCTATTTGGTCTTGAATAAGTGGAGATCACAGATATCTCTACTAGGAACATTGTAAGGAAGGGTGCTGCAAATCATGCCTCTAAGGAATATGAGTTCTCACACTTCGTGCCATTTTTAGAACCAGTGCACTCTCAGCAGCCACTTTCAAGGGAAGGTAAAAACATTTCATATAATTCTTTTGCAGTTTCCACTAGTATTGTACATCCAGTTGTATCAGCTTATGAGATTGATATTTAGAGTGATTCAGATCCAGATCCAATCCCTACTTCCAAACTAGAAGCTAGGAAGATGACTGGAAATCCATTTGACATTCAGAAGACTAAGAACCTTGCACTATGTCATGCAATCTTACCTCCTTCAGAGAGACGCAATAGACTCTTTGTAAGATGCTACATGGCAAGGGATTAGTCTCACTGCATTCAGAAGAATAGAGTGGATCATGCACCTCTTCATCCAGCAAGAGGAAAAGGTTACATTCCTCCTTCCTTCCATCATCATTTTGGGAGAAGATGGAGAAGTATGCATGTCAGGCCCCAAGATACCTGTGCACAGAACATCATGCATGCTGCTTCACTACATCACAGAGATTGCAGCAACACATTTTCAAGTTTTTCAAACATGAATCCTAATTCTATATGCTTAGTTAGAGGGGGGGATTTTTTCCCATGTTGTTTTTCCCCCAGCTCCTTGTATTGAGTAGTTACTTTACTTTACTTATCGTAATGGGTGACCTATGGTCTTAGTTACAAGGGCCCACAAATTGTCCAAGTTATCATTCAAGGGGAGTGTTAGGATTATAATCATCCCTTGTCCAATTTGGTCATTATGTCTAAATCAGGAGTCATGTCTAAATCGGGAGTCCTTTCAGTCTATTTTTAGTCACTAGCACCATTGGGTCCAATTGGCCTAATTGGGGCACATGCACTAGTTACTAAAGTGTGGGGAACACTAATTGAGGCCAACTTCCACTGCTTGCACTTCCATGCATCAGTTTAGGAGCCTCTTAGACCAATCCCTACAAATTAGGAGCCACTGGGAGTGCCGATACCAACCTCCATTAGTTGAGTTCAGTTGGTGACTAGTCAAGCTCGGTTAGGAGTCAGTTACATTCAGTTCTAGATCCCTACACTCAATTCTATTTAGTTAGTGCTAGGATTGCATGGTTGCATGCAGGTGAGGCATATTTACTCACCTACCTCAATCAGTTAGACTAGTCAACACTGAATTAGACACTTGAGTTTGGATTTTGAACTTCGATGAACTCCGATAATGATTTAGACAAGGTCATTTAACGATTCAATCAAGTAGAGTACAACCAATTAGAATTTCATCACATGGATTAGAATTGCATGTGGCTATTTAGCCATTGTACTTCATTGTAATTAATTATCTGATTACTTTTGATTAGTGAAAACTTTCATAGTTGCAAGCCATTTTTGCACTGTTTCATTCTTCAATTTTTGAGTAAAATTGTGTGATATTTCTTGTGAGTTGTGTGTTGGTCCATAGATCTTTGTGCTCAATTTTACATGGTATCAGAGCCTCGGTAGGACAAGGAACTTCTCCTACTACAGATTCATACTTGGATCTTTTTTTTTAGCAAAATTGCTCCTTCTAGTACTGCACCAGAAGCGGAGAATTTACCATTTAATATCCCAAGTTAAGGAATTGTTGATCAAGCTTGCTTGACCAACTATGATGGGTGTGAAGGAAATTCCAAAAGTGCAGACTGTTGACCTTATTTTGTCTGTTTGATTGTGTGATTTATGGGTTTATCAGTCCTCTTTACTGCATTCGCTACAAGTAGCTCAGTCTCCTTCACTGCATTCACTACAGTAGATTAGTCTTCTTCACTGCATTCTAGATGGCCCCTCCAATAGAGCTTCTCACTCCTTTCAACTATCACCAGTGGAAGGAGGACATGGAGATATAGCTACACTCCAAAAGATGCTTCAGACTTACAATGGAGGCAGAGGCAGAGCCAATCCATTATGTTGAAAAAGAAAAGTACTTCAATAGGCTTGATGAAGCCTATGGATACTTGTGCCTCTCAATCTCTTGAGATATTCTCTTCCACATAAATGGATTGAAGACTCCCAAGCAGGTTTGGGATAAGCTTGCATCCTTATTTGACAAGCAGGATGATCTGAGGATCTATCAGCTCGATAATGAGCTGATTTCTCTCTATCCATCCAATTTTGAAACACTAAATGACTTCTTCACTAAATTCAAGAATCTAGTGTTTCAGTTGAAGTTGTGCAAGGTAGAAAAGGAGGATGATCAACTCATCCTTTTCATTCTCTCAAAACTTGGTGCAGACTATTCAGTCTTTGTATCAACATTTCATTTAGTGAAGCTCACCACTCCAAATTGGAGGATTCCTACTCTAAACTCCTTCATTGAATCTCTTACACAGGAGAATGACAAGTTGATACAAATGGGGATCATTCGATCTTCCAGAGATCAAGAAATGGTTGCAGGAGGACCTAAGGTAGCGAATGATAAAGGGAAGCAAAAGGATGAGTCTCCCGTGGAGAAAGAGAAATCAAATGAACCTTCAGGTTCGAAGAGAACCAAGGAGAATGGAAAAGGAAAGACACTTTGTTCTTACTATGGAAGGGGATTTCATCCAGAAAGCTCCTGTATGAGAAGAACAATCGATGAGATGGCTCTTCTTCTAAAGAAACATAACATTACTGTACCTTCTAGTGCAAGGAAGGATGACCATAGAGAAGAAACTGAATAACATGAAGAGACATGCAATGCACTGAAGGCTAGCTGCTCAACAACACATGCCTTCCTCATTGATTCTGGAGCTTCCAATCATATGGTTGCATCCAGAGGATCATTATCTTCCTTGCAATCTTTTGATGGTCCTAGTATTCAGATGGGAAATAACAATAAAGTTCAAGCCAAAGGGAAGGGCTCTATCAAGCTTGAACATGGAAAGTTCAAAGATGTACTTTATATTCCTTCCCTAGCTGCAAACCTGTTATCTGTATACCAGATGACTCATATTGGCTCTCCAAAGTGAGTCATATTTGGTCTTGACTAAGTGGAGATCACAGATATCTCTACTAGGAACATCGTAGGGAAGGGTGCTGAAAATCATTCCTCTAAGGCATATGAGTTCTCACACTTCGTGCCATTTTCAGAACCAGTGCACTCTCAACAGCCACTTTCAAGGGAAGGTAAAAACATTTCATCTAATTCTTTTGCAGTTTCCACTAGTATTGTACATCCAGTTGTATCAGTTTATGAGATTGAGATTCAGAGTGATTCAGATCCATATCCAATCCCTACTTCCAAACTAGAAGCTAGGAAGATGACTGGAAATCCATTTGACATTCAGAAGACTAAGAACCTTGCACTATGTCATGCAATCTTACCTCCTTCAGAGAGATGCAATAGACTCTTTGTAAGATGCTACATGGCAAGGGATTAGTCTCACTGCGTTTAGAAGAATAGAGTGGATCATGCACCTCTTCATCCAGCAAGAGGAAAATGTTACATTCCTCCTTCCTTCCATCATCATTTTGGGAGAAGATGGAGAAGTCTGCATGTCAGGCCCCAAGATACCTGTGCACAGAACATCATGCATGCTACTTCGCTACATCACAGAGATTGCAGCAACACATTTTCAAGTTTTTCAAACATGAATCCTAATTCTATATGCTTAGTTATAGGGGGGATTTTTTCCCATGTTGTTTTTCCCCCAGCTCCTTGTATTGAGTAGTTACTTTACTTTACTTATCGTAATGGGTGACCTATGGTCTTAGTTACGAGGGCCCACAAATTGTCCAAGTTAGCATTCAAGGGGAGTGTTAGGATTATAATCGTCCCTTGTCCAATTTGGTCATTATGTCTAAATCAGGAGTCATGTCTAAATTGGGAGTCCTTTCAGTCTATTTTTAGTCACTAGCACCATTGGGTCCAATTGGCCTAATTGGGGCACATGCACCAGTTACTAAAGTGTGAGGAACACTAATTGAGGCTAACTGCCACTGATTGCACTTGCATGCATCAGTTTAGGATCCTCCTAGACGAATCCATACAAATTAGGAGCCACTAGGAGTGCCGATACCAACCTCCATCAGTTGAGTTCAGTTGGTGACTAGTCAAGCTTAGTTAGGAGTTAGTTACATTTAGTTCTAGTTCCCTACACTCAGTTCTATTCAGTTAGCGCTAGGATTTCATGGATGCATGCAAGTGAGGCACATTACTCACCTACCTCAGTTAGTTAGACTAGTCAACACTGAATTAGACACTTGAGTTTGTATTTTGAACTCCGATAATGATTTAGACAAGGTCAGTTAACCATTCAGTCAAGTAGAGTCCAACCAAATTGAATTTCCTCACATGTATTTGAATTGCATGTGGCTACTTAGCCATTGTACTTCATTTTAATTAATTATCTAATTTCTTTTGATTAATGAAAGCTTTCACAGTTACAAGCCATTTTTTCACTGTTTCATTCTTCACTTTCTGAGTGAAATTGTGTGATCTTTCTTGTGAGTTATGTGTTGGTCTATAGATCTTTGTGCTCAATTTTAAAGATAGTGACATATCCTTGTTCTAGTAAAGGTTGGTTTTTATTATCCCAAGACCTTAAAAGGTTTGAGGGGCTTGTACTACTAATCATGTGTGTTTTTTGGCTTGAATTGTGCATTATTGGGAGCTTGTAGTATTTACTTTCATTGCATTGTTGCAGGCCCTGTATTAAGGACTCATGTTTAGAATTAGAATTACTAGTATTACATATTCAATTTTGAAATGGAAAAAATCTTCCTACAGTAGCATCTATAAATGCTTTGTAGTCCATGTAGAATAATTATATTGCATCATTCTAGGACAACTGCGAGTGATCACTAATGATTATGTGTTTAGAATGATTCACTAGTATTTTAGAACCAATATGGGAAATGGAAAAAATAATTCTAGAGTAGCATGTATGAATGCTTTCTAATCCATCCAGTATAAATTATATATTCCAGAAACATATAAGGAGAAATAGTGGATATCGAAATCCATTACCAGAATTAAGATCTGATCACTTTGCATCTCTTGGCAGGTCTACACACAGTGGTCTTGGACATGAAAATATAGTGTGGATCTACTTGTTTCTAGATTAGATGAAACAAGATTCCATCTTTATCAGAATTTCCCTTTTGGAAATTATTTTGAGTATCAAGCATTTTCCATTGGTGCTCTCTCCCAAGTAGAAAAAACTTACTTGATAAGGAAGTTTGAGACATTCCCATAGTGTTCACATTATGAACTTGTTCATCGTGGTATTATTTTAGCCAAGGAAGCATTGGAAAAAGGAAAATTGAGTGGTTCTAATTGCAATGTAGATTATTGAATTACTTGAATATAGGACAAATGAACCTCCAGTAGATGTGGCTCGAGTTGAGGAGAATAAGGTGTTGTGCAATATGATATAGATCAAGGTGCATCCCCCATTGAGACCTAATTTTGGGAAGTCATATGTTTAGATTAGATCACCTATTCCATTTGAGAAGAAGCAGGTACCATGAACATAAACGGAAAATGATTTCAATGCTAATATTTAGGGATGAACCATGGTTTGACAAGATTGTCTTTATTTTATCCTGTTAGTTGATATACTTCAGTCTCTACTAGTATACATTATCTTGATAAATGTCTTGTTGCTTCTCATTTTTATGTCTTATCAATTCCACTCACTAAGATTGCCAATATTGATATTAAGTGTTTGGAGGTTTCTCCTAAATCACAAACTTATTGAAATATGAGTTACTTCCATTAATATATGATATCATAGGGAAAAAACCATCCTTCTGAATTGTGTTATGTTGTTGATTTCAAGTTTCAACAATGTGGCAATCATTCAAGAAATAATTTAATATGTAATTTAGATGATTTCATTATGCATAGAACTCATGTTTTCTACTTCGCCATCGTATTGGTGTGATTTATTTACATTACTTATAGAGGTGTAAATTTGTTGGAAGAGGTTTCTTGAATTAGGGAGAAGATAAACAAGTATTGTTGGTATCTTAATCTTTGTTACATTACAAGAACAATGAGAGGATTTTTTTCACAATTGAATACAATATTAAACTGCATTATGTTGCTACAAATAGTTCTTATCTATTTGCAACTATGATTTGGATAGACCAGGACCGTTTCACAAAGCACATACAATAGAATTTCACCCACTTCTCCTTACACAGATGATAAAAAAATTAAGTAAACCCACTAAATTCTAAATGGATAATTTTTCAATTTTTCCCTGATTCTAGATAGATAGATCAAAGAAGATTTGAGAACTATTTTATCTTCTAAAGATTCTCGGACCCAATTTCATCAGAAGCATGTATTTAGAATGAATTAACAGTGATCCACCAAGTTTTTGGGACGCTGGAGTGTGGGAGTGGGGAAACACACATTGGAGACGTGTAGAGACACCCAAAAATTTTGGGGTATTTTGGGGGACAGGGGGCATCAGGGTCTCTAAAATTATATTAAAAAAAATAGAAAAATAATAAAAATATGAACCCCAACATATAAACTATTATGTTCCTGAAGAGTTTAGTGTAATGTAAATTTAATCCTTATAGCCAAGCATATCATATTGATGTTTGCTTCCTTTCATTTGTTTATATTTCTATTTATAATGACCATTTAGTGTAAAAGACTAAAATTTAATATGAACCATTTTTGTTTTTAAGTAAAAAAAATTAAAAATTCGAGGGGAGTGCCAGCCTGTGGAAGCCCCCCATTTTCAGGAGGGGACGTGTGGGAGCCCCCCAATCTAGGAAACTCCTAAGCTAGTGTTTCCCCAAGTTTGGCAGAAATAGGGGCACTGGGAAACATTTCCCATGGAGCCTCCCAACACCCAAGACGTGGGAAAGAGTTTGTTTCCATTTTGGAATTCATTAGTGGATTTCTTGTGAGCTTACAAAATCAATATTTCATGTTCAAGGTGGTTTGTTTATTTTCAAGCATGGAATTTTATGCCTTACTCCAAGATCATAGCAATGCAAAAACTAGCCTAGTTATTCTTCCAACTTGATGGTGTCAAGTTGGCCCTAGCTCTCACTATCATATTTTAAGATGCATATTTAATTATTTATGTTTTGGAAAACATTATGAAATCTCATGGATTCCAAAATCCAATATTCAACCACCTTCCACTCATGGACATATGGGAAAACAAAAGTAGTTACAATCAAGTGTTGTTACAATCAAATGATGCACTCTTCAACCAAGCTTTCACTGTTTGAGGTATGTTATTAATTCTAGATTATTCTCCTTATGAATTCCATAGAATTATACCTCACTCCACTTTAGGGAAACAACATAGTGCTCAATATGCATCCACTTCATATCTGAAATAACTCTTGAAGATACACATTGATGTATATAGAATCATAATCACATTCTCCAATAAGATCACCCTCTTCCACAGGCCACACATAACCTAAGTTACCACACAAGAAACTTGGGAATCCTCCTCATGGAGGATGCATTCACCTAGCCAACATTATCTACATCAGCAAAATAATCATTGAGGGTTCTGCATTTCTAATTCTTGTTTGACTTGAGTGTAATTGTGTTTTGACATCTAGATGCATCTTCCCAACTCTATGGATTCATGTATTAATATTTTTAACATGTTCTCATATTGTGTGGAAACTTTGTTTTCTATATAATACCAGTTGGTATACCAAATAAATATTAGGTCATTTTATCAACAAAGAGAACTAGTGCACTCTATATTTTTCTTGTTGTATTATTTGATATCAAATATTCTTTGGACTATTTTTAGTTTGGATACTACACTTCCTATACAACCTAGGTTTTGCAGGTTACAGAGTTTAGAAATACATCAAATGGTATAAGAACATAAATCCATTACTTTCTCTCCATCATAATCCTATTCTTGGTTACCCTCTTAGCTTAATCAATCCTTAGAAGCAGGATTCTAGATATGGGTCGCTAGAGTGTGTCACCCCACCTATATCTATGTTAACACCTACTCTATGTCTCCCCTCTAGTATATTCATTATTGAGTGTTACTCTTGCCTAGGAAATAATATTCTTTTATGTGTATATGTAATATGCAGTTTCCCAACCGTGCCACCCAGATAACAACTTCTCAAGTCATTTTTCAATTGTGTATTAGGTACTTTTATGGGGTTTTCAATTCTTCAAATATATCAATCTTAGCACCAGGATTTGAGATGGATCTTATATGTTTGAAAGAAGTACTTAGTACTATAATTGCCAATGATCCCTCATTGTTAAACACAAAGTTCAGCATCATTCTAATTTTCCTCTACCATAAATCCCTAATTTTATTTCCAACCCTCAAACTTGTAGTGTTCCTATGATCACAAATTCTTTTTCACCTTGCCCCACAAACCATATTTTTTCTTCCCCTAAGGCCCGTAACACAACTATATGGTTTCCTCTTCATTAAGCTCACAGTCACTCTACTGTAGATTGCAGGATCCTTAATTGCATTGCCCCTTCCAAAACACCATTTAATGATCTCTCTTACCCAAAAACTAAATAATCCCTCCCTAAAACCTCCTCTCCTATAGATTTAGAAATGGTTTCATTACCCAACCCTATCACACATTGTCCATATCTCATTTTTCTTCCTTAGAACCACACCATCACATCTCCCATCTCCCTCTTCACACACAACTACCAAATTAAGGACCATATGGCCACAATGACCCTCATTAATGGTATTCAAAAGAATCTAGTTTCCCAAACACTTGTTTAATGTCTTAAGTTCCCTAACACACCTTTCCCTAATGCACCCTTAGGATGGGTGCAATAGAATGGACTCAATTGACTTATCCACCAACACTATGTCATGACCTTTGTGATTATCCCCTTTAAAGACACTTTAGGTTATGATGTCTCACCTTTGAATTACTCATACCTCATCTTAGGACTCCCCTATGAACAACAATGCCACACCATCTATAATGCTCACCATAACACCTAACCTCTAGTCAAAGAAAATTGCAATAAAAAACTCATCAATGTTGGGCCCCACTAATCAACTCCCTTACTAGCTACAATAAATCAACATCAACAAGTTCCTTCCCCTTCATGTTTTCCATTCTCCTTCCCAATCCTCTCCAACAATAACATTCCCTAAATTACTTGTTCCAACAACTTGGATCACACCCATGGTTCCTTATTCTCTTAATCCTATGTTTCCTCTTATTCCACTACTTTCAAAAGTAACTCGGCTACAAGCCAATATATACTCCTCCATAACTCAATTGTAGATTCATCCATCACACTAGTATATTCCACAAGTTTCACAACTCTCTATGCATAACAACTTTACCCTCAACACTAACAATGCCAATTTTTCACAACACCTCCTCGATATTGTAGTCCTCCAAAGGCATCTTCCACACTCCAACTTTAAAATGTCCTCTTTGTTAGGATTAGCCACTAGATATTCCTCCAACACCGTAAAATCACAAGTGTCTAGTTGCATCCTACACACATGGACTAGCATCATCCATCACATCCCAACAACAAACATATTCACTCACCATTGGATCGCCATCTCTAGTGTGTTAGTTATTAACCCTCTCCAATAGGGTTTTCCCTATATGTCTCAACACTACATCATTTGATATTTGTATTTACCAAATTCCATTATGTTGATTAAGTGGTTATACACTCTTCAAGTACTTTTCAAACATTCTAATCAACTCTTAAGCATGCATGTAACTTTGGCATCAACAAGTTCTACATAGCACCTAACATATTTCTCATAGTTAGTAGCTTCAGGTAGTCGTTTTAGCATTGACCATCTCCTTCTAGTGCAACTATACCCTCATTAAAGTAACAAGTTTCTCTCTCATTGCGTGACATGCCTTCACTACCATCCTACTCTATCACATAGACACAAGCCAGATCCTTCTTGGTATTGTCTAGAATTTTTTCCAACACATGGCACGTATTGTTTTTAGGCACTAACTATGGGCCTACATTCTGTTTCTTAGCTAAATTTTCATATGGCAGATACTACCTTTAGAATGGCATGGCAAAAGAAAATCCCTAGTGGCCCTTTTCCAACCTAGAAACACATTCATTACTTTTATGCTCCGTCACTATTTCTCTCTTGCTAGGTTGTCTCCTACTTCACACAAATCATGCAATGTATACCATTCATCTTCCAACTTCATGTATATACACAACTCTAGTGATGGCCATTCTACACAATTATCCTTCTTTTATTACACACGTCTTTCATAGTTTTTTTATAGCATGCACTGGCAATAACCTAGAGACTACACCTCACTAGATCTAGTTCCACTACTTGTCAATAGCATTTTGTATGGTTCCATTCTTAAATCAAGAGGGATTAGGGATGTACATCACTTCATTTGTGCCACAACTTCATATATTACCACTCCCCTCATTAGTAGGAGCACTCAATTTTTTCAACAACCATCAACACCACAAGGCCTCAACATTCTAGAATATTCCATCAAGGTAGCTAAAGTCATCGATCCATTCTCCCTTAGATTCTACTTTGTTGTCAATTCTACCTAGGTCTAAAACCGAGGATGCTTTCAAACTAAACCATAAGAAATTGATGTATATAGATCCCTAGCCACCTTCCCAATAAGGATTCCCTCTTCCAAAGGGCCACATCTAGCCTAAAATACCTTGCAAGCAACTTGAGAATCCTCCACATTAATGATGCATTCACCTAACCATCATTATCATTATTTAGCTCAACAAAGTAATCATTGAGGGTTTCCTTATTTCCAATTCTTGTTTGACTTTTCTGTAATTATATGTGAACATCCAGATGCATCTTCCCATTTCTAGGGATTCATGCATTAGTATTTTAATATGTTTTCATCTTATGCATACAATTTGTATTTCCATATAAGACTAGTTGGTCTTCCAAATAAAGATTAAGTCACTTTTTTTCCAAACAAAACTAGTGTTCTCTGTATTATTCTTATTGTGGTTCTTTATATTGAATATTCTCTTGGTTATTTTTCCTTTTCCTCGTGCACTTTCTCTATAACCTAGGTTTTATAGGTTACATAACTTAGAAATACATCACACATGTAGGTCCAAGAGGATCCCCACATGAATCAAGGGAATTTTAATACCCTTAATGATTGCCATCAAGTTCCAATTCCATTCAATATTGGTGATTAAGGATGGGTGTACCTACATAAGCAATGATTCCAAGGAAAGAAACCATCACAAACTCTATCAAATGAAATATGGTTCCTACACAATTCTAAAGTTGATGGGTTCCAACACCTTCGAGCTCGATTTACCTCGATTGTTGAGAATTCATGTCCCATCTTTCCAATCAACTAAAGTTATATGGCCCATCCCAGTTGAGGAAGAGATATGTATCTATCACCCTAGACATAGTGTGCCATATATTTTACTACCATTGGACTAAGTTACTTTGTAGAAATTGCACATTATCATCACTAATAGGGGCACTATTTCCTCTTAATTAGTTGAGATTCAACACAAAATCACTACTAAAGCTAAGGGATAGTGGAGAATGAGTTCAACAATCAGTTTCCTCATCTTCAACCACAAGTAGGGACACATTACTAAAACATAGAGGAATTGATACATGAGTTGAACCAAGATGCATTTATGAGAATTCATGAGCTACAAGATAGTAATTGATTCTGAAGGTTATATCTTTTAACTCGGTTAATTATGAATATGAAAGACCTCTTAGTAGTTATTATTATTATTTTATAGTGTTTATTATATTTTATTGCTTTGGAAACACATTCAACTTTGATAATGACCATCTCAATTTTCATTATATGTTACCTATAAGAAAGATAAATAATAGAAAGGATGTGTGTGCTTCTCATCTTATTTTTGAGCATTTTTTCTGCAATCTTATTTCTTGTATCATCAAATATTTATATGGGAATGGGTTCAATTAGATGACATGCAAAGAGATTCAAATATTCAATTTATTGCAAATATTTTATGTTTGAAAAATGGTCCATAGAAAAATCATTCTCTGTGAGATTCAAATGTTGTAAATGTATTGAGTTGTTCAAATTTCGAGGGATCCTTCCACTGAATTTATTGGTAGAAATTTTTGACAAGGTCTAACTATGCCATTTGAATATGTCTTGTGGTGTCTACCCCAAACAAGTTTTTCTTACATCAATCTCTCTTTTAGTGAACCCTTAAACCATAGGCAGGTTACTTAATAAATTGTTCATGCATAGTCTTAGTATGTAGATACATATAGTCTTAGTGTGTATATAAGTCAAGATAGATAAGCCTAGTGAATGCATTTTTTCTCATGTCTATTCCCCCATATAAGCTACATTAGACAATGGATGAAAAGTACATATAAATAGGTTATTTGAGTACATATTAGTGTCCTCTACAAATAGGCAAATTTCTTTGCAACTGATGAACAAAGGAAACAATATTGATCGCATTTGATAGCTTTTGGGATAATATAGATATCTTTTTTAATAGAAGTGACAATATAGATGAATGCCTCTACAATTTCACTTCACCATCACCACAAATGAAATAAACCAATCTAAATAATAACAATAAACCCTACCCTAAACTATAATCCAAATTGCATATATGTAACTTATATATCTGCAACAAAGGGAATTCCAACAACTAGTAAAACAAAATATATAAATTCCAAATCAAATAACATGGTGTACTCTTGGCTCTTTAAAATTATTAATTTTAAAATATATTTATAAATCTCATTATATGTGATGAAGATAAATATTATCAAAACATTAAAAAGTTGAAAAATTTAACAATTAATTATAAAATAAACATTTATAATTAATATTTTCAAATAGTAATATTTACTATATATTTCTTCAATATTATTATTATATAATAATACATATTTTATTATACTTACCATTATTATATATACCTCTTCTCGATATCCTTCCCAATTTTACACAAACTTTGAAATTGTCTTGCTATTAACATGTATCATATTCCTCTTCTCAATATACATACCGATATTACACATACAATTTAAATGTGTCCTCCTCTTAACATGTATCCTATCCGAAACATATAACAATGATAAATGTAAATAAACAAAATAAAAATAAAATAAAATAATCTACCACGATTAAATATACTCTAAAATATAAGAGTCCATAACATATATAATAAATGTGAATAAAAATAAAATCTACTACCATTGAATCTACCCTAAAATATAAGAGTCCAAAATAATACTCCAAAGTAGAAGAGTCCAAATAAAATAGTGACATCTTTTATCCCTGCATAGCTCATGACTTGCATTTTACTATCAGTTATTAATGCGTGACACTCAACCATTTATAATCTAAGCTATATAGCATTAGCATTTAGTGCCTTTTTAGTTCTGCATATCTCATTTCTTGCATTGCACTATCCGTAATTAATGCGTGACACTCAACCATTTATTTTCTAAGCTATATAGCATTAGAATTTAGCATTTAGTACTAGTGCATAATCTTTACCAGAATTTCTCACCAAATTTTCTTTAAAAACTCACATAATGCCATATTGCTTTGTTATATTTCAACACCTTTAACTGCTCACGGTTGTGACTCGTGAGTCGTGACTGTCTGAACAAATGCTTTCCCGAAAACATCCGCTTACCCGTGTTAGCTACGTTTCACCAAAAACAGCCTAACTTTCCGTAAGGACATTAAATGTAGCATGCAATCAAATCCGGTTCGGTAGGGTACCGAAATTTCAGAGACCAAATAAATAACTTCTGATACAAGTGTTCATTAAACGACGATAGTCATCCGGTTCAGTAGGGTACCGACATTTCAGAGACCAAATAAACAGCTTTTGATACAAGTTTTCATCAGAAAACGAAAGTCAAGATTTACAACTATGGAGTTTCATTGTTCGATGTGAAACATGAACCATAGCTGCAATCAAATTCGACTCATACATGTCGATGTTGACGCAGCTGCAATCAAATTCGGCTTATAAATGTCGATGTTGACGCTGCTAAATTTAGCAGCGCCTTAACCTTGACGCATAAATTTGGAGCGCCTTAGCATTCACGCATCGGTTGGTTATGAAATAAACTTTTCATTTTCATAATGAAGTAAGTATAAGTAGTTTGATTTGTGATTATTATAAATGTTAAAAATATTAAAAAATATTTTAACCAATAATGAAAGAATAAGTATATAATTTTGTTAGTTTTTTATTTTATTATTATTATGAGTAGTTTTTGAAATTAAAGTTTAGTAAATTATACATTAAGTTGCTCTAGATTGAAAAGACTAATACTAAACAAATATGAAAACAGTTGGAAATTAATACTCAAAAAATCTTTTGTTTAACCAGAAGTGATGTATTATATGCTGAACCATAGGTATCAGTTTTAGCTACACTTGTTTCACCAGCCTCATCAACAACTGTGGAACCAGCTGAATTCCCAAAAGCATTTCCAGCATATCCATAAGCAGTTGAAAGAGCATCATTTCTAGCGTAAGTTGAAGGAGCATAATTACTAGCATCCCCAGTATCAATTGGACCGGCATAATTTCTATATAATGTGCTTTATGAAAGAAAAATTAAAAAATAATAATAATAAAATAAAATAATTAAGTTGTTTTAGATTTTAGAAAAAAAAGATAAAAAACCGTTGGAAATTAATCTTTAATATAATATGATGTATGAAAGAAAAATAGAGAAGATAATAATAATAATAAAATAATGAATTCATTATAATTTTCAATAAAAAATTTAATTTTAATTTTAATTTTACTTTTTCATCCTATTTTTTATATATGTTTATCCATTTCCTCTAAATAATTCATAACCATCTTCTTAAAAATAATTTTATTTTATTTTATTTTATTGTTATCCTCTCAATTTTTCTTCCATATATCATATTATATTAACTATTAATTTACAACCTTTCTCTATCTATATATTTCGTTAAAGTCTTTTTAATCACAACTTTTTGTGTGGTTCCCTAAAGATGAGTGGAGTGTCCACTCAAAAAGTGAGTTTCAGAAACTTATTGAATTGTTAAAGATATAACAAAATGTCTAACCATTGTGATTTATACACTCCAAGAAGTACATAATTAATTTTGTCATTGAATTATCCGTGTAGATAAGTTGTGATAAGATGCATTGTTAAAACAACTAGCCATGTGTGCTTTTTGTGGTGCAACATTGGTATGCCTAAAGGTATAGTTTGATTTGTGATTAACCCAAGCCAACTAGCCCTAGCCCAAGCCCACCTAAGTTACCCATTCCTCTCGTTACAAACACTACCATAAACACACACAGGGCATTGTAGGAATACCAACTCCTAGAATAGATGAAATATGAAATCAAAACAAAATGTTGAAAAAAAAATTTAATAATTTTTTTTGTGATTTTAAGAATAATAAAGATTTATCTATTGTTAAGATAATTAAAATATTATGTTTTTTTGTAAAACTATAAACAATTAAACTATTTATAAATTAAGTTATAAAAATAATAATAATAAAGATAAGATACAAATTTCTCACTCATATCAATTACATTTGAATCCTAAACTTTACTCTATATATATAACTAATAAAAACTTATCTATTATTAAGATAATTAAAATATTATGTTTTGTTAAAAGTTAATAATAATTAAACCATATATAAGTGAAGTTATAAAAAAAATAATGATAATAAGATACTAATCTCTAAGTTATATCAATTACATTTGAATCCTAAACTTTACTATATATAACTAACTTAAACCTGATTTTATCACATAATCAACAAAATTTATGTTAATTAAAATAAAATGATATTCTTTATTAAACTTAACTTTATTTCTCAAACAAAACTATAAATGAAATCATAAATAAATAAAATGTGATAATGAACAATTCTTGAGTGGCCACCTAACACATCCCAAGTCTATTAACCCTGAACTTTACCAGTTAAAAAACAAATCCATAGTCTCACTCGAGAGAAAGAACTCTCTCATTTTGAATAAATAAAACATTTTATGTAGGAAAAAAATATGGTTATAAATTTTTATTATATAGAAAATCTGAAATTAAGATTATTTTTGTGTAATTTTGGTTTTAAAGAGCACTAAAAATGAGCAGAAAAGACCCAATGATGACTTATTTATAGAGAAATACTATGGCTTTATGAAGTCTTTTTAAAGGTCTTTTTAGAGACAGGATTTAGATTTTGAATTTGGTTTATGTCTTTTGATAATAAAAAATACTATATTTTCATTTCTTATTTGAAATATTGAATATAATGTTTTTTTTAAATAGAGAAAATTTATTTAAGAAAAAAATACTAAAGTTGTTTAATAAAAGTTTACAATGTTTTTGGGTGAAAAACTTTGCTAATTAACTCTAAAACAAATATCAAGCACAAAAAATATTCCTAGTAAGATACATACAACTTGAAATTTTTCTGGGACAAATTATGCTTTTATTTATTGTCTTCTTGTTGTAAGGAATGCAACTTTTGAGTTTCTTTCTATGCTTAAAAGCAAGGACTAGACTTGGAAATTCCTTTATACATTTCATTTTACAAATGGAATCATAATAATGTTAATAATGTTACAACGTGAGAACAATTCCAAGTTTTTTCCAATATTTTCCCACTAATAGTTTTGAATAAGTATGAATGTTAATGATGTTTCTCCACAAGACAAACTTCTCTCTATTCACTACCTTTGTTAATGCATCCACTATATTATCTTCCATTCTACACAGTTAATTTCATCACCTAATTCTAATTTTTCCATAATAAAATGGAACGCCGTATCAATATGCTGGCTTTAACATTGTAAGTTGACTTCCTTGTAAGTGGCCATTTAACTGTCACATTCTATTTCCAAACTACCATGTTTGATACCAATAACATTGTATAATCTTAATAACCGAAGTGTTTCTTTAGCAGCTTCTATCGCAACAACCTATTATGCCTTTGAACTAGATAAAGAAACAATGGATTGCCCCTTAGTCATCCAACAAATTGCTCTTCCAAATACATTTGTGACAAACTTTATGTTGCCCAAATCTTCAACTCAATCTGTATCAATAAACCCATGCAAGTAAAAAGTAATACAAGTCATCATCCTGGGTGCCTTGCAAACCCCTGAATATTTTTTCAATGGAAATAGATGGGTCACTTTTTTTTTAGCAGGGACCAATTCTCAAGATAGTAACACAACACGAAATGGCCAACTCTTCAACAAAAGAGCACTTACAGATACAAAAAGGGCTCTATTTTGAGCTAAAGACTTGCATTTTATTTCAGACATTGCTATCGACAAATTGCATTCTAGAGAACAATTTAGGTAATCAGCAAGCCATATGTACAGGTTTTAATAACACCGTTCTGACATGGTGTTGTAGTTTGCATTCTGATAATAAAGAACATCAAGTATAATAGATAACAAAGAACAGAGTGTTTGAACATTTCCAAAGGTCAAATCCTTCATCTTCACTGCTGCTGAAAATGTTGCATTCTAAAACCAAAATACCATCTCAAGCACAACATTGGATATCTTAAGAGTAAAAACTTGTCATATTTTAGATCACAATGAAATTAAGTGTATTTTGGAGGTTCGGACAAAATACATTCTTACACAATTATTCCACCATTTCCATTAACAAAGTTCAGGCAACTATTGTTGTTGGTTCCACGATGGAGGAAGAGAATCAAGAAAGATATCCATTTCTCTGTTTTAGATTATTACCATAATTTAAATGTTTTTGTAAATAGCTGAATATCTGATGTTTATTCAAGAGGCCAATATAAATCTGATGCCCAATATAATTTGGAAGATGCCAATCAAATATTGACATAACAATAATTTTACTATTTAGTATGAATAGGAGCATTTTGTACTTTACATTGTATCCACACTTATCTAAAGACTGCGTGATTTCATGTAAGATTCCCAAATAAACTACTCTCTCAAATGTTTAGAATATAGCGTATTAAGATAGAAAACGCAGACAAAAATCTCTGTGAAAGCATCTAATGGGATTCAGTTTAACATCATTATAATTAGCCTCAAACTCAAAATTGCTTATCAAGAAATTTATCAAGAAATTGGAGTCCTTGTTGAGATTTACAGAAGTGATAAGGAGAACACATCATATAACAATTATTTGCAACTGGTTTGTACTTGTATACTGTGAAGTGGCATGAAAATTTGAAACATTACGCACTTGGTGCCAAATCTTGAGAGTTTCAATAAGAGAATAGATTGGGAATTGGAGAGAAACAGTTTTACCATGCCAAAATACTGTTTAGCCTTTAGGCAATTATTTACTTTAACTGAATGAAACTAATAAGGACAGTGGCCCAACAAATTGTCTATGTACATGATTTATCACTTTTACCTACCAAAGCTCAGAACTCAAATATAACTCTACCCACGTTCTCACTGTGGCTTGGGAGATGCACACAATCCACTTAAAAAATTTCGATAATGGACTAGCTTCTTCCAATTTCATTCATAGAAGTCCATCATCATGACCCATCCAATACTTAGAAGGCGCCAACAATGGTAAAGATAATCCAAAACTGCAGTTGCCAAGACTCAAGAGTCCAGTACAATGCAACAGGTATGAAGAATGGCACATTGGCATATGTATAGAAGTCTGCTCTCAATGTTTTGGTCCTAAGACATTTCAATGAGAAAAAACTAACCAATCCAATTGGAGCGACGGAGTTTATTCTTAAAACTCATGGTGGCTGTATAGAACTAAATGTCTTATTACACATATCATTATCTTCCAAGAATCAAAGGTGTTTGCTTTGCATGGTTACTGAACCGATAAGCCAGAAAACTGTAGATTTTGTTGCTCTTCATCGTGGATGCAGGCTAGTTGCCTCAATTCCTCAAAAGCGTGCATAGTTTCTTCATCAAATCCTCCTGCAAACTGCAATTTGGATAGAAAAATAAAAAGAGAAGAATCATTATTTAAACTGGTTAAAAATATTTCAAATCATGCTTGTAAGACTTCATGTTGTGCATAATGGGAATATTACCTGATGAGCTCTGAAAGCAAAACGCACACCTTGAAGCAGCAGAAACTCCTGTGCAGGCTCATTCTCAGGGCTTCCAATTGACTCAAGCTCAATAGATATTCGGTTCATGTACTTTTTGGCTAGTTTAACAGAAGCAACCTTTATCTGCTTTAAAAGGAGGCCAGTTGATCACTACGTTATGATGATGAACTTAAGCCAACATTTAAAAATGGGACATAAATACAACAGATATAGGACTGTAAATGACAATTGATTGTTGAATGCAGCACAGCATCACCTCTTCCATGTAACCCTTCTAATACCGATAGACTACAAAAAGCATTATTTTTCATCTGAAGACAAATGTTAAAAAGTGTCAATTAAAGCCGGACTTTAAGAAAGTGTCAACTATTATTGAGAGTTCAGCACAATCAAAATGGCAACAATTTATTAAATCTATTTTAACCCTGGATCTGCCAAGCACAGAGAATGATTAAATCCCTCAAGGTGTAAATTTTTTCTTAAATTTTGCACTCTAAAAAAGGTTTGCACCTTAAGGGATTTGATTCCTTGAGAGGCTTGGTAGAAGTGGAGTTAAAATCTCTCATATGTGCTCAAAATTCCTCATATGTGAATCCCTGGTTTAATGATGGCTCAACCCCCAGATCACATAGCAAGAAGTATCCAAGTTTCATTAATTTATTTAGTTTTAATTAATTGGAATATATATCTCTTTGGGTTTTAACTTTAGGATAAGGTCGACATTAAAATTTTTGTATTTACTTAATATTTTATTATTTTTTAAAGTAATTCATAATGACTCTATTTGAAGATAACCTCACTCCTAAATTTTTGCATCAGGTACCTAGCTCTAGATCAGAAAACAGAAACTTGATTGCTCTGAGAAAACTTATAGCATGTTTCATCCCAAAAGCGAAGTGGATTGGAGGGATGTCCTATAACTTGCACTGAATATTGTAGCTTTCAGAACAAACATGCTTTTTCTCACCATTAGAAACTTTAAGATGCTTTAATATTCACTCTTGTGCAGCTGGTTTTCTGAGCCTTCAAGAGCTGCAACCAGTTTCATGTGGACTTATAATGGGAATTGGTGAGAAGGTTTGAACTGGAGGGTGTTGCTCATCAGACAATCAAAATTGGTGATAATTTATAAGTCTAGACAACAACAATTTGTTTTATTTCCAGTTTACTTCAGATACTTAAGGATGTAAAATGTAACGGGCAGAAAATTGTAATCTGGAGAGATAAATACAAGAGAAGCTGTTCACTTAAGTATTTATTAAACACTACCCAAAAGGTCTTTTCTGGAGGGGAATGGCCTCATAAGAGTTCTGAAAATATCATTCCCAGCCAGAAACCTGGGCTCTGACTTTCTGGAAAGAACATTTAATATTTCTCTAAGAATAATTTTGAAACATAATCTCTTTCCATTCAGAGCGAATGACGACAATATCAAGAAAACTTCAATAAAATATAAATGCATTGATGCAAGTACGAAAGTCACTTCAATTCACCAATGACTACCTTGCTTATCATTCCGTTGTCAAGCATCCAATCAGTTGGAATATCAAACTCTTTGTAGACAGTTATTGCTGTTTCTCTCTTACGTAGCAGGTTATAGACACTTTGCTCCAGCCTGCCACAGTAATAATATGATCAGAAACAGTTATATTGAAATTTGAAAATACCTTAGATACAGAACTGCAGCAACAGCAATCTAGAAGAATTGTAAATTCTTACTTTTCTAATAACAGTGTCATCTTCTTTAAAGCGACATCACAAGGCTGACGAAGATCATCTTCATATGACCAAATTTCCGATTCCAACCTTTTTGAATCCTGGTATCCAAAGGCAGCTTCTCGCATTGTGTCAGCTTTTTTCTCTGGCCAGTCAAAATGTTTCAGGACTGCTCTCTCATCTACCTGCAACAAGGAATTTGTTATTCATGAGATCACAAGGCAGAGACCCTTATACAACTCCCTTGTATCTACATTCTAGTGAATACTTGCAAATTGAGGAGAATGGCACAAAATATTTTCATTCGAATGAGGATTAGTACAAACAATATATCTAAGATAATCTAACTTACAAGGAAAGCAAGCTCATCATCAAGCCACTGAACAAAAGCTAGAACATCGTCCATGTCAGTATAAGCTGCAGCCTGCACTTCTCTTATCAAGGATCGGACAAAGTCACCTTTTGTCTCCACATCCGATCTGATCTACAAATTTCAAAAGGAAGAAAAAACATGTTTATGGCATTGGCCTAGCAAAACAAAACAATAACTGAACCATATTTCAAATAGTAGGGGAACTCAAACAAAGTTTAACTCACTGCCAGCAAATGTGCAGAACGGTTCTTAATTTCTCCAATCATGTCACTGTGAGCAATCGCTACATCTTGATTCTCAAAAAGTCCAGTTCCACATGAATCTTTTTTTGCATCCCGTTTCATCAATGAATGGTAAAACTTGACTACTTCTGGAGCTTTCTGCACAACATCTTTTTTAACTGTGAACTTAGGATGAAGGCCGTGATGAGGGGGAGGCGGTGGTGGCGGTGGTGGTGGCACGTTGCTGGCACCTTTTGGAGGTGCAGAAGTTAGACCTGCAGCGGTTCCTGACGGAGGTTTTGGAGGAGGCTTGTGTAATCTTAATGGCTTATTTCCATCTTCTGATGAGATAAATTTTGTCAAAAGAGGTTGCTTGACAGTTATTGCTTCCTTCTCTACCATAGTTTGCCCTGCCATTTCCACCTTATCATGTTCAATGCTATGACAAATGAAATCGTGTTTGGTTTTAGATACAGGGTATTTTTCCGCAAGCTCTGTTGAAATGGTCTTTGATAGAAGAGAGAACGAAGCCCCTGTGCGGTTAGGTCGTTCATGTATCTTGGCCTTCAACATTAGAAAGAGATTTTAATTAGTTGTTCTGTGCCCAACGAAATTTAAAAATAAATAATGCTGCTACGCTGCAATACAGTCAATCTATAGGAATTAACAAGACCTTTTTTCGTAATGAAGCAGGCGCTGACATTTCAGTAGAGTTCCAACAAAAGAGGAACAACTCAAATGAAAAACTACATAGAAATCACTCAAAAGTGAAAGCGGAATGCTTTATAGGCAAACTCACCTCTGTAGCATGGCTAAGAGGAAGAAATTGCGATTCCGCTTCTTCAAGCTTGTTTGCCATTTCTCTTTTCTGCTGCTCAAGTTCCATGTTCAAGTTGCGCAGTTGGATAAGTTCAGCCTTTAAGTCTTTCATCTCCTGCAACTGCTGTTCTACATTTGCAGAATGTTCGGTTTTCAGATATTCCATTATCCTATTCAAATACTCAATTTCACCACACTTCGTGCTAAGCTCTTTCTCCAATTCCGCAACTTTATGCACTGTCCTATTTAGCTCTTTCTGCTCAAGCAGAAGTTCATTTTGAAGCTTTTCCTCCTTTTTCTGCAATTCCTTTACCAATTTTTTCAACTGGCCCGATTCATCGTCAGATGCAGCAACTCGTCGGGTAATGTTACAATCAGATTCCCATGAGTTAGGAGGCCTTTGAGATCTTTTCATACGGGCGTAAGCCTCACTTGTCCGAACCTTTGGACTCTGTCGAGAAACAGGGGTCTTGTTACTTGCAAATTCTGGGTTTTGATGAACTTCTAGTATGGGAATCGGAGAATTTTTTTTTGCAGGCTCACTTCTACGAAGTACTGGAGTCTTGGTGGTGGCTATAACCGAAGTCGGAATACCCTTTGTCGTTCCTTCCATGAAATTGGTCTTAACCTTTGTGTTAATTTCCTTTCTGACTCCATTGACACCCTCCGGTCTCCGCAGCACCGCATCTCTAAGCTTTGTACCATTGATGGAATTCTTGTTCTGGGAACTTGAGTTATTGATCTCGTTCGCCAGTTTTGAACCTTTCCTGCGCCTCGTATCTCCAGGAAGCTCTTCCTTCATATTTGAAGACTAGAAGACTATGTACTGTGCGCGTTATTCTTCAGAGAGATGAAAATGGGGGAATTTCGCGCGGTCTTATATGTAAGTTCAACAAGGAAAAAATGAGAATCAGGGAGAATCGATCAGGCAAGAACTGCTAAGCTTCAAAAGAAATTAAGCAACAAATTTAGTATTTAGCTGGACATCTGTAAGAAAAATATGGGTTTCACTGAAAATCTTTCACTGTATTTAAAATTTTAAACAGGGAAGGTGCAGAACACTGTACCACAAAATGTAGAAATTGTATCAATCCACCGTTAAAAGCTTTAAATATTGGTGGATTTGCTTTTGGGACGCTCGGCGGTGGCTCGGCGTGTAAAAACTAAATTTTCATGTGAATGAGGCGCCTGTTTGGGTGAACAAAGTAATAATTCTCACCGTCTTTGCTATTTCACATGCAAAGGTTTCCAATCTATTATCAAATTGCGGTAATTAAAATTGAAGGATGTAAGGTATGCAGAGATTTTTATTCTATAAAGAAACTCGGTAATTAAAGTTGAATGGTGTAGGCTATATGTATACTCAGGTTGATTAGGTAATCAAATTGCTTAAATCTTCTCAATCTTATATCTCAATCAATTTAATGTAGGGTTGATTTAATAGGTCGCGTGTTAAGAAACTGGTTTCTTTGAAAAGCCAAGCCTTGGAAGAAGTTTTCAAAGTTTGCTCTTCCTAATAGGACAAAACAAAGCTCACAGCTTTGACAAAGACACGGACAGTGCACCGATAACGCTAACGGAAATGCCAAATTTATGTACAAAAGAAAGGAGAGATGCTGAATGATCCAACGAGATTACGAAAAGTATCGATGCAAACAAACTAAAAGCTACCAGCAGCGCTCTCTAGCGCTTTAGAAATTAAGTCAAAGATTCTGCATATCAAAATCGTAAAATGCAGAAGTTACTCTTATAATCAGTCCCGGTTAAAGCTACAGAAAATTTTCAAAACGTATGATCAATGCAGATAATTTTCGAAAGATGTACTCGTAATATGGCTCTCAACTTAAAGCTAAAGAAAATTTTCATAATATATTACTCCTATGATCACTCCACCTTAAAATCACAGAAATTATTCAAATATATTACTCCTATGATCACTCCACCTTAAAATCACAGAAATTATTCAAATTTGAAGAAGAAAAGCACCACTGAAGCAAACTATGGAAATAAAACAAATGCAACGGCTATCTGGAACTTTACATGATCAAAAGACCAGTTGGACATTAATAACGATTCTTTAACAAATGAAGGTTAGGGAACTAGACTCTGAGAAATCCGAACTAAGCTCTTTCTTAAGCCAAATTTCTACTGCTAAATTCAAAATCACATATGAAAATCGTACCAGAGGCAACCCTGTGCACAGAAATCGATGAGTGCTCCACGCTCTTCCCGTCCCCTGAGAAGAAGAACCCTCTGCTTTCGTGAATTTGTCGAAAACTCTTCGTATTTTGAGATTCTGGAAACCCGAAAACAGTTTGAAACACCATTATTTTGTCATTCAGTCAGTAACCTTGTACACCGAAAACGTTCGACGAAATTTCGATTCCTCAAGCGATCTCTTCCACGGAATCCTGCTATGAAACCCTGAAATTTGTCAGGGTTTTCGATTAAATTCACACTTCGCGTCCAAAGTGTTCAATAAAAATTCCTGATTCCCGAACGATATGCGTCATAACATTATGTATATCTTAGCATCACATCTTTGAAGGGATCTTGAATTTTATGTCACCTCGCTAAAAAGAATTAGATATGTATTATTGTTTTCATCATCATTATAAAGGGACAAACACATGATCTTGAATCAAAATTTGAACCACATAATAATTATAATGTGGGCCCCCCTTGCCGAGCACAAGTTTGAAAATCCGCAATTCCCCTTGTTCCTTACGCAACACTACATACAAATTGAACTGAGTGGAGGAATAAACAACCAATGCTTTTGCTACTTTACTCCATTTCTTACTATTAATAAAAGTAAGCATACGGCCAAGAGGTTTACCATAAAGCGGTTGGAAGCGTATTGGAAGTTTCATCTTTGCTACTTTACTCCATTCCTTACTATTAATAAAAGTAAGCATACGGCCAAGAGGTTTACCATAAAGCGGTTGGATGCGTATTGGAAGTTTCATCTTTGCACATTTTTGAATGGTGGGATGAATGTTGGAAGTTTCATTTTCGTGCATTTTGAATGGTTTATTGTTGTAATGGACTAGTGATGTTGTAGTAGAGTATGATTGCATCAAATGGTGTTGAAGCGACAATGGGCAAACAGGAATCTTTTAACCACAATTTCACCAATTGGGAATTAAGTCGTTTATCATCGAAAAGAAAGATCTTTACTATTACCCTTCTTCTAAAATATCCCGATCGTGACATGGAAAGGGAAACAATACTATTACCATTCTTCTAAAATATCCCGATCGTGACATGGAAAGGGAAACAAATGGGGGTGGCACTATGTTATTAGTACGAGGGTCCACATAGATTATAACTAATATAGAGGCACACGCATGTCTCCTCATTCAAAGGGAAATATGATACTCGATGATTTGAAATTGGAACTCAAATTCGCTAAAAGCCAATTTTGCCGAGGGAAACGCTCATATCTTATTGGATGATTTAAAAGTTGGATCTCAAAGTGACGTAATGGTTTCGCACATTTCGAAAACTTGTGGAACGCCACATATGTCGAGCATTAGAGAAAGAATGTTTAACCAAGGAATTTGTTACGGGATGAGGGAGGATTGTTGAGCAAAATACACTTCTACGGAGTAAGGAGTTCTAGGGGAAAGAAAATTGCAAAATCTTCAAGGGTGAATTGTTGAGGGTGAAAATTGCAAAAACTTCAAAGGGTGAATTGTTGAGGGTGAAAATTGCAGAAATTTGGTGGGGTTAGATTTTATGGTGTTGGAGAATTTAAAAAAAAAAATGTTTTATATAGTTTATTTTGAAAAACAAGATTTTAAGGTGGAATAATCTTTAAAGACGAGGTTTTTGTGGTCTGGGTTTATGTATTTTATGTGGTTTGGGTTTATGTGTTTTAAGTAGGTAGGAGACATAATCAGCATTTGTATTTTGTTGTTATGTGCATCCATGTTTTGGTCTGTAAGACTTAGGAGTGGAAGAGGCCCAAAATTGGCTTGATAAACCTAGTGAAGAGAGGAACCTCACAGAAAGATCAGGAGAGGCTAGCTATTCTTCTATGCACACCCTGAAGAGCACTAGAAGGGAAGGTATGTCCTGAGGGACTGTGTAGCAGTGAAGGGAATACTTCCTTGTGTTGGGTGTGTAGGTATTATGGAGGCCAAGCTAGATATATCTTGTGCAAGTATCCATAGCTCTATGGTTGAGTTCACTAGCTTAACAATTCTACCTTTCCATTGCCTTAGCAGCCTGATAAACCCAACTGTAGATTGGCTTGGCTGAACTTTGATGTGCATTTGGCTATGTGTGAGCTCGTTGTTCCCTAGTTCCTTGTGGAAATCATGCCCAGCTCGGGGGCAGTCGTTATGCTAAGAGATTGATGAGCACAACTGGCCTATGGTTCGGTGGAACGTTGCAACGACATAGCTAGCTGCGGGACAACTCATTTTCAAGATAAGTGCTCTCTTGTATTTAATTCTGCAATGTATTTATTTTATGAGCTATTATGAACATAATGAATGCAAGAATGTATTTGTTTCTGCTATATTTTCATGTTTTTACTTCAATGCATATTATTGTTTATGTTCATGGGGCTATTTCCCCGGTTTGATAGAAAACACAGTGTAGTCGCGTCCTCTCTCTTGGCGAGTAGAGGGGAGGCACCGTGACAACACAAGCATAATTACTTGCCTTCTTGGGACTATTATGTTTCGCCAAAAGAGAGGAATTTTTGACATTCAGATTGTCAGTGAATACAAGACAGTCATTGATTGGGTTAATGGAACCTCTTCTCGAGCTAGACTTTGCATTTGGAGCACTAGATGATTAGAGTTAAGTTGTTGATTTAAAATTTTGCTCACATTTCCCTTCGACACATTTAGCAAGTCTTCAATGATGAGATGGATGGCCAATCCAAAATTGTCATTGTTGATATGGATAGTCTTTTATTTTATGCGGATTTCAACGATGAGGTCATCCTTGACTTTGGTTCTTATGGGAAGGCAATTTTTTAACCATTATATGTTGACAACTTCTTAATATAGTATCAAGATTTTGTTACCTGGAATGGGGTTTCCTCTAGTTCAAAATTGAAGTGTACTTTGTATTACATGTGTTTGAACTTGTTCTATATTGGTTGATTCTCTTTAAAACGTGAGACAATAATAAGACCCCATAAAATTCATAAACACTAAAAAAAGGTTTAAATTCTATCAACAGACTTGACTTTCTTTGTCATTATGTAATACCAAGTAACTAACATTACCCAAAATGTCTAAAAAAATTAAGAATCAAAATCCTCAAAACACATCCCACTAAACACACAATGTAAATGTAATGAAAAAAAAGATATAATATCGTTGATATAAACCTGAACCAAAACACTAAAGATGTAACTTGACTTTTTTTTATCATTATGTAATACCAAGTAACTAACATAACCTAAAATATCTAAAGAATTAAAAATCAAGATCCTCAAAACACAAGATCCTCAAAACACATCCCACTAGACACACAATGTGAATGTAATGAGAAAGAAGATATATAATATCATTGATATGAACGTGAACCAAAACACTAAAGATGTAAATGTGAACTTGACCCCAAAAAAAATTATAGGAACCTACATAAAATATGGACAGCTAACCTTGTAAACTTGTATGCCATTTAATATAATGTTGTCATGGATGATGTGGCATCCATGAAGCAAGGCTATATCTACACTTACAATGTACGTCGTGCAAATAATAAAAACAAATTTAAATTAACTTATCTATAATATCTATTTTCGGCTAAACATAGGAAGAGTACTTGGGACATGAGAGCTCATTACAAGATGTAAATGTGAACTTGACCCCCAAAAAAATTTAAGAACCTACATAAAATATGGACAGCTAACCTTGTCTGCCATTAATATAATGTTGTCATGGATGATGTGGCATCCATGAAGCAAGGCTATATCTACACTTACAATGTACGTCGTGCAAATAATAAAGACAAATTTAAATTAACTTATCTATAATATCTATTTTCGGCTAAACATAGGAAGAGTACTTGGGACATGAGAGCTCATTACAATTTGATATCACATGCAAATTTATCATCCAAAATCCATCGTCCAGAACAACGTTCGTTGTCCAGTCTGAGTCCGAGCCTGATTGATGCACACAGAGAAGTCACAGGCAGATGAAATAAAGACTTGTGAGCTTGGAAGGCTTAAAGCTCATGCATCTCCGATTGATGCGTCCATAGGAGTCACAGGCCGATGAAATAATGACTTGGGGCTTTAGAGGCTTAAAGCTCATGCATATCATCGAAATCGATTTGGCTAAATCATGATTTGAAAACGCTAACCTTCAACGAAATAAATGAGGTCGACAGATTTAGCTTTTAGGTAATTTTTCGTGAAATATAAATTTCACTAAAACTCTTTTAACGGAATTTAAACGGGTAAATTGTTGCTGGAAGAGCTTCTCTAACATGAAAGTTAAGTGGAAGAAATGGTTCAGTTATGATTCTCTCCGCGATGGCTGCGTGTAAACTGCATGTTCACACGTAAATTAATAATACGCACCGCCTCTGCTACCACAAGATGCAAAGGTTTCCTCTTGGTCCAGACAGCTATCTCCACCTGTCCTTCGCCTGGGTCTTGGGCTCGCCTCAAACAATCATGCTGAGTATCTGGCATTGTGGCAGGGTCTATGCGAAGCTAGAATGCTGAATATTCAAAATCTCTCTATCTTTGGCGATTCTAGCTTAATTATTAAAGCTTTGCGCTCTAAGAAAAAGCCAACGGACATCAATCTCGCCCAAATTCACAAGAAAATTCTGCTCCTTTTGTCTCAATTCAGATCTGTCAAAGCCTATCATGTTTTAAGGAACTTAAACAGCCTGGCGGATGCCGAAGCTAACCGGGGCACTCTGCTGAATAAAAGCCAGCTGATTATTAATGGAGAATACTCAAATGTCAGGATTCCCTAAGGCTAGCCCGGAGCATTTGGTTGGCCTTTGTTGATGATGACTTTTATATGAGTTCAAGTTCAGCCTTTGTCACAGTCTTCAAGATGAAGAGAAAGATCAGTATAGTATACCGGAACAAGTATTGTAAGAACCAGGCAGCCTTTTTGCCAGACCATTAATAAATTCTATCCGTTTTTGTAAAAAAAAAAGATGCAAAGGTTTCCTACATCCAAACCTAGCAACTAAACTTTAAAAAAGTGCTTCCAGTTACTGAAACACGACTTTGAAAACAAGTGGATGAACGGATAAAATATGTAGCAACAACTACGACCAGACTGGCCGTTTGCTAAAGAAATTAATATCTTTTAAAAGCCGAGCTATTTGATGAAGTTCAATGTTTGTGTACTAATTAACTAAAATAAAACAAGGCTCATTACGGCGAATACAAGCACATAATACAAATAATGCTGACGAAAATGTCAAATATATGCATAAACAAACGAGACTGGGCGGATATTGGACCAGTGCCAACAGCAGCGCTGTCTATATTTGCTAAGCTTTAGAAATTAACGTCAAAAAAAATATTCATAGATACTAAAACTGTAAAATGCAGTCTGCAGACATAATCTACGTCAACGATTCTAAATAGTTGCTCGTATAAATAGTCCGGCATAAAGCTGCATAAATTATTTACTACTATTATCACTCAAACTAAAGCTGCAGAAATTTTCAAAATATTTACTCTTATTATCACTCCATCGTAAAGGTGCAGAATTTTTTCAAAATATATTACTCGTATTATCGCTCCGACCTAAAATCGCAGAAACTGTTCAAATTTGCAAAAAGAAAGCACGCCTTAGCAAACTAGGGAAATAAAGCAAATGCAACAGCTACCTGGAAATTTACATGATCAGAAGATAAGTCGGACATTTTAACATTACAATTTCCAGGTCAGGGAAGCTAAGAAATCTTATTGCTATATCCAAATTAAGCTCCTTCCGAAGCCAAATTTCTACTGTTAAACTTCAAAAGTACTCAAAAATCTAAATTCAAAATCAGATACGAAAAACTTACCGGAAACCACCCTGCACAGAAATCAAGGACTGCTCCACACTCTTCCGCTCTTATGAGAGAAGAAGCCTCTGCTTTCCGTAAATTTACCGAAAAGGCTTCGTATTCTGAGATTCCAGATACCCGTAAACAGTCTCAAATGCAATTATTTTGTATTTCTGGCGGGAAATCTCATACGGCAAGCATTTCGATTCTGCTAGCGATCTCTTCCACTAAATCTCTGCTACAAAACCCTGAAATTTGTCAGTCTTCTCACTTTCACACCTTGGTTGAAACGTATTTATGTAATTCGAAGGATCTAGAGCACTTTATGTCACCTTAGAATTTTTTTATCATTATGGGGGGCATATGAGAGGACAAGACGGCCACACATTATTCTGAACCAAAAGTTAAATATTCCTTCTATACTCGTACTACAGCTTTACAATATTTATTAGGTGGACCGTGGCCCTCCAACACTAGCCCCACCAGTTTGAAATTCACAATAGCCATTCTTGATCGAGCAACACTAAGACAAACTTTGAGCCAAGTGGGAAAATAGACATATTAAATGAATAGGTTTTCATGCCTTCTCTAGTTTGCTCCGGACCTACATCACTAATTGCTGTCGGATTAATAAAAGTAGTGGGCGGTTTACATTTTTATGCTACTCAAGGTCTATGTCACTCGTGGGTGTAAGATTTAATAGGTTTACATTTTAATGCTACTCAAGGTCTATGTCACTCGTGGGTGTAAGATTTAATAGGTTTACATTTTAACGCTACTCAAGGTCTATGTCACTCGTGGGTGTAAGATTTAATACAATTATCCAATGTCAAAAGTAAAAGAAGCTGAAAGAAATTGATGAAAAAAATATAAAAGAAAATATTTTTTTTTTCTCTAAGAATGATAAGAGAAAAAAAGTTTGAACATTTGAAATTAGAAAAAAAAATGATTTATAATAAAATATAAAATATTAAAAATTATATATATTTTTTTAAATTACTAAAATTAAAGTGTCTTTTCCTTCTTACTTTCATAAATTTAACATGAAATTATTCTTTTAAAGTTCATAATATCAATGTATCTCTTCATTTCATGTCATGGAAAAGTCACTTTACAAGGCTGATATTATTAACCTTGCTATTTAATAAAAACAAAAAAATTGATTTAAGATGTAAATCTAGTTAATAATGGTTAAAGTCTCATTGCCTGTTTGTTTGGATGTTTCATGTTTTTTCTACTTTACTCCTGAACCTACATCACTAATTGGTAATTGTACTTTACTCCTGAACCTACATCACTAAATGGTAATTGTACTTTACTCCTAAACCTACATCACTAATTGGTAATTGGTGTAGGATTAAGAAAAGTAACGAGTCCTCTACATTCTTATGTTCCTCAAGACCTATGTCATTAGTTGGTGGAGGTTTAGTAATCAAGTGGTATTCAATGTTTATGAGCTTACAAAATAAGAATTACTAAAAATCAAAGATACCAAAAGAAAATGATAAAAAAATAAAGATAAAAATATAATATTATTTTTATAAGAATAATAATAAATGAAGAAAAAAAGTTTTAACATTTGAAATTGGAAGAAAATGATTTAAAACAAAATATGAAACATTAAAAGCTAAACTCCTTTTAAAGCTACTCAAATTAAAGTGTCTCTTTATTCCTACTTTCATAAATTTAACACTAAGTTTCTTAGTCACCTTTAAGGGTTGACATTATTAACCTTGTTATTTTATAAAACTCGCATAGATCCATCTTAAAAGGGATCTACCAAGGGTACCTTTTTTATAGTGGAAATGTTGAGGAAGTTGTAATGCAATGTTTATGGTTTTAATTTATGTAATTTGTTTAGCTTTATATATATGCAATTCTAAATATTTTAAATTTAATTTGAGCCTACATTTTATTTTTTTGTAATATATATTTTTTAATAAAGGACACGTGCCAACTCTAGGATGAGCACAAAAGGAGTTACACAACTCCCCCTACTGGCTGTAGAATGTGCCAATGTGCCTCTTAGACACAACAAGAGAGATGATTTAAGATGTAAATCTAGTTAATAATGGTTAAGATCACACTTTGTGTTTGAACATCTTGCCTCCTCATGACCTCTAAGGGATGTTCTTATTCATAAAGATGATCCTCCTAGAGATGTGTATATGAAGATGTCGTTCAAAAGGATTTCAATTCCTCTTTGGATTCCTATTTAGGAGCCTTCATTGTGGAGATGTTGGACACCAGGTTCTAGTTTTAGAATTACTAGTTTGACAAACCACTAATGTCATTTCTAGCCATGATCAATGTGCTTTGATTTGTAGATTCAATGGGCTTTTCTTATTAACATTTGTTGTTTTTAAGTGGATTATACCATCTCTACAAACAATGTTGTGTAGCTAGCCACAACATTTTTAGTAAGTATCACAATTTATTTACATGAGCTATTTTGTATATATGTTCGTGTTTTTGTCATAATGTTCTATCCTAAAAATGCCACTTTATGTGATAAGGGTCTCATGGCTCTTATTTATGAGTTAAGTGGTTTCTTGGTGTATTTATTACTATATCATAATATAAATGGGTGTTTATTGAATACATCTTCTTCCATTATTTTAGATATGGAGGTGCAATCCATTCTTATGTGTGCAAGTGCCCACATTGATTCTTCATTGTTTTCAATTAATATCACTATTATGGTATTTTTTAAGGATTACAATAGTATACTTAATTATAGTAATTGAGGTGATTATTTTGGATTGAAAACACACACACACACACATATATGCAACATACAAATTACTACTAAAACTTGTAAATTTTGGTGAATATTATGATAAAAAAAACATAATTTATGTAAATGACCAAATAGCGAATTTATTTTTTTTGAAAAAAAAACCCAAAATATAGCCAATCTTGTCACTATTTAATTTTTTTTATTGATGTATTGATTCCATTTGCGTACATATTACAAACTTGTATCCAACATTAAATTGATCTTTCAATATTAATGATGTGTGTTTCATTTTTGTTTCTCTAAGGAAAAAAGCCAAAAGAGAAAAAAACACTAAAGGATAAAACTTGATATATGATTCTTGAACATAAATTTGTAAGAAAGACCCAAAAATTTTGGAAAACATGTAAAATACTCATGTAACATGGTCCCAAAGCTAATTTTAGGTCATTCCTAAATTTGTTTGGGGGTTAGAGATGGAGAGAATAATTAGTGTATGCATTTCCAAGTGCATATGTGGTTAAGAAATTTCCATGAGGTATCACATTAATAAGTCAAATTTGTATATGAAATTTATAACCATGGGAAGGTGACATTCCAATTCAACTTTCTAACGACTCACTTATTTTGGTCACCTCATCTCCTAGATTTAGGGTTACTACTTTAGGGTTTGTGGGGTATAGGCTTTTAGTTGTACTACAATAAATTGAGTACTCCTCTTTAGGTGCGGTTGTTACATATATTCTCATAGATAGCCTACCATTACTCTAGCCATTATGCATTGTTATGTACATTGTAGTGTTTTTCACCCAATTCTTAATAGAAATTTAGTTTTCATTATAATGATTTGCTTTCTGATTTCTACATATTAAAGCTTATTATTTTCTACAATATTTTGTGTTCCTTCATTTTGTTATTAGGTTAGCCCAAACCATCAAAATCAAAGCAATGTGTTCTTTATTTTGTTTTTGTACATGCCCCTTGCTAGGATAGGTTATAGGAAGTTAGTCCTGAAACTAACTAAGCCTTCAATAGAAACTTTATCCTTGACCCAAGTTGCCTCACATGGTAGATAAATCGAAAGATGTTGGCCCAAATAGATCCTTTAAAGTTGTTTCTCTAGGAAGCTTTTGAGTGAAAAAGGAACAACATGATGGATCATTTTTCCCAATTTCTCTGATGACCTCCAATAATGATGGAGGCAACTTCAACGACAAATCATTTAAATGAGGAATACCACCTTTCAAGATACAAGTTCATTTTGATATCATTATGTTTTGATGGAAAAATAGGCATGGAAGATATAGAGAGATACGTACACGAATTAGAGGTTTATTTATCTAATTATAACTTTTCCAACAATGAGAATATTACCTTTTCGCTCATGAACTTCTTCTCCATGACAAACATTGGTGGGATTCTCACTACGAGAAATCTTTTGGAGATGGTTTTAGATCATAAGAGACATGTAACCCACTTTCATTTTTTTCCAATGCCTTTAAGGAGTAGTATTACATGTTGGAAACTGTAAGGATTAGTAAATGGGATTGACAATCTTGTGCTAGGGTGAAGACCAAACTATACAAGAGTACACAAATTCCTTTCACACCCTATGTGAAATATGAGTATAATGGACTCCAACTAGAACATAGTATCAAATACCACAATGATATATAGGGATACACACAAACATATAGACTTGTAATCTTTTTAAATCCCTTCACTAAAAGGAAATTACCATTACACTGTACAATATTTAGAGGATAATACTTTTGGTATTGGCTCCACCTTATTTAGAAATATTCTTCATATTCCATGAGTACTTTGAGATTGGATATTGCAACTGATAACAATTTACTCCTCGTCTTTTGGTAGTGATTCATAGTGACTCTAACAAGCTCATGGTTGTTTATTTACAAGGGAGAACACTCTTATCTTCTTTGATGCACTTTCCACTCATAGGTCCCTAGGATATATTCAGCTATATACTTTACTAATGATTCTACAGATGATTCTTAACTTATTTTAGTGGATCTATTTGATTGTGTGGATATTTGTCCTTCACAATATGATATATGTTTATGGAACATCATATATGCAACACACTTCATTGGTTCCTTCTTTCAAATCTCTGCTAGAGAACCCTTTTCCAAACTGTGTAATGACATTGGTCTTCGTATTATGGTATTTTCTAGAGGACTTATCTTTAGATGGCCCACATTTAATGTTATGGTGGGAATGTGTTATCTAATGCATTCTCTTCTTGCCTTTCTCCTGATCTTTAGTAAGGATGTTGTTCATATGGCTAATCGTATGTTGATATAGGTTTTCATTAACCCCATCACTCCTTTATTTTGACTATGGTTGACCATCCTTTTGAGTTGGTTATCCAACTCTCACTTGTACTTCAACCACTTATAATCTATATTTTGGACATGACCAATATTTGTGAGGAGATTGATATTTATAAACTCACTCTCAACTTCTATTTGAGACTCACTCTCTTAAATTTCACCTATGCTAGATATCCATAAACTCATACACATGTTGCATTTGAGCATGATTGGTCCGATATTCAAGATCTCTCAAATATATGGAGATAGATCTTCTCATTCTCATTTCAACACTAATTGATCTTAGTTGAGGTTAGTACTCTTATTTCCTCTCTATTACATGAGGTGTATTATGAAACTTCTTCAAATGGGTAGTTTAGTACCACTCTCTAGGTAGACAATTAGTAGGGAAAATATTTATCTTCCCTCCCTCCTTCATTGGATGAGCAGGTTAGTGGTAGTTGTTTCGAGTAGATAAGCCAATTGGCAGTTTCATTGATCATTCCTATATAATATGTCTCTTCTGACACCACTTTATATGGATAGTTCAATTATACCACTCTCCCAGTAGAGAGTAGTATGGAAAGGATATGTCTTCTCAATATCATTCATTGAATGAGCAACCCAATGCCAATCTTATCAAGTAATTGAGAAAATTGATGGCTACATTCTCCATTTCTATATAGGTTGTCTCTTCCCATAATCCAATAGATGGGAAATTCAATAGTAGCACTCTCCCAATAGTTCCAAAATATGGAAAGAATATGTTTCCCTCCTCCATTGGATGAGAAAGCCGACGATAATTTTCTCTTGTGGATGAGCATCTTGGCGGTAAATTTCTTTCAACTTATTGCGCCCACTTTTGTAATGAGTTGGGTCATTACAAATCAGCTCTTTCTTATTCCATCTATGGATGACTTTACATTGAGTTGAGTATTCCCATTTTTCTATCTTGTACTTATGCCTCTTTTCAACACTTCCTTACCATATAGCCAAATTAGTATCACATGTTTCTAGATGATAAGCAATTTAATGGTGGGATTTCCTTAGGAGTTGAGCAGTTCTATGATGATGGTTGGGTTTAAATATATGTGCTTGTGCTTGTATTTGAGTTGGGCCATCTCATACCCACTCTCCTTTATATTTTTAGCTATGATTGTATCTCTATTGAGATGGGTGTGCCCGCTATTCGGGTGAAAGAAAGGGGTATAAGTTAGGGAGGAAAGACATCCATGTAATATGTTAACCATTGGTAAGAGAAACACCAATTCCACAACAATTTAAGGAATGATTGGGAAGTCAAAATTTGGGAAATCAAGTTAGTTGAGATTTTCATAATTAATTCATGGAGAAAGGGACTAAAATTGCAAAGTTACAACAATGCAAAGGGACGAGAGATCAATGAGCAGAGCTTATAGGATAGTGCCAACCATGATAGAGAGCGACTGTAGGAAGGCAACAAAGTTAATAAGAAAATTTAGCAAATCCAAAGAGAGAGTTTGAATGGATATGGAAAAACTAATGGTTGGAAAGCCATACTTGTGAAGAACAATAGTGATAAGGCTATAGAAAAAATATTTAAAGATATCCCTTGGTTGTGTATGACCAATATGACTCCAAAGTACACAAAATCAATGACATCAAAGACATTCTACAATGGACATCCAAAAGAAGAGCTCAGAATTGTGAGCTAAAAATATTAGCAAGTAAAGATGGATGCCAATCTAAAAGCTCCAACAAACTTTGTTAATACTCACACCAAATCTTTAAGCAAAAGGAAAGGTGGCTTTGTAAGCATTGCATGTCAACAACTACTTAATATAACCTTGAAATTGTTTTAACGTAATGGATATTTTCTAATTAGATATTTTTAGTTATTTTCGTTTTAAGCGTGAAACATTAATTGGACCATATATAATAGCACGGGATGGGTTGAAGCTTATTAACAAAGCAGTACAAGCTAAACTCTAGACCATTTGCACCTAAAGTCCAACGCGTTTTCTAGCCAAAATCCAGTGGAATTTGTTCAAAGGGTAGTTTTCAGTGATTGGAATTACATAATCTGGGTGCCCCAAGGGTAATCAAGGGTCCTGAATCCATTTCTGCAATAAAAATTGCAATTTTATCATTGAAAATCTCATTTTCAACAACAAATCATGTTGTTGGATTTCGACCAAACTTGCCTGGAAAGGTGCAAATGGTCTAGAGATTAGCCAACTCCGTTAACAAATTCTATCTCCATTACCACTAGGCAATTTTGATTTTCCTACTAAATATGAATCACCTAAAATGTCTAAAGAGATTTAAAAATTCAAGATCCAACATGCAACCTAAAATGTCTAAAGAGATTTAAAAATTCAAGATCCACAGGCACAAGTAGAGGGACAACCAAGTCATGTGAAAGAAGACATTATCATTGACATGAACATAACCAAAATATCGAGGATGGAAATCTTGAATGTAACTTAAAAAAAAGCAAGAATGGAAATCTACATTAAATGGGGGGAAAGAAAGGTCATTTATAGTATAGTTGAGATGTCCCCATTTTAATTAATAATCTTGTCAAAATGTGTATGACATTTGGTACATTGCAACAACCTACACAAAATAGTAAGGATGGAAATTTGAATGAAACACGGGAGAGGTTGGAAAGTTACATAAAATGTGGACAACAAAGATCATTTTACAGTATCATTGAGATGCCCCTAGTTTAATTAGTAAAGTTGTCACAACATGAATGACATCTAGTAAGTGGCAACAAAATAACATTGTAAGATATCTATGGATGAACTCCTTGAGAGTAACATTATTGTAACTAACTATATGTAGAACATCTATGAACGACTCTATGTGGTGATGTGGCACCCATACAACAAAACCATGTCTAAACTTCTAAAACACATTGAGACATTTTACAAATGATATTTATAAACCCCATATGCAGCCTCCACTACAACATGAATGAGATCCCCTTCTCTACAACAAGAATGAGATCCCCTTCTGTGGTAAAAGTTCCTCAAACTATCCCAATTCCCACCAAAGACTAGCTCATTTATGTATAAATTATGATGAAGGTAAAAGTTCCTCAAACTATCCCAATTCCCACCAAATATGTATAAATTATGATGTTTTATGACTTATATGATCTTTCCAAGAAAATGGCATATTTAAGATATACTCAACCTAAAATATGGGTTAGAGAAGCAAATATAATTTTAGAATTATAAAATTTATTTCAATATAAAATTGTAAATGGATTTAGTTTTTTTAAAGGAATTCTATTACATTTAAAGTTATAAATTATACTTTTAAACCTGAAAAAAATAACAAAAATAATAAAACCTGAAAAAATCTTAAAAAAACGAAAAAATAGACATATAAAAACCGATGGCCGTGAGGAACGAAAAAGGAAATTCCGAAAGCATGCCGGAGGCATAAAATTTAAAGGACACGTGAAAATGACACATGAATGTTAACCCAGAAAACGCAAAAATAAAGCACTTGAATGCAATTGGAAGGGCATACCAGTTTGGGAGGGGCCCGAATTTAACTGGATTGTGTGGTGGAGCAAAATTCAGTATCAACTTTGTTGTAACTCACTACTGAGTTAATGATGGCGTAGGCTCCGCACATGGAGAGAAGAGGGTAGTCCCTTTTAAATGACGTAGTAGACGCTTTCCATCCTATGCTGCGCACATGATTTCAGACGAGACGGAACCTACAGCTGACAAGATCCATATGCACATGATATATCTGAAGTAGATTAAATCCTAAATTAAACAGAAAAATCAATGGATTCAAACTTTAAACTGTGAATTAATATAATTAAACCATGATCAATCAGTGTCACTGTCAATTAATAATTCATAGATCTGAAGTTAAATCTTCGTACATTTTTGTCACTGAACCCCGAAATTTAGCCATTAAAACTTTTTAAATTTTCTTCCGGTACAGGTCTGTTCTGGAAAAACAACTTTAAAAAACTATGAACATAGAAAATACGTAACAACAGCCACGGCAAGAGGCCGTTTGCTAAAGAAACTGATATCTTTGAAATCTTTCAAAAGCCGCTAATTTTCATGAAGTTTTCAACGTTTGTCCTTTCCAACAGGACAAAACATTTGCTAAAGAGACTGATATCTTTCAAAAGCCTGGATCTTACATGAGTTTTGAAAGTCTGTCCTTATATAGGACAAAACAAGACTGTCCTTCAAAATAGGACAAAACAAGAAGAATCGCTTCGGAGAAAACAAGGGCAGAACACCAATAATGCTCAACGGAAATGCGAAATGTATGCATAAACAAACGAGAGTGGGTGGATATTGGACGACTGCTACCAGCAGCACTGTTTATATTCGCTAAGCTTTAAAAAAAAATCCAGAATATGTTCAAAGATTCTGAAACTGTAAAATACAGCCTGCAATCACAATGTACATCAACGCAGTCCGGCATAAAGCTGCATAAAATTTTCAAAATTTTTACCAGTATTATCACTCTACCTTAAAGCTGCAGAAAATTCTCAACATATTTACTTTTCTCATCCCTCCACTTTACAGCTGCATAAAATATTTACTACTACTATCACTCCACCTTAAAGCTGCATAAAATTTCAAAATATTTACTCTTATCACACTCCAGTGTAAAGTTTCAAGAAAATTTTAAAATATATTGCTCGTACTATCCCTCCAACCTAAAATCACTACTATTATCACTCCACCTTAAATCTGCAGAAAATTTCAAAATATTTACTCTTATTATCACACTCCAGTGTAAAGTTTCACGAAAATTTTCAAAATATATTGCTCGTACTATCCCTCCAACCTAAAATGGCTGAAATTGTTCAAAATTGATGGAAAAAAGCACGCCTTAGCCAATCAAACTACGGAAATGAGGCAAATACAACAGGTACCTGGAAATTCACACGATCAGAAGACAAATCGGGCATTGTCCGTAAGCTTCCAGTACGTAGAGTATTGCTGTAGATAAAAATGACTTCTTTAACACTGCTGCTGCAGATCAGGGAGCCAAACTGTGAGAAATCTCAGTGCGAAATCGAAAAGATGCTCTTTCCGAAGCCAAATTCCTGGTGCTAACTTCAAAAGCACACGAGAATTTAAGTTCAAAATCACACACAGAAATCTTACCAGAAGTCACACCGTGCACGGAAATCGAAGAATGCTCCACTCTTCTCCGACGAAAGGAACCTCTGCTTTCCGTAAATTTGTCGAAAACGCTCCGTATTTGAGATTCCGTGAATCCGAAAACAGTGAAATGCAATTATTTTGTCATTCTGTCGGTAACTCTCCCGAAAACATTTCAAAAAAATTCCCGAGCAAAGCCCTGAAATTTGTCAGTCGTCTCCTCAAATTCACAGTTCGCGTGCAACGTTTCATAAAATTTACTGAACGATATTTAAAAGGCGCTATATATTTGTGTAACTTTAACATCAAATATCAGGAAGGGATCGACGAACACTTTATGTCAACTTATAATTTTTTAATCATGATGGAGGGCCTAGGACATGACAAGAGGTACATACACATCATGCGGAATCAAAATTTAAATATTCCTTTACCTATTCATATTATAACCTTACAATATTTATCATGTGGCCCTCCCACATTCTTACTATAACTTTACAATGTTTATCATCTGGCCCTCGCACAACTAGCCCCACACATTTGAAAATTCAAAATTGGCCTGGTTCATCACTAGAGACAAACTTTGAACTTAGTGGAGAAATAAACAAAAATTAATTCAAGACCCATGTTACGAAATGGTTTAAATTAGCGAGAGATGTACGAAAAAAGTGGTGTATGCTTTTAATATTTCACAAGGTAATGGGCCTCATGGCATATTTATTCTTCATATTGTTAAGTTTGATTTATTCAATATCACGAATCATTGACTATGATTAAAGAGCTCATGAAGTGATTAATCATTGAATATGATTAAATTCTTCATAATTATTAAATAATATGATTTAATTTAATGTTACGGATCATTGATTATGATTAAAAAGCTTATGACATAAAATTCATAAAAGAGAATGGAAGTGATTACATTTGATTAATAAGGTTATAAAATAAAAAGATATTTGACTGTACTGAAAGTTAATTTAAAAGAAATGAGAAAAAGTAAAATCGAAATGATTAAATTAGAGTAATTGGGCTACGAAATAAAAAGATATATAGATATACTAAGTTTTATTTGAAAAAAAAATATGTGAAAGAGAATAATCTTTTTTAAAGTAAAAATATAATATTATTTTTTTCTAAAAATTTATATGAAAAAATGTTTAAATATTTGAAGTTGAGGTAAATTAAGGAAATTGTAAAAAATTTGGCATAAAATGCTTTTTTGAAATTTAGTAAGATCTATGTGTCTCTTCCTTCCTACCCTCTTGTCAAGGAAGGTCACCTTTTGGGAAGACAAAATTATTAAGGTTGTTATCTTAGAGAACAAGATGATTGCTTTAAGATGCTAACTTAGTTAATGATGGTTAGGGTTCCACTATGTTGGACATCTAGCCTCCTCATGATCTCTAAGGGATGTTTCTATTGACAAATATGATCCTCCTAGAGATGTGGATATGATCTTTCAATGATGTTGTTCAAAAGGATTTCAGTTCCCCTTTGGATTCCTCTGTAGGTACCTCTAGCCTCTTCATCATCTCTAAGGGATGCTCCAATTTACAAAGATGATCCTCCTAGAGATGTGGATATGATATTTCAAAGATTTTGTTCAAAAGGATTTCAATTCCCCTTTGGATTCCTTTGTAGGGACCTACATGTTGGAGAGGATAGATGATGCTCTTGTTTTAGAGTTGTTGATCAAGAGATCACTAACACCATTTCTAGCCTTCACTAATGTGCTTTTATTTACCAAATCAAGTGGGCTTTTTACATAAGAATTTTCTATCTTTGAGTGGATTATACCACCTCAACAAACAATGGTTTTCAACAAATCAACAAACAATGTTATGTAACTAACCAAAACATTTTTAATGTAGCTATTAAACTTAATGTACATGATGTATTTTGTATATATGCTCATTAATTTCCTCATAAGGTTCTATTGTAAAAATACCACTTTATGTGACAAGGACCTCATGGCTCTTATTTATGTTTTAAGAATTAAGTCATGGTTTCTTAGGGTATACATTACTCTATTGCAATAAATAGGGGTGTGTATTAAATATGTATTCCTCCATTATTTTGGACTTGGAGGTGAAATCCATCTCTAGGTAATTGTCCCCATTGTTTCTTTCTTTTTTGTAAGTAAGAAGGACTTCATTATATTAACATCATAAAAAGAAATTACATCCTGAAAACCTCAGGCTAAACTGGACCAGAAAAATCCAAACTTGCCCTCTTCCCAAAAGATCTTCTGACCAACCATACTACCCCATTAGCAATAATTACAGAGAGAATTTAACATGAGTATGTGACCCGAGGATTTGTGATTTCCAAAATCATTCCTCCCCAACAATTAAAATAAAAAGAGGGACCGGACTACTAAGAACATACCACTAAAAACTAGTAACAATAGACTTAAGAAGAGCTGACAAAATTTTAGGTAGGAGGCATTAAATCATGTGATGACCATAGATATAACAAGCCACTAACCACTTGACCTTTTCAAAGACAAATATACAGGATATCCGGAATGCATCCCGGGCGCAAGCTAGCCTCATCTAACTTCTAGACAACCACTGGAGAAGGCGTGGGAGGGACCTGAAGGCCGAGACCCTAGATGAGTGTATCAACTTTGACATTTAGATGTTGGACATCTGCGGTCATGGAGGCTCACCACTGATCTGGCTCCTCCTTTGTTGTGCCAGCCTCCTGTCTGTCCCAAGCCATCCTCCTGATAAGATTTTTCATAACCCTAAAAAGGGCCATCGTCCTCTCATACAGACTTAGTCTGCCTGCATTATGACAAGGGTCAAAAATCCACTCCTCTGCCTTCCGTCATTCTTCATGGAGTGTTTCTCTGTCCAGCTCCTTCCATAATTGTCTCTCAGTGGGATTAATTCTTTGTTGAATTGCCTTAGGTAGCTCGAGCTCATATATCCTTGATTCCCATATTGCCTTTTTTTGGGCTCTGGAAGCCTTTCCAATCTCCTCCTCTGGATTTAAGGCTCGCTTCCCTCTCCCCTTGCCACCCTCCATTAGATTGCCTCCCCATCGTCTTTGGGAATTCACCCAAATACGCATCCCTGAACTCGTATTACCACTGAGTACATAAAAATATAACAGAGGTTACTTATGTGATTTTTCCTGTCACCTTCCATCTCCCTAAATAGCAATTTCTTGATCGGATACATAATAGTTGCGATACAGGTCATGATACTTCGCGTTCCATTCGTGGTCTGGAATGAATAAATCTCACGCAGGAATCTAGATTTCCCTTTCCTGGCATTCATTTCTCTTCGTACTTTGATCCTTTGAATTGATGGATTCTACTGATGGTCCAAAGTAGGATTAAGTCATGCATTCCTCTCACATGCACTTACCTCTCAGCCACCTGCCTGTCCACGTTCCTAGTTAGAGATCTGACACCGTTCGATGTCTTGCCTAAGTTTTCTCATTAGTGTTTTGCATGTCCTGGAGAGTGAGGTTCACACAATTATCCCTCCCTATCTTGTCCATCACCAGGTCCCAATCCTTTTCTTTGACAGTTTGGTGGGTCTCCGTCCCAATGTTGGCTAACTTATATGTCACCTTGTTCTCTTGTCTTCAAACGTGGTTAAGGGTGGTAGCTAAACTGTCGGTTAAGATCCCTTTGAGATTCTCCAGTCGGCCTTCTAATCTCCATGACTGTGCCACCTTGGCACTATGGGATATGTTTTGAAGCTTCGTGGCCAGCTAAATCACCACCTAGGAATCCCCTTCAATGATTATGGGAGTCCAATGGTTTTCAATAACCATTTCAAGTCCCTACAAGAAGCCTTCAATCTCGATCACGTTGTTGGTTTCCCAACCGATCAAACCCAACCTGAAACCCATCATGCCTCCTCTGTAATCTCGTATGATGCATCCATAGCCTGTCGGTCCAGGATTTCCCTTTGAGGCAGCATCGAAGTTGAGCTTGAAAAAACCCTTGAGAGGAGGCTTCCATTTTTTTGCACTTGTCACCTTCCTAACAAATTCAATCCTGGTAACATCCTGCTTCAGGGGTTCTAACAAACCCCAAGACCTTAGAATGCGAGCTTCCACTATCGAGGCCTCCCAGTCCTAGTTCTCGCAGGTTTCCACCTAAATGGTTTCTTTCATTCTGCTAGTTATAGAAATCCAAACTCTGCTTGCAGTCAACACCTTACCTTGGAAGGTCCTCGCATTTAGTTCCTTCCAGACTTCACAAATCAAAAAATGTAGGAAAATCTCCCACAATCGATTGAGAATGGAGTTTTGGAAGGGGTTACTGGTCCATTCTGAAAGCATCCTGGCTGGGTTTTGCCTTACCCGATCAAATCTACAGAATATCTCTACTCCTTGGTCCCAAATGGAAGAGGCGAATTTGCAAGCATCCAAAAGATGGTTGGTGGTTTATTCATCCAACTCGCATAAGCAGTACTGGTAAGGTCCCACCATCCCTCTTTTGTTAAGTTTTTCTCCTGTTAATATTCTTTTTCTCATCACTAACCAACTGAAAAATGAAATCTTGGGCCACATTTTCTTCTTCCACAAATTATCCCAGTTTTGATATGTAGGTTGGGTATCAGCTTCAGTCAAAATATCATAGGATTCTTTCATTGTGAAATATCCTTTTTGGCTATAACCCCACCGTAGCTTATCGTCCCTGGAATGCGTTCTTACATGTCTGTTGTCAAGGGCTTCTTCCAGCCTTTCCACTTCCTCCCTAGGGCTGAAGCATTCCCACCATTCCTTCTCCTCCCAAAGGCGGAAGTCATGGTCATCTGCCCGATCTCTCCATATATCCTTAACCTTGGAGATTCCTTGGGAGATGCTTTCCTCCTGAATCCATTGAAACTCCCTACTGTATCCAAGCAGGGGTAACTACTGCCATGATTCTTCCAAAACTTGGGTTGTTTTACCATTCCTGACTTCCCATAAAATGTGCTCCTACACCAATCCCCTCCCCTGCCAAGCAGTCCGCCAAATATGTGATCCCAGAGTATCTTTTGAGAACCTTATGAGATCTTGACTATCCCAACCCTTGGCATACTTGATGTGCCACAACTCCGCCCAAGGATCCCGAGCATGGGATACCCATCTCCACCACCTATTAGCACCAATGACCACACTTTCCTTTTCACCGTTTCTAAGTCCTAGTCCTCCCTAGTGCTTGGGAGTACAGACTGTTTCCCAATTCACCAGATCCCACTTCCGACTTTCATTGGTACTTCTCCATAGGAATTTCCTTTCCATATTCATGATCTCTTTGAAAATGGATTTTGGGGCTGCCAAGGTGCTGAATAGATAAGTCGACATTGCCTGTAAGAATAATTTCACCAATACTAGTTTGTTGTCCAAATTAAGGGGCCGCAGGGTCCTGTTCTTTAGTCGTGTTTTCATGTTTTCCAGAAGTTCTGACCAAGAACCTTTTTAGCCATCGAATTCACTAAGGGGGTTCCTAGATATTTGGAAGGAAGGGAGCTCTCCTGAAATCCCAGGACCCAACAAATATTCTATCTTGAGATCCTCAGAGTGTTGAAGAAGAAGGCTTGTGATTTGCTATCATTGGTTTCCAGCCCCAAGGCTTTACCAAAGTTGGTTAGACATTTCTTTAACTTCCTGGATTCTTGGACATATGGGTAACCCTTCAGAATTGTATCATCCACAAACTGTTGATGAGTTTGTTGCACTTCCCCTGGGTGAATTCATAGCCCTCTGATATCATTCCTGTCCCTCAAGGCTTCTATCAATCTTCCCAGACCTTCCACCATGAGAATTAAAAGAAGGGGGTATAAAGGGTCTCCATGCCTTATACCTCTTGAAGGCTTTAAAATGACAAAATGAACTCCATACACCAGGATGGAAAAGAAAGCAGAGGATACTAAGTTCATTATCCATTCTATCTAGTTTTCCCTAAATAAAAAATACTTTAGCATGCTTTGAGTGAACTGCCAATTAATTTTTTCATATGCTTTTGCTATGTCTAACTTCACCATCATGCCCTGGATTTTCCTTACTTTTAAGGAGTGAAGCGTCTCGTGAACCAAAATAATCCCATATGTTATTTGCTGGCTCTCCACAAACCCTAATTGTTCAGGATAAATTATGCCTGGAAGGAGAGGTTTCAGACGATTCACTATTACCTTCGTAATAATTTTGTAAATGACGTTGCAAAGGCTTATGGCCCTGAATTTGTCCATAGAATCAACACCTTCACACTCTGGAACAAGGGTAAGAAATTTTGCATTGAAGGCTGGAAAAGTACATCTAGAGACTCTAGAGTTTTCAAATATCCTCCACACTTCCATTTTGATGAGATCCCGGAAGCGGTGAAATAAGATCACTGTGAATCCATTTGGGCCCGGGGCTTTTCTTTCTTGCATCTAGAATTCCGCTTCCTCTACCTCATTGAGGGTTATAGGTTTCATCAAGAGAGCATTTTTCTCATGAGTAACTAGAGATGGGATAAACCTTGTTATTTTCTCTATGTATCCCCTCCTGTCCTGCCTTGACTCAGTTAGAATGTCAGTGAAATAGATATTTAAAGTGTTCTCTATTTCCTCCTTGGTTTCCACCTGTTCTCCCTTAGTATTTTTTATGTAAATGAATTTATTTTGCATCCTATTTTGAATGACCGAACACTGGAATAATTTTGTATTCCTTTCACCCTCTTTTAGCCACCGATTCCTAGATTTTTGTTTCCAGAGAATTTCTTCTTGTTTGGCTCTCTCTTCTAAATTGGAGCATAGGCTAAGTTCTTCCATTTTTAGGTCGAAGGTATACCCTTCATTCATCCAAATAGATTGAATCTCCTACATATGGGCTTCCAGGATCCTTTTGCCTGTGAAAATATTACCAAATTCCTCGTTGTTCCAATTTTTAATCCTTTCTTTCAGAATTTTTAGCTTCAGTTGGAATTTGTACATACTTTGGCCTTCTCCTTCACTCAACTCTTCCCAACAAGCATTACTTTTCTCACCAAAATCTGGATGCTCCAACCATAATTGTTCAAACCTGAAGGGATTTTTGAACTAGGAGTCTAGGCCACTCCACATTAATTCAATTGGCCAATGATCCGAACCCATTCCGGGGAGCGTTCCTGAGTGAAGTTTGCTTCCTAGATCCAAGATATATTCAAATACCAAGAATTATTTAGTTTGGATTTAGTGTGTCTGCCCCTAGACCTATTGTTGTTCCATGTGAACCACCCCTCTCCAGGAAAGATGTATACCAGTCTTAATTCCTCTATGTTTTCTGAAGATCTCACTCTCTTCCTCAAGCTTACATCGTCCACCCTTCTTCTCCTCCAGGGAGGTAATTAGATTGAAATCCCTTCCCAAAACCTAGTGATCAACGGAGCTCCTATCCCTAAGTTTTCGAAGAGACTTAATGAAATCCCTCTTTTCTCCAACATTGTGAGCTCCATAAACATTCATAATCATTCCTTCAACTACAAACCCTACAACATTAAATTTTGCAGAGAGGGAGTATCATTTTCCTTGGAAACTCCCAAGGATAACCCTAGCGGGGTCCCATAAGATTCCCAAACCTCTCGAATAGCCTCTCGCATCAATCCCTACCCCTTCACTCCCCTTCTAGATTTTCTTACTCAGATACTGGATCTGAGTTGTTGAGCACTTAGTTTCTTGTAAGAAAACAATGGATGGGCTTTCTCACTTAATCTTATTACTTAAGATGCTAACATTTCATGGGCTGTTTAGGCCCCTAATATTCCATGACAAAATATTCATTAATAAACTTATAAACCTAGAGCAAACTTAATGGTAGGGTACTATCTTGACTCTACCAAACTTCTTCATGCTTTTGCTACTCTTTGTCTGTTCGATTTCCTGCTCGTCTCTTGGTTGGTTTGTCAAACTTTCATTTCGTTTCCTTGTGGGATCCTGAGCTAATCCCTAGATGGTGCATTTCCCTAGCTTTAAGGATGGCTTCTTTTAACAATATCACTTGTTCCTGTGGAACGTAACCTTTCCCTTTATCCTCACATGACTTCTCAATCCATTCTAGATCCAGATCTCCAATATCCATATCCTATGCTTCCTCTCATGTGTCAGACCTGGTCCATTGATCCCGTGGCTCTTCTAGCAATACGTACATTCAGAATTATTTTTAGGCATCACATAACTTGTCTCCGTTCGCTTCGTATCAGCTCAGCCCGGAGTTTCCAGTATAGCTATCCCTACCCTCCTCTCATGTAAACCTACGAGCTACTAATATATGTTCTCAACTTTATATCTATAAATAGATATGGATCATGTGCATCCAATTTGTTGTCCATATACCGTAGTAGACTTACTCATTAATATATGATGGGGGGCCCTTTTAACTCAGTGGTAGAGTAACGCCATGGTAAGGCGTAAGTCATCGGTTCAAGTCCGATAAAGGGCTCATTTTTCCTACGAGGAAAAAAGAAGGTCTGGATGTCCATTTTCTCTTATCTCTTGCTGCATATCTTATGTGGTATCTTCCTCCACCATAGAGGTAGGCTCTAAAATTTCCAAGGATGGATTGATTTCTTGTTTTCCCACTAGTTGTTTGTCTAAGGTTTCTTTTGAGATATCTTCCAAGGTCTTGAATTTATTTGAAACTGTTATCTTCTTGTTCACCTCTTGGTTGTCCTACTTTCGTACGCCTCTCTTCCTTGATGAAACCCTGGTGAAACCTTCGTCCTTATTTTCCTCTTCCTTCCCCGGGCTTATATTTGGACTATTCATGGGGAAATCCCTAAACAAATGGCCATATTCGTGGCATCGATGACACCGAAATGGGATAGTTCATAATCTAGGGTTTGAACCCAGTCCTCATCTTCCCATGACATCTGGAAAATATTTTGTCAGATCCATGTAAACACAAATACTAGAATATGCTATGTATCTATGGATCCTGGTTTGTTCTGATATTTTGATGAATATTCCTAGAGAGTTCCCTAACTCTTCTAAAAATTTTGGGTCCCAATATTCACCCGACAGAGAGTACAACCTAATCCATACTGGCATGACTTTCATATCTTCCTTTTTCGTACATAAATTCTCCTTCCAAGGTCTCAGGAATAGGTATGCCGAGTAAAATAAGTATGAACCCCCATCCATAAATTTGTTTCTATCCTCTAAAATTGATAAAAGACATGGTAAAGAAACCATTGGATCCCATTTGAAGGTCATAATTCCCTTTAGGTTTCCAGGTAGTATTGATCCACCAGATCAGGGATTTTTCCAAAGGTTGCATTCCCACAAACTTCCACATCAGCGCGTGACCTTTCATATACTAGATTCTTTCCCTCATATTTGAGGATATGACCTGCATGGTCATAATCAGGGCCTCTTTAGGCATGCACTGCCCTCGATTCTGCACCATCGGTCTTTCTATTTGGATCTGTGAATGATCTAAATCTAAATAGATATCCCCAATATTCAGACCTGTCGAGTCCACTACCGAGGAGGCTTGCTCACCTCCTCCATTTCCTTTTTCCATGCTTCTGTTAGTATTCCCCCATTCGCAAGCCCCCAACTAAACCTTAAGCCTCCAGATCATCCCCGATGTTTCTTTCTTATTTTCTATACTGTCATTCTATTTATTTTCGCTATAAAAGGATTATAGTTCCCCTTTGGATCATTCCTCTCTAGGAACCTTCATTGTGGAGAGGTCACACAATAATCTTGTTATAGAGTTGTAGGTCGAGAGATTACTAACTTCATTTCTAGCCATCACCAGTGTGCTTTTATTCAAAAAGTTCAATTAGGGATTTTCCCATCAACATTTGTTATCTTTGAGTGTATTATACTAGCTCAACAAAAAATGTATTTCTATGAATCAACAATGTTATGTAACTAACCAAATTTTTTTACTGTAGGTATTAAAATTTATGTACATGATCTATTTTGTATATGTGCTAATGGTTTTTGTCATAATGTTCTATTGCAAAAATACCACTTTATATGAAAATGCCTCTTATTTATGGAATATGAATTAAGTTATGGTTTCTTAGGGAATATATTACTTTATTGTAACAAAAATGGGTGTTTATTAAAGACGTATTCCTCCATTATTTTGGAATTGGAGGTGCAAGCCATCCCTAGGTAAGTATCCCCACTGTTTCTTTCTTGTTCTCTACTGCTACCATTCTATTTTTTTTGTTGTTGCAAGAATGTTTCCTTTTGTTTGCATGTTACAAGTTTGTATTAGAGACTAAATTAAAATTTCACCTTCATGTTGCGACAAAGGAAAAAGAAAAAAAAATGTTGAAGGTAAAATTTCAGTATATGACTCAAGCATATTTACAAGAAACAATTAAGAGTTTTGTAGAACAAAGGGAGGTGATATGTAAAAAGAATCATATAACATGCCCCAAACTTTTCATTCTATAATCATGAGATCAATGAGTGATTTAGGTGGTCATTTTCGTTCGTCTTAGAAAGGGTCTTGATTTTGAAGTTTTTGAGTATTGATCTTTGATTGCAATTTGTAGGCCCTCTCCAACATTTTTTGGTGTCAAAGATGGACAAAATAGTTAAGAGACACATTTCCAAGAATAAATATTGTTAAGAACTTTCAAGTGAGGCGTCACATTAAGGAATCAAAGGTTGTATGCAAATTAATGACCTCGATAAGGTGACATTCTAAGTCATCTTTATTGGGACCACCTATATTTTGTCATCTCATATCCTAGGTTTAGAGTTTCTACTTTAGGTTTTGTGTGCTCTAAGGTTTTGGATTAATATTGTAATGAAATAAATATTCCTCAGGGTTAATGCCTTTTCTGAAATGAGCATAGTAATCACATCTCTTATCATAGATAACCTACCACCATTCTAGCCACTATGTATTGTTATATACATTGCATTGTTTTTCACTTGATTCTTAACAGAAATCTAGTTTTCATTTTAATTCTTTGCTTCTGTTTTTGTTTCCATATTATATCATGTTCTTATCTACAATATTTTGTGCTCTCTCTTTTTGTTCTCAATTAAATATAGATTAGCGGTATTATAGAAATATGTTGTTTATTGTTTTTTCATTCATTTCCCCCGTGAGGTTTGGGTTTAGGAAGTTGGTCCTCGAACCAACTAACCCCTAAATTGAAACTTCCTAACTAACCCAAGAAAAGCCACATGGAAAACAAACAAAAAGATGGAGTTGGAGATCCTATTAAGTTGTTTCTCTAGGAATCCCTTAAGTGATAGATATATGATGGATTATTTAACCTAGGTCCTCCAATGACTACCAACAACAATTGAGACATCTTCACAAGAATTAATTTTGGACAAATGACACCCTTCAAGGTACGAATTCATTTGAAATCCCAATATTTTGAAATAAAAAATAAGCGCATAATCTTTAAAGGGATGGTTAGACTAGGTAGAGGGTTATTTCTCTATTTATAACTTTTCCAACTATGAGAATAATATCTCTATGCTCATGAATTTCCTTCCCCACATCAAACATCGGTGGGGTTCTCACTACGAGGAAATGTTTGGAGATGGTTTTAGAACATAAGAGAGATAAAACACTTGGGGGAATATTTTTCAATGCCCTCACATAAGACTCTTTCCCTATTGGAAACTATCAAGACTAGTGTATGGGATGTACAACCTTGTGCCTGAGTGAGGACCAAACTATTCTACAATACATAAATGATTTTGACACCCTACGTGGAAAAACAAGTTTAAAGGCCTTTTAGTGGAGCATGGTTCTCAAATACCACATCAACCCACATATATGCGTACAAACATAAAGGAAATATTTATGCATCCTTTCACTAGGATAAATTTACCATTATGTTGTTAACATTTATGAAATATCTAAACATAAGGGTAAGAAAGAGTTTGGTGCCAAAATAGCCAAAACAAATAAGGGTAAAGGAATCCCTAACTCTCAAAACAAAGGGAATAACAAGCATAACCAACCTCAATACAACCATTTAAATCCACATGTAAAGAATGAGAACATGAATTCATGGAATGACATCGAAAAATGTTGCAATGACAATTAATGTGTATAATAATAATGATGAATGGCATGCTAGATAGTCCTTATTGGCCATGATGAAAACATCAAAATTTGATTAAATCTTGGTGCCACTAGATACCATGGATAGGGGAAATGAATGATTGATGTGGAACTCAATGTTATTATTGTCACCTCTATGTTCCAAACAAATAAACCATATGAGCATGAGGAAGGGGAACAACTCTCCCACAAAAGATGTAGATGAAGGGGAGATTGTTGTATTTCACTATTTATAATGATATCCCCAATAACTTGATCTCAGAATAGGTCATCAAGAAGATGAGACTCCAATGAAACCACTCTGTAATCCACACATCATCAATTGGTTGAGCAAAGGATTATGCATTCACATTAGTGAAAAGTCCTACGTACACCATGGTGTCAATCCCTTTAAAGATGAGGTATTATGTGACATTGTTCAACTTTAAATTTGTGATGTTTTGTTAAAAACCCATGTATTGGAAAGGATCATGCTGCTTATTATCCTAGGCCATGTAGTGTTATTCTTACCCTAGTAAATTATCTCTACATGATACTAGAGGTCGTCCACGTTACCATAGTATGTATTAAGAAATGTACGAAGATAATATTAAAGAATGGGATATTTTTCCTCCTTACGGGCTAGTAAAAAGGAGTAAATAAAATCACCATGAGTTCCAAGTCCATTGCAAGGGGTCCATCTATGTAGTAAATATGAATATATTAGTTGGTCGAGCAATATAAAAACATGTTGATCTAAAATACACGAGTACTTTTGCATTACCAGGTAAAGCATGAACTTGATTTGACATCATGTGACCATATACCTAATAACGATGTATACATAATATATACCCAATGGACATGTACACATAAAATATGTTTTATATAACAAGGACATATCTACCCAATTGCCTGAATACATGTGCAATGTTTTTAAGGGAAATACTAGTTCTATTCACTTGAAGGATTTATTAGTGGTGGCATTTTCTGGATCATTGTTATTATAGGATTTAAAATCCCTCATTATCGCATTTAGAAGGTTCTCTTGAGGTCTACATGAATACTTATCTTTTCTAAACTAGATGGAATGCTTCTTTGTTACACATATGGTGGTGTACTTTGTTGATTGGGTTCTATGGAATTCAAAGGATGATACTCTTGTCACAGATCCATCCTATTTGGAGATATCCTTCATATTCCATGGATTGGTAATTTTATATTAGATATTGCAATTGGTAACATGAGGCCCACTAGTCATCTTCCAATGGTGATTCATAATGATTCTAACAAGCCTATGGCTATTTATTTGTAAATGGATACCACTATTATATCCTTTTATGCACTTATTGATGACTATATGTATTATTATAAAATTATTTTTGTGTACTAGTTTGATTTCATGGATCTATGTCCTTCACACTATGATATTTTTCCTTATGGGACATCTCATATGAAACATACTTCATTGTTGTTATGGGGAAAAACTTCCAATGGCTTGGGGTGGACCAAAACAGATAGTATGACACCAAAAATCAATCCATTCTCAGGAATGCTAGATATATAAATGAAACAAAACACTAAGGGATAAGAAGCATACCTTCAATCAGACATTCGAAGAAGATCCCTGTTGATTTCTCAATCAAATATTGTCCCTACACTTCGTCCTCAACAACAAAGAGATATACGAAAAACTAGAATCAGTTATATAACGATGCGGCTAGAGCGAAAGGACGCTTGATGCTCGCTAGGGCAACGCTTGGGCACGCTTGCTCGAGTTGCAGCCGCCATGGCTGCTCCAGGGGGAGGGGATCCCCCTCCCTCCTCGCCTTTTCCGTTGGTAGAAGCTTTTCAAAGGCTCATCCGTCCCGCCGGGGAAAAACCTCCGACCCCTGCTATTCCGAAATTCATTAAAAAACTTGACGCAATACCTGAAATCGCCTTGCTAGAAGAGAAGGCCATCAAAACAGCCCTGGCCTTGGCAGATCGAGGGTTGGTTGGCCAGTTTATGGGATTATGGCCATCAACAAGAACAACTGACGACTGGATTCAATGGAACTGGAGGCCTCTTCTGAAACACAGTGTGACCTGCTATCCAGTGGGAAGGGGTTTTCACATCTTAGAATTCATCTCCAAAGAAGACCGTGATCTAATCTTCAGAAGCGGTCCTCATTTCATGGGCTCTCAAGGTTTATACCTCAATCGATGGACTCCTGACTTCGATCCAAATGTGGACGTTCTGAAAGAGGTTCCTGTTTGGGTTCGTCTCCCAAATCTTCCAATTCACTGTTGGAACACTGAGGCGCTAGAAAAGATTGGAAACGGCCTGGGTAGATACATCGAAAAAGCAGATCCAAAGGGGCAATACACCTGTGTTAGGGTCTGTGTTGAGGTCGATCTTGAAGCAGGTCTTCCAGAAGCAATCAAACTATCCATTGGCTCCCGACAACACTATAAAAAACTGGACTATGAGCAACTGCCTTTCAAATGCAGGCACTGTCATGAGCACGGTCATTTCCAAAGGAACTGCCCCAAAGCCCAACCTCAGGAGGAGACCGAAGGCTGGAAAAAAAGTCAAGAAAGGCAAATCAGCACCCAAAAATCAAGAAAAAAGAACGGCAAACATTATGCAAATACTTGATCCAAAAGAAGCTACCAAAGGCAAAGAACCAGTAGTGGGGAAACCAAAAGCAGATCCAAACAAGACCTCCACATCGAATAAGGCAATCATTCATCAAGACCCAGTAATAGAAGTAGTTGTCTTGGACAATAATACAGAGCATGCTTCTGGAGAAGCCCTAGAGCCTGGAGAAATACACCAAGGATCCAATGAGGAAGAACCGCCTCAACCCCACGAAGAAACACAGCCAACAGAATCCACAAGAGGCCGATCCAACCCTGAGGCGGAACCTGCAAACTCTAAAGATCTGGATTATGAACCCACCAATCTGGAATCTGATCCGGGAGGCTTCACTGATGAAGATGCCTCTGAAACTAGCAGCTCTCACACAACTCCAATTCAGTTTTCTAGAGGCTGCAAATCCAAGAAAAAGCATAGAGAAGAGAAAACTTTTTGAGACATAAACAAAGGTACTCAAAAAACCATCAATTTGATGATAAACACCAGATCAAAGCAAGGCCTGGCTCCCAAAGGGGCCACCACTCCAAAGAAAGTTTAAATGCGTTACTTATCTTGGAATTGCAGAGGTCTAGGATCCAAAGCCAAAGAAGAAGCCCTGAAAGATATCATAAGAATTAACAAGCCTGACATCCTGTTTATTCAGGAAACAAAATTGGAGGACTCAACCCTCTACCAAGCTGGAATCATGTTCTGGAAAAATGGACCTGGGAAAGCAATCAGCTCAAGAGGAGTCTCGGGAGGAATAGCTACCTTCTGGGATGCATCCAAATTTTACCTTCTCGCCAATTACTACAGCATGCACTGGATCTATACCAACCTCCGCCATAAAGACTCTGGTCTTCAAGTAGGTCTCTTCAACCTTTACGTTCCAAATCTCCTCTCTGAAAAAACCCACTGTTGGGATTCATTGGAATCCTTCCTATCCATGCACAATCCTAAAAACATTATATTAGCTGGGGACCTCAATGTAACGCTTTTAGCTGATGAAAAAAAATGAGGCTCCCCAATAAGAGACCAATCCAGAGAATGGCTGGAGGATATTATCCTGGGATGGGACCTCATTGACATTAAGCCCTCTATCGGAAAATTCACCTGGACAAACAAAAGACTGGGCCCTGGTCACATAGTGGCTCTCTTAGACATATTTCTTGTCCATTCAGATTTCCTCACCACCAGTTTGCTGGCCTCTTCCAAAATCCTCCCTAACTGTATCTCCGATCATAAACCCATACTGTTGGAGCTTTCTTCTGAACCAAACTTGGGCCCTATTCCCTTCCGCTTCAGCCCACTCTAGATCCTTCAAGAGGACTTTCTCCATGTAGTCTCTGACTCCTAGTCCATCCCAATCCTTGGTTCCCCCACCTACTCCTGGGAACAGAAAATTAAAAGGCTAAAAAAGGACCTAAAATCCTGGGCCAAAAGCATCAAATATCCCTCTACATGCAGAATTGAAGCTCAAAAAGCGCTTGGAAATCATAAGCTTTCCATGGACTCTATCTCTATCTCCCCTCAGATCCAAGCAATTGAAACAGACCTCCAAAAACGCTTCTATCAAGCCAGCAGAGTAGAAGAGGAACACTTGCGCCAAAAGTCTAGGAGCATGTGGCTTAAAAGCAGTGACCAAAACTCCTCCTTTTTCCATAAACAAGCAGAGGCCCAGAAAAATTACAAGGCTGTCACGGAGATTAACTACCAAGGTTCATTGGTAAAAAATTTTGATGATATTAAAAAGGCTGCCTTCAACACCTTCAAAGACCTTTTCACTGCTCCAGATGAAGACCCTCTTAACCCTCTTGACCATCCCTTTGATCTTATCCCCAACCTCGTCCAAGATGCAGATAACCTCCTCCTAACAGCTCCTATTTCAATGAATGAGCTCAAAATAACCCTGTTCAGAATGAATCCTGATAGTGCGCCGGGGCCGGATGGCTTCACAGCAAAATTCTATACCTCCTACTGGGACATGATAAAATTAGACCTTCTCAGAAAGGTAAGACATACTCAAACCACCAACAAGCTAGGTGGGAGCACAAACTCAGCTTTCCTTACTCTGATCCCAAAAGAAAAAGGGGCCATCCACTTCTCCAGATTCAAGCCCATCTCTCTTTGCAACCTAAGCTACAAAATTGTAACCAAAATAATTGCTAACAGGCTCAAAAAATTACTGCCCCGAATAATCCCGGAAAACCAAGGGGGTTTCATCAAAGTTTGCAAAATTCAGGATAACATTATGCTGGTCCAAGAAGCCATTCATTCCAGCCACCAAAACAAAGAAGAGGGGATGGTGATAAAACTTGACCTGGCCAATGCATTTGACAGGGTAAGACATGATTTTCTGTTCCCAGTCATGAAGAAACTTGGCTTCTCTGCTTCCTTTGTAAACTGGATCCAAGGCTGCATAAAATCACCCTGGATTGCCCCTCTTGTCAATGGCCGGTCCATTGACTTCTTCCAAGCGTCCTGGGGGTTAAGACAAGGCTTCCCCCTCTCCCCACTTCTTTACGCTATTCAAGCATCTGTTCTCAGTTTCCAATTGACTGAAGCACAACAAAGGAATGTTCTTCCAGGTCTCCAAATGGCAGCAAATGTAAAAAATATTAATCATGCGCAATTTGCGGATGATACTTTGTTAATGGGAGGAGCTAGCACCCAAGCAGCAAACCAATTCAATCAAGAGCTAGCCATTTATAAACAAGTCTCAGGTAGCAAGATTAATTTCCAAAAAAGCAAGGTCTATGGTTGGAATTGCACTGTTAGAGAGTTGGGTGCGATAGCCAGAATTTTAGGAATGGAAGCAGTCCATGCTTGGGATTCCTTCACATATCTCAGTGTACCAATCGCCAAAGGAACTTCGACAGCAAATCAATGGAACCCCATCCTTGATAAATTCAAAATTCGAATCCAAAACTGGGGGTCCAACTGGCTAAAACAGGCAAGGAAGACCGTGCTACTCAAATCAGTCTTGACAAGTATCCCGATCTATCAAAATTCCATCATCTCTGCTCCCATATCCATCATCGGGAAAATGGAAGGTCTAATAAGAAAATTTCTCTGGGAAGGAGGTAAAGGAAATATTCACAGAATCCACCTGGTAAGCTGGGACAAAATCCAAAAGCCCTATAAGGAAGGAGGCCTGCAAATCAGAAGCCTAGCCAGACAGAACTTGGCCATGGGAGCGAAAATTCTATGGAGTCTAGTCTCAGGCCGCGAAAGCTGGAGCAAAAAAGTCATAAGGAAAAATTACTTCCCAGGATCAAGATTAAGATGCCTAGACAAGCCAGTCCAACGCAAGAAAGGCTCCCCAATCTTCAATCTCTGTATCAAGGCTAAAGAACACTTCACAAATCTACTTTATTGGATCCCAGGGAATGGGAAAAAAATAAACCTCTGGGAGGACTCCATTTTGGGAGATCAACCTCTTGGACAGCTCTCAAAAATTGGGAATTTAAAAGGTTGGTTACAACTCAGAAACAAAGAAACTCTCTGGGATATATCCAGCTGGGAGGAAGAAGGCGATCAAAACTGGACAGATTGGAACCTGGGCAATGTCCCCCTGGAACTAAAAAATGAAGCTGATCTCTTAATTCAACTCCTTCAAGGTAAATATCCTTTGACAGAGACCTCCAAATACAAGAGAGGTTGGGGTCATCACTCAGGCTGCTATAATGTCGCTGAGGGGTACAGATCTATGCAAACCATGCATTATGCAGCTCCTAATCCGGCAATTTGGAACTTCATCTGGACCTTTCCCTTTATCCCCAAAATTGACCACTTTTGTTGGACAGCAGCTCACAACAGCATCCTCACAGGTGATAACCTCAAAAGAAGAGGAATGGAAGGTCCCTCAAGGTGTCCCCTATGCCACTCAGAAGAAGAGACAGTGAATCACCTACTTCTTACCTGCCCCTATATCATGGAAGTATGGAATCTGGTGCTTAATCTAAGCCATGTTACTATAAACATCCTAGGAAACTTAACAGATCTGTTCTCCAACTGGATTAGAAACTCTCCTTTTGATCTTCATAAGAAAAACCTCCTCAAGTCAATCTAGATGTGGATTCCCAAAGTAATATGCTGGAATATCTGGCTTGAGCGAAACAGACGCATTTTTAGAGATGAGGTAAGTCCCAGTTCCAAGTTGATAGCCAAATGCAAAGCTTTAATAGGTGAAGTTGCTGATTCTGGAATTTCTCTATCGAACTCCAGAACTCTAAATCCCCTCAAATCAAACTCGTTGACAAATTTCTCTCTCAAAGCCAACCTCCCGCCTAAGGCAATCACAACCCATGAGAGATGGGAAGTCCGTCTGGATGAACACGAATTCCTTAAATGGAGAGCTTCTCTATTTGAATGCAGCCTCTTTTTTGATGGGGCCTCCAAAGGCAACCCAGGACAAGCTGGAGCAGGGGGGATCCTTCTCAATGCAGAGAATGTTATCCTTTCTTCTTACGCCTGGGGATTAGGCCTGGACTCAAACAACAAGGCTGAAGCTTTAGCTCTCTGGCAAGGTCTAAAGCAGGCCCAAATTAACAACATCTCTGAGCTCACGGTTTTCGGAGATTCAAATATCATCATCCAAGCGTTGTTCCTAAAGAAGCTCTCTCTCCAATTCAACATCTTAAGGATACTCCACAAAATCAACATGATCGCCTCTAAATTCTGGAAAATCTGCTTCTTTCATGTTCTACGGGACCTCAATGATCAAGTTGACGCTGAAGCAAACAGAGTAGTTCTCCTGGGCAGGAGCATCATTTCTGTAGATGACAGAGAATCAATCTGCAATATCCCATAATTCAGGCATGCTATCTAAGTGGAATATCTCCTGTTCAACAGTGAGAGACTTGTGTCAAGAATTCTCTATTGCCAAGCACGTTCTCCTCGAGCATCAGATTCCCCCGGACCTCCTAATAATCATCAATGACTTCTTGGGACATGCTAGAAACGATGGGACCTTCTTCTGGCAAACTAGCAAGTGGAGGAGCGATTTTAGCAAGCCCTCGACCTTCTCATGGCTAAATTGTAGAAGCAAGGAGACTGGCTGTGATCAAATGTTGAAGACAACCTCTACCAGAAGGAAAATCTTAAAGCAGAGCTCCGAAAACTCTACGAGCAGTTCAAAGACTCCAAAAATGGATTGGAATTCATCCAGAAGGTGGCCTACATACAGTCCAAAGACAAAGCAAATGCTTCAGGAGACATTGGGAACTGAAGCGCCAAGCTGGAAGCGACTTTCATGGAAAACACCAACATCAGTTACTCCCATCCCCTCGTCCCCCTGCTTCCCATCGCGTTGTCAGAGGATCTCTGTCTGTTTTGGAAAAATATCTGTCATTTTATTATTCTTTATTGGCATTCCATCCCTGGAGCCTACGAGTTTACCAAGCCCAAGAATTATGACTCCCCAGGCGAAGCTCTTTATGTAATAAAGCACCAGGTGGCTGATTCACCGATCACTATTTAATCTTCCCTCTGTTATAGTCTTAAAAAAAAAAAACAACAACAAAGAGATATACAAGCATGATATATAAAGTGTTAGTGCCTAATATAACATGTATTCAAAGTAATTACATCCATGGATACAAATATTCATAATTACACATGAAATTGGATGAGAAATAGATATTTCTATTAATGTAAACATAGATACAAATGACAACCTTTGTCAGCACCTCATCAAAATAGAGAAACCAAGTCCCTCCACCACTTCAATCCTCCATATAATGGCAAGCTCAAAAAGACAATGGAAAGCTTGGGAAAGAGCACTAATGGCTTCCTCAAGGACAAAGGGATGCAAACTCAAGCATGTAAGAGTGGGGCGAATTTTTTCTATAATCTCTTTACTATCCAAAATTATCCTCCTTCAATGCCTCACAATGGCTCAATATATAGCCCCTCAATAGGGAATTAAGGGTCGAATCAGAATGTTTCCCAACATATGGAAGGATAAGGATCAAGTTATTCATTACTTGATGGGGAAAAATCCAAATATTTTTTATTTATGAGCATAAAACACGATGTATGTAGGTGACAGTGGTGCAAGCTGTGTATATGTGGGTTGTAGACTTGTTACCCGTGTGTATATTCAAAAATGTTTTTTAAGGGGTTCAACTGGTGCATCAAGGAAATGGTGAGCAAATGGGGTATAGTGAGTCTGCATAAGTGCAGGGAAAGGCCATAAAATCATGATGTATCAGGTGTGGAAAATCACATTATAACAGATTCCCCCTAATGTGTGAGTTCATAGGGGTACACGATGGATGAAATACATTATAATAGTCCCAGGAGTGGAGTAATGAAGAACCAAGTGGAAGAACCAACCAGTCGTCAGTATAATACAATTATAGTTCTCTACATATGATTGCAGATATGAAGTATACATCACAGCCCTGGATACATATCAGTACAATGGCCATGAATATGCATAATAGACACATGTCATGAGTGGTCATCACCACATACAATATACAATGGAGTATGGTCTCCATACTGAATGAAGAAATATGGTACATAAGAAGGTACACAGCACTCTGGTCATGAGAGTTGAAATATCATAAATACCAACACGATCAAGGAAGTAGCATATATGAAATGCCACCAAGCTCTAAGGTCTTCTACACAAACCATCACTAGTACATGCCCCATCACATGAATAAAGGTGTTGGGGTCGAACGTGATGGACCATCGTCTGATTACCGGTCATTGATGTATATCACTAACAAACATGAGACATCCAACTAATAATGATAATGGGAATCAAGATATAGAGTGCATTCAATCAAGTGTGAATAGATGTGTTGAGGTCGAGCACTTGAAAAAATACATCAATCAGGGGACATTGATGTATTCCTAAATATGTCCATGGTGAGAGAAAATGCCACTAACGAGTGAAAGCCTTAAGGAACTCAATGGAATCTAGATCCCTATTGAATAATAAACAATCTGAAGTCGATGGAATGGAATCCACTGGAAGGAGAGAATTAAGGCACCTCCCATCAAACAACACATGGTACACAACAACGCTAGATAATTTGGAAGAACTCAAACAAACAAGATGTGTGCAAACCAGTAACTAATGTATCAGGAATGGTCGACTTGTAGAGTCAAAAAAACTGAGGAATGACTAACTCAGGTTAAAGACTTCCTTATAATAAGAGCATAAGGTAGATGGAGACACATAGGAAGCATAGACTCAAAATGAAAACTAGGACAATTTTGTGACACAAGAGGCATCGACAAAGGCTCCATAGGGACTAGAAGCATAACCAATCGATGGAGAAAGCTCAAAATAACGAGTACAACTTCTAAGGTCATACTAGAATCCCAACCAAAGATGAATAGACTCATGAACCATGCTCTGTTTGAAGGAAACACCACAACTTCCAATAGAAAATAATATCATTTCCTATCCTACTTTTTATGTTTTATGATTTTTTTGGTCTTTTTCATGTTAAGAAGCTTGAAAAAGAGTAAAATTACTTATAGTACAACAATGAGGAAACAAGTGTCACGGGAAAGCAAACTATTTCCAAGTAGTGGAACATACCTATGCTCAATGCAAGGAATCATATGCATGATAAGGACACTCAGTTGATGTTTCCTTCATTCATTAAGCTGCAAAAGATAACTGAGAGGCTCTGCTTGGATAAAATTGAGACAAGCTTGAGCTATATGGCTTATAAAATTGAAGCAGGGAGCCGACATAAAGCTTAATTCAACAATAACACGTATGCAATGCAATTAAAACTTGATAAAAATGGGAGTCCCTATAGGAGATAGCCAACATAAAGTTAAGAAAGAATATGAGGTTCTGGTTGAACGGCATGACGAGTATACAAGGGACTCCCAAACCTAAGGGGGGATGCTCAACATGGGTACCAAATGATAAAGAGATATCTAACTAGGGCACCGATGATTAGGAAAGATCTACCACTCATGTAATGTCACCTCTAGTAGCAGTAGGAGGGTTTTGTGACATGAAGAAGTGGGTTCATACCTATGGTTAATGTGACATAGTCATAGGATAATGCATAATGCACGCGAAAAATGGTCCTATCATATTTGTCATTTCAGTGTTATACCTGCCATGGGCATGAACGATCCAAAATATCAATGAAAGTGCACCAAAAGGGGACCCTATACAACCATATTAGTCCAAAACAACTGAAAATAATAAGTAAAGAATCCAAACTATAGGGAGAGTGGGTAAAAAATTTAATAAATAGTAAAAAATCAAAATTTTTACATCCCATTTGTTTTTTTACCCATCATAGTGCATTTGGAGCTTCTTGGACCCCCAAAATTCATATGAAGATTCTGGGAGATACGGGCCACAAAGTCCATAGGCGTCAGGACCAGGTAACTCACAATCCCATTCTCTATCCATTCAATGCATTAATTTTTTATTTTAATGGTGAATTTTTAAGCTTTGGACCATAAAAGGTTGGATTCTCAGCCCAAGTGAGTTATCATCGGGTCATGTATAGGGACACATATATGTGGGAAAAGCAAAGCCTTCCCATGTACATATGCACTTGTAGTCACTAAAAGTTGTGTATAATATCACGGATGTCAAATCAAATGGTAAAACTTCACATACTCTTTGGTTTTTATTTGCATGATGGTACTAGAATGGAGAGAATGTGAACATGAGGATGTTGATAGGGCAGTTCATGGTGACAAAAACGACCAACAAGTGTTACAAAGGTGTGGTCAGTAGAAGTTTTAGAACCTTGGGGTATTGAGGGCCTAACCAAGACTCTTACAGATGTTCGTGGACTATTGATATCCAGACACAGAGGCATTCATGCTAAATGGGATGTCGTTGAGACTTGAGGTTGATGATATCTACTTCATTACTGGACTATCCCATAGAGGTAAGGTAGTAAATATATGGGCTTGTGGAGTAGGTGGAGGACTGACTATCGATGGATACATAGTTGTATATTGTGTTCCAGATACTGAAAATATGGGAAGTCAATGCAATCTAGAGCCTAAGTCTCAAGGTAATAATTCTAGTGTTGGTTATAATAGAGGGTTGACATCACTACATCAAGCATAACTACCTCTCATGTTCTATGTGGTAGAATGCATAAGGCCCAATGTATATGACTAGAGTACTTCACCATTGAGCACCATGAAACAACAATTTATTGACTACAAGATGAGTCGAATAATTTTTTTTGGTTTTCCAACATATTGAACACTTCATTTTTCAATAGGGTACTGAGTCTTAGTGCTAGAGTTGAGGTCCCTCCTCACTGTCTATGAGGTCCATCCCAAGCACGCTGGACAAAAGTGATGCAGAGGTTATGGGGAGGTAGGGCACCCACTCCTTTCCCACTTGACTTCTTCCACTGGTGGCGGCGACAGGTCATTGCCATAGATGACTATCCTTATGTCGATATCAATTTCTGTGGAGATTGAGACATGACACTACCAACAAGATCCACATTCAGAGATATTGGTAAGATCCCATTTATATTTTTGGATTATTTTATTTTTTTTGTATTTTTGATATATGTGTAAGTCAAAAAGATGTTTTTGGTGGTATCAAGTACTGACATTAAGTTTACGTGCAAAGATGTAGGTCCACGAAGACCAACTGGTTTCCCACGACATTGACGTAGGGGAGAGGAGATGATATGATCGGTGCTAATTCCAAGCGGACATTAGAGAACATACATGGAAACATGGTCCAATTGACAAACATGATTCCCTGAGGCGATGTAAATAGATGTGGTTGAGGTAACCTGTCCATGGGTTAGGTTTTTTAGGCGGTTGGAAAATGATGTGGTATGTTATCATGATCATCATCCAGGACCAGACGCATAGATGCTAGGATAGACATTTTGTATCGATCATATATATTTTGGTGGCTTAAATCCCATTTTTGTACTATGATACCATTTCTAGGAACTCTTATTTAGAAATAAAGGCTTATAGTGATCGGTTTTATATATATACACATGTGCTAAATGTGAATGTTTTTATGTACATACTTCTTCATTGATGTGGCAAATTCCAATCTAAAACGTAATTTTCATATGAATCGACAACTTGATTATAAAGTCTAGGTATGTGAATGTATGTAATGTAATCAAAATGTCGCTCCAACAATCTTACCCTTAAGAATATTCTCAATAACATAAGATCTGTGATATGGTACAGGCCATTCAACTGTGACACAACTAACCGCGAGTCTAGGTGAACTTCAAGAGATTGAATACCATTTGAAATGGAATCACATAATAGTTTAATCGTGGCACTATACTCGATGACATTATTTGAAGATGGTCAGAGGCACACTCCTCCTAAAGAAACTAAGTGACCATCAGGTGCGTAGATAACGTAAGCAACTGAAGCTATGTTCTGGGTGTGGCGATTGGAACCATAAGTGAATCCTAAGTATATTGAAGACTCCGTCGACATCTGCCAAAGAATATGAAGTATGTCAACAAACCGATAACACTACAAGGGAACCAAAAACAAAATATGAAAACTATATTGTAATATACAAGATATTAGACTCGAATAAAGTTTAAGCATAGTGTTTGTTAATATAGAGCCCATTTCTAGGCTCCACCAAGGCATTCCCTTCATATTCCTCTAACTCATAGGCACCTTTCTCTAGGACATGTTTCACAATGTAAGGCCCATGCCATATGGGGTTGAAATTACACGCCCCTAATTGTTCACTGGATTGGAGATACAAGAGGACCAATTCACCTTCAGTATAACAATGGGAACATATATACTTATCCTAATGGGCCTTAACACAATGCTTATTTATCTCTAGAGCCACCACAACATCCCAACGCAACTCGTCTAGGTGCTCTAAGTGGACTAAATGCTCTTCTAACTCAGAAGAGTCAGGTAAAAACTCTATGGCTAGTCTCAATGAAGGGATTTCACATTCAACCGATAAAATCAACTCCACCCCATGCACTAGTTGATATGGATAAAATATGATGGTAGTCTTAATCGTGATCTGATAATCCCACAAAGCAGTGTATAACATGATATGCCAGTTTTTTTTGCTTTGTCTGATGGTCTTTTGTAGAATGGCCTTAAGGGATTTATTAACAGTTTCGATCTAACCATTCGCTTGGGGGTAGTAAGAAGAAGAATGTTCTTTATTATACCCTACTTTCAAGGCTAGTTCCCCCATCATATTGTTCTTAAAGTTCCTACCATGGTTAGTGACAAGCTCCTTCGAGATCCCAAACTAGGTGATGATCTAATTGAATACGAAATGAGCAGTCGTCTCACCATAGGATTTTATTGTAGGAATAGTCTATGCCCATTTCATGAAGTAATATACGACCACCATAATGTGATAGTTCCACCCAGCATATGTTGGGTTGCAATCCATAAAATAAACCCCCACTTGGTGAAGGGACTACTGATTATAATTGGGTGTAACAGGTCAGGATGCGAGTGCATGTTTCGTGCGAACACCTGGCAAGGGTGACATCGCTTGACCACATTAACACAATCTTTAAAGATCAACAACCAGTAATAACCCTCTCTGAGAATTTTTTGGGTTGTAGCAAGCCCATATAACTGACCTCCACACGCCTCATTGTGACAATCATTCGACACAACCTCATCCTCATCGTGGGTTAAACAACGACGAAAAATGGAATCTACTCCATGACGATACAAAGTGTCACTGATAATGAGATAGTTCTTAGAGTTATGACGTAAACGTTGACGTTCATCCCTTGATAGGTGAGGGGGAACCTTCAAAGTCCGAATATAAACAATAATGTCACCATACCAAGGGTCCATAGATGAAATGAGAAAAATGTGTTCATCCACAAATGAATCCTCATGAATCACATCTTCATCCAAACTAGGTATATCTAACATCATCTAAACAAAGACTAACAAATTCTTCGGTTTTTCCAAAAAAAATTCGAGGTCGAACTCTTGCAATATAACAATCCATTTATTATATTCCCCCCCTATCATCTCTCTAGTTAAGATGACCTGAAATGGATTGATATGGGTTATAAACACAATTTGGAAGAGCAAGATATAATGTCTCAAATGTTGCGCTGCATGGATAGTTTCCAAGGCCAATTTCTCAATGTGACTATATGGGATTTCTGCATCAATAAGATTTAAACTAAGATAATACATAACGTGCTCTTGGAGCTCATCATCCTCATGAACCATAACCATACCAATCGTCTCTTGAGATGTGACAACATACAATAAGAAATCCCTACTATATTCAAGTGGACTAAGCATGTGGGCCGGTGCCAAGGCTTTCTTAAGAGCGTCGAAGGAGTCCTGGGATCGCTCTTCCCATATGAATAGAGTATCCTTCTCCAACAAGCACATAAACCCCTTGGTCAATTTTGAATAATTGACGACAAATTGACATAATAAATTAGCCATCCCTTGGAGACTCTGAAGGTGTCTATTTGTGCACGGGGGAGACAATCATAATATTGCATCAACCTTTAAAGGATAGATCCTAATCCCCTCCTTAGATATGATAAATCCCAATAAATGACCGGCCCCAACACAAAAGATTCACTTTTTAGGATTCAACCGAATTTGATAGCAACGCCATCGTTCAAAGACCAAACATAGATGATTTGGATGATCCACCCTCAAACGAGAGTGAGTACTGAAATCACCTAGATAAAATTTGATAATACGTTTTAGTTCATGGAAGGCGAAGGTCATGGCACATTGGAAAGTAGCTTTGATGTTTTTAACATTGAAAGGCATTTTCTGGTATGTGAAGGTACCTCAAGGACATATGAATGCAATCTTATGTTGATCCTCATGTTTAATATGGATTTGGTTGTATCCTGAAAAGTCGTCCATAAATGAGAAAACCTCACTTCTTGCACACTCATCCAAAATCTGATCAATGCATGGTGTGGGGAAATTGTCCTTCGGACAAGCCTTATTTAGGTCTCTAAAGTCAGTACATACATGGATGGTCCCCTGCTTCTTATCAACATGAATGGGGTTGTATACCCATTCAGTTAAGGGATCCAGATAGATGAATCCAATGTTGAGCAACTTCTTTATCTCAACCTTAATAGAAGGCACTTTATGGGGGTTCATCGCAGGTAAGCATTGTCAAACAGGTTTAGAATTTGGTTAAGTTTTGATTTCATGTTCAACAATGCGGGGATCAATCCCTAAAATTTCATTGTATGACCAAGCAAGGATATCATGAATTTTTTTAAAGAGCTCGCTGTACATTTTGATTTCATCAGGTAAACAATCAACACCGATGTAAATATTCTCAATTTTACTAGGAATCCAAGAAATGTTGATAGGAATAGTTGGAGATAAGTTCGCCATGTTACCTTCCTCATATATTCCATGAGTACCTAATGGGATCACAGGATGACCAACATTGTCACTTGAGTTCATCCTAAATTCATCACACTCGATCCATTCGAGCTCCAAGAGGAAGTAAGATCGATGATGCATCTCCTCCCAAGGTTGTTCTGGACTAGTCATGGCCTTGATAATCGATTTGTCTAAAGAAAAAGTGTCATTAAGGAAATCATGTGAGCACGATGACGCAATTGACCAAGCAGGAAGTGCAAAAATATCCTCCTCTTCCATCTGCAAAGAGGAAGGACCAGGGTCCATAATAGGATCAAGTATGGCTTGATAAGTGGTCTCTACTGCAAACAACAACATTTCCACCCTGGTAGGTATAGTGTCTTCATCCGAATTACTCAGAGAAGAGAGAGTTCATGGGTCATCCAAATACATTGTGCGAAATGGGACCGGACTCAAAGATGATGAAACACCACCAGGAGTAGAACTAATAACTAAAATTGGTGCTGAAATATTAAAAGTTCCCATCAATGACGGATACATTCTGATGCCAACATTCTTAGTTGACATCTGAGAATTATTAATGGCCAGGATAGTAGGTCCTGACAATGTAGATGAACTAGAATTATCGAATGACAATTGATCGATCATCACAATATTGTCCTCGAAAGGGAAGCACACGACACAAAATATGGAGGATATAATCACTTTCATAGTGTAAATCCATTTATGACCAGTAAACAATTGTATTCAAGGGGCACATCAACCACCTCAACATAGACTGACATGGTCTTCCCTCTAAACTGGACTTGAAGGGAAGGAATAATTCCATACGGTTTGAACGAATGTCTATCAAATGTTGTTATCATAGTCATAGATTTGGACAACATGAGAGAGCCAAGGCCTTTCCAACAAGCCAAAGACATCACGAAGGTCGCAACAACTTCATCAACAACTGTGTGTTTAATAATGTTATTCAAACATTCCACATTGACTTAAAAAACTCAATGGTAAGGAAAGCGAGGCTGAACATCATGAGTCTCAAATCTAACCATAGTGGAGCCATTAGGGTGAGGTACTCCAAGAGAAACTAACAACAGTCTTCTCTGTGAAGGACAAGTATGAAGTACTTCAAGAGCCAACATCGCACAAGGAGTCTAGCCCAAATCCTCAAGGATGGAATAATGTTGGGCAGCTCGGGATGAGGATTGTTCCCCAAACACTTTAAGACTCCTTTTGGTATTTCGTGTATAGCTTCCTTCAAGTTTATCAACCTGAACGAGTCATGACATTAGTAGTTGGTTTGTGACATACCATAGTCTCATGAACGAGTCATGACATTAGTAGTTGACATCATGTTGATATAATCATGACCACCTTCCACGTTTGAAATGTTTTGATGCCCACCATAACTACTTTCGGTGGCTGAAGTCCTCGAATCCATATTATGATCATAAGGCAGAGGGTCAATCAACACAGCTGGGATCTGTGCAATGAACTTTGAGGCATATTCAATACGAGGGCACAAGTAGGTGAGATGGTACCCCCCACAAATATTGCAAGGGAATTTGAACTTTCGCTTAGTTTTTTCGTACCCCCCAACATTATCATCGTTCTTTTCATCATTTTGATTCTCCTTTCTATTCCCACCCTATTTGTTATTTCTTCCATTTTTTCTATCTCGTCTGGGATATTGGTTACCCTTCTGGTATGAAAAATGCACATAAAGTACATCCTTCGATTGGGTGGGAATGGATGAGGTCGTAGCCTGTCCTACCGCAGACAGGTTAATAGACAAAATTTTCATTTAAGTTGTAAACTAGTCCACGACTTTCGTACTTACAGAGCCAACAATGCCATCGACATGCGGCCCAGGTTTGAACTTAGGATCAATGTTTAACCCCTGCCGACCAAGGATAATATCATAAATAATCCTAGATTGATTGTAAATAAAATCTAACAGTTGAGCTCTAACAATAGTCTGCTCCTCAGTAGTCACTCCAAACATAGAAACATCCTTCAGAATATATAGTAATAAATACTTCAGGAACCATTCCAATAAAAATTCAAGTGGAATATTGGCCTTGATCAGCCTCTTTCACCTACACCATTCTTGAATGTGATTATAAATATGGGTGGCCTTATCTTTCCAAATTGTCGACAAGAGATCAGTACTGATAGCTACAAGTGGTTGAGAAAAAACAAGGCTAAATCGTTGAAAGTATGATATGTGCCCCTAGGCAGCTCTATATACCATTTCACGGGAGAACCTATGAGGGTGCATTGAAACAGTCGTACATGAACATAATCATGGTTCAATGAATTCAAAGAGTACCACATGTGGAATGTAGTGACATGATCACCAAGGTCCTCACCATTCTTTCCCTCAATCTTCAGAATATTTGAAGGAAGTTTGGCGGGAACTACCAGTAAGGGTTCATCATCCTATTATTTTTGTTAAGGGTTCATTAAAGCATCCAACCCCTTGGGTCATTAACACATTGGGAAACCTCACCTCACCTATTCAGACAACTTGTTGGTATTGTAAATATAGCTTAACCGATTCCAACTTACTCGACTTAATATTAGTCGAAGCGATGTCCATAAATCATTGTTTGGATAGCTACGAGATTTGGAGAATAATGTGAAGAGGATAGAGCCTTCACCCATCTCCATTTTCCTTTATAAAATATTTATGATCCTCATTTCCCTGTTTTGGTCTTTGCTCACATAACCTATCAATACGTCCTCATTTGACTGAACTTGATATTATAGCTCCTCAACTAACAATTTTTTTTTCACATAGTTTCTTCAGTTTTTGTTAATTTTTTGTGTGAAGGGAATCCATACTCAGCTTGGTGTCATATGTTAGTACACTCTAGATCATGGATGAATTTACAAGATTGCAAGCATTGGTTAATCACTATGGAATTTTCACTCTATATTTTCTTACCTGGAATAACCGATATGATGGAATTGAAGCCTCCGTGCATGCTTATTCCACTTTTAACTAACTTGTATTTTTTAGTGTCCATGTTCATTTTTGTATATAATCTTTGTTAACCCAGAAAAGTGAAGTAGTTCATAAATGTGAAAGGTCTACTATAGGAGAAGATATTCATGGAAATGATGTTCATGCTATTTTTTGCAATCAATTTTGTCATGCATTAGTAAATTAAGTGTCTTATGTCCATGATATATTGAGTAAATTCGTTGTCATTGGTCATGATAGATTGGTTGTAGTTATTTTCTTTTCATGGTTTAAGCATTCGTTAATTCATTTTAGATATATTTTGTGTATGATATTCTCATGAGTTTTATAATAACCATTTTAAGTGGCTTCATGGCAAACTTTGGTGGCAGCTTTCTATCAATTGCAATGTATTTGGGAACCACCGTTGTATAACTCTATATTCTGGATTGTTGTCTCTGGAGTTCTTATCTGCATACAATTCAACGATTGAAATTATAAGTTTTATACTTAATGAAAATTGCGTCATTTTGAACCCTTGGAATACAATTTCGATCTGTACCCTACACGAAATAGGTGAAGATCCTATTCGTTTGAAGTCATTGTAAATTTTTATATTTACTATGGAGCAAGGTTCATATAGCTCAAATTATGTCAAAATTTATTCGTACCATGTTTGAGGAAATGCATATTGTCTTGAGCTTCCCATTAGTCACAAGATAAAGTGAATTATTTCTTTGTCACATCTTACTTTCTATGTTTAGATTGCACAATGATGTGATTTATGTGATATGTTTTATGCGATTAATGATGTGATTTATTTGGTTGGATGAAGCAACCTGCATACATTTTGTAGCAATATTATCAAACATGAAAACTATATCCTTTTTGGCATGCTCCAAATTATTCCAATTATGTGTCTCTCTATCGAGGAAAACCATACAATGTGAACACACCTTTTCCACCTTCGTTTGAGATTATTAATTTGGGGTATGCTATAGCTACATGAAGAAGATATCTATAGGTATAACCAATGAGACTCATTAGAAATGCAATGCAAAGCTATGCCATACGCTTTGGAATAAAATGGGAACCCTATGACTAGACAAATATGATGGATTAGTTGTATTTTTTCTAAATGGGTTGATGTAATATAGATGTAATTGTTGATTCAATGCATATTACACTATAAGATGAAGGCTTAATTGGAATTAGTATTCCATGATTCCCTTGGAATCAATGTACTATAAAACATCCCAGCCTTAGGTATGTTTTATAGTATTTGATTACACATCCATCCAAGTATGATTCTTATGACACATGTTTGTAGATGCTACTTATTTTAATGGGTTAATCTTTTTTAACATAATTTTTCCCATAAAATGTAAAACATAATCAAGATGAAAGTGGTAGAACACCATGTTTTTGCAATATTTGAAAGACTTGAATGGAAGCATATATAAAGTAAGTTATTTATTGTGTTGATGATAGAAAGCACATATAGTGGATGTGTATATCATTTAAAAAAAAATTGGCAATTACAAAGAGTTTCTGTTGTCGTGCATCATCAAAATATATAAAGTTTGAAACAAATCAGTCCTGTGCCATTACTTTTGTCGGGGGTCCCATTTATCATGGGCAGGGTGAGAATCTCTTTTGAAACAAAATTGATCAGACAAGTTTGGTACTGGCATCATTGGATGTCTATGGATAGAATGTTTAAAAGAATGACGGTTCCATCACCCTTTTGTCATAGTTTCTCTTAAATTAAGTTATGTTTCTTCCACATAACAACACTTACATTCTCACTGAATCGTTGTTTCTACTAGGAAATAAATCTTATCTTGTTCCTTCAATATGTTTGTCGATTAATGGAAGGAATTTCTTGAAGCAGAAATAAAATTGAATAAATGTTGGGTATTAGTCTAGTTGTTGAGATGGAGAAGGCTATTTGGGGCTCCTTACTCTCTGGATAACAGGCGTTGTGAAGAGAAATGAGCCTATAACTCAACCCATTCATCCACAATGCAACTAAGATTTCATGCCAAGAACATAAGTTTTAATATTTTAAAATTCCACTTATTTTGTTGGTGGTTTCTGATATATTAGCAAGGGTTATATGATGTATTAGTAATGATATCTGGATATAAAAAATAAAGAAGATAATAATTTGTTTGATATATACTAACAAATTCCACATATAAAGAAAAAAGAGGATAGTAGATGGAAATAAAGATATTGAAACATGTTCAATTTTCACCATTATAACAACATGCACTACAACAAACTGTGGAATTAGTGTTCCATTTTAGCGTCTCTTTTTAGTGTAATTTTTTTTACATTGAGTGGTCAAACTAGACACTAAATGGGACGCGTCATGGACAAAACTTAAAGCGTCCCAAAAAACCTCTTTTTTTGCTTCCTAAATAGTATCCTTTATGACGTCCAAAATAGTGTCTCTTTTTTCGCTTCCAGAATAGTGTCCAACTTTGCTTCCTAAACAACGTCAAGGTTTGCTTCTAGAATAGCGTCCAAATTTTCTTCCTAAACAACGTCAAGGTTTGCTTCCAGAATAGCGTCCAACTTTGCTTCCTAAACAACGTCGAGGTTTGCTTCCTAAATAACGTCATATTTTGCTTCCTAGCAAGTGTCCGCTTTTGCTTCTTAAATGACACCCCTGTTGGCGCCATATTTGCATCCTTAATAGCACCATGTTAGCATCCAATATTGCATCCAGTTTTTCTACCACTTTAGCATCCCATTTTGCACCATGTTTTACTTCCAAATATGTGCTAATTTTCGCTTCCAAATTTGCACCAATTTTTGCTTCCTTTTTTGCATCCTGTTTTGCTACCAAAATGACGCCAAATTATTCTTCTATTGTTGTACCATATTTTTCTTCCTATGTAGCGCCATGTTTTGCATCCAAAGTAACGTCTTATTTTGCTACCATATCGACACCATGTTTGGCTTCATCATTAGCGCCATGTGTTGCATCATTTTTAATGCCTAGTTTCACATCTCTCATGTTTTGGTCTCTAATTTAGTCGTTTTTAGTAATTTTATATACAAGTTTTGGTGTTTTTTTTAGTCACCTATCTCTTATTTTTTGATTAATAATTTAGTTGTTTTTAACCGATATTATAATATCATTAGGGCATGGAGGAATCGAACCGCCAACCTCCTGCTTGTAAGGTAGGCGCTCTTCCATTGAGCTAGAACCCTTTAAGAAATTGAGAACCTAACTTACATAGTCCTCTGTAATGGTAAAAAGGATCAATACACAGCTTTGAGTATCTAATGGACGACAAAGGATGCTATATTGTATTATCATCAACATGGGATTGATTACATTCCTTGGTTCTCTATATATCATTTTCCTATGATTGTAAAGTTTCTATCATTACAGTACCAACATCTGCAGCTTGTGAGGAAGTAACATCACCTTTTTCCCGTGATCTGGTGGTATCATGGGCCTAATCTGATCGAGTGTCATCAACTGGTTGAGACCTCTATAACTAAGAAACAAAATTATCCTCAATTCCTAATTCTATTGTAGTGCCACTCATTCCTCTAAGTTGTTGACTATCATCAACCCATCTACTCAAACGATTTATTGGTTGCCCACTTCGAAGTGTTCAGTAAATAGAATCCAAATGGGACAGAGCTGAAGTACTTTCAATATTACTCTCTACTACAACCCTATCATTCTTTGCAATCATAGACACATTACATTATATATGTCCTTAAACTAATAATTCTAAAGTTCGAATCCAAGAAAAACAATTTATAATCTACTAGATGTTCAACGACCAGAAATTTTAAAAATTACATACTACTCAACGAAAAAATGATCTAAATGGGGTAGATGGTCTAATGAGAGATGGATGTTGAAATGTCTTTCCACAATCATTAATCCTTCCTATAAGATTATAGATAGAGGTAGTACTTCCCTATCGTCGATTTTCCCCAAAAATGTTTTCAATAGGCATCATATGAAATGGATCAAACAGAAAACCACCTTCAGCTCAACCAAGCTAAGTTTGAGATAACAAGAGCTAAGTTTGAGATAAAAGTATGAGGACTCAACCTTCCACTTATATTTTGATTTAAAGCAGCTACAATATCTTGTCAAATTTATGAGTCCATATCTACCTGAAGCGTATGAGGATCCTTAAGAATATGACAAACAATAGTTGATTCAACACTGTTAAACCTTGAAAATAAGCAACTAGTAGGAAAGATGAGCAAAGAAACCAATCCACCTCTTTCAAGGAAAAACAATGCTATGGCATGCACCCTTTTTAGCCTTGCACATAGTTGGAGAAGATCTTGTACAACAGTTGAGGTAAGATAAGAATAACACTGAACCATTTTTCTAGAATAGATATATGTCTGGGTTAACTAATTGGCAACATTGCTTATTTGTTATTGACCATTAGTACTGCAGAATTATTTATAGTTCTACTCTGGACAATAACAATAATTTTGACCAAAATTTAATTTAGTCCACTTTAGGTACATCTTCAAAATATGTTAGTGGAACGGACATGCTTAATTTTATGCCATAATAGCAGGCCATTATTATAGCCAAAAAACAGTCTGTAAAAGCATACAAAAACTACCACTTACATCATATCGAGTAGCACGACCTTGGCGAAAGATCTGAAGCAAGTGATCTGTAACAGAAGTAGGAAATGAAAGAACAACTACTTCATATGTATCTTCCACAGTTGGAACCTTGAATACAACATTAAATAAGTTTAACATTAGACATAAAATAATTCACATTTTGGTATTACCCAAAACAAATTTACAATATACCATCAGCAAAACGAATGAAAAGCCAAAAATAAAGTTTCAAAGTAATTCCACACATGAATGCATGAAAATACCCTGTCACCTGAATAAGACAATTTGGCATATTAGAATCATGGATTCACTTCCTTGGAAAATGTATAGATTTTGATGATTCTTTTACATGGTCACTAAAAAAGATATAATGAAAAATGCAAGGTATAAAAGATAAAGCACCAAAATTAAAAGATTGATAAAAAAACAAAAAATAACAGGCAACATTAATCGAAAGAAGTTTTTATAATGTCAACAGTGCTAAGGATGACAGCTATAAGAATAAAGGGTGTTATGATAAAGGGGAAAAATGCGAATAGAAATGATTCAAACAGAAATTTACAAATGAGAATAGAAATGATTCAAAGTAATTCACTGGAAATCGAAATTACAAATGGAATAAAAAAAGGGGCAAGTTAAACCTATCATCCTCTAAATTGATAGGTGATTGTCAGGATGAGATTATATTGGCTTGCAACTTATAAGTTACTAATCACACATCAAGTGAAAACAATGATTTTTCTGGGGGGTAGCACATCTCATGCAACCATCAATCTTGTTTTATGTGATTGTTAGAGAAAACCAACAATATTTGTGTTGATGATTCTAATAAATAACGAACTTAATAAATAAATAAATTACTATCTGCAAAATATTTACATCATCTGTCAAAAGGAATTACAGAACGCGCTGAGTAGTGGACAAACCCAACAGGCATATTACTCTTTCTAGATATTGCAACTCTTTCCAATTGTATCCATACCAACAAATTGGGGGAATAGTAAATAACATAATTCTACACATTGGTTCAATATATGATTATCACAATAGCTAACAGAATAAATATTTCATGCTAGGATTTTGATACAACGAGGAAAACAATACCTTTCCAAAGGGCTCAAAATGTTTTCTTAAGAATTCCTCATTGGCATTAATTTGGAAGATTTCCAATAAATGCAATTTTTATCTGTATTAAAGCACACATCATAAACAAGCAGCGAAAGATATTTCAAAGGTATTTGCTCAGAACCTACTAAAATATAACTACAAATAACAAATTTAGAAAGCAAAAACTCCAATAATGTGCCTTTCAAGTACAAACAAATCCACACAAAAACAAACAAGTTACCTTTGCCATTTCATCAAGATCAAGCTTTGAATCAATTTGAGCCTAGTCCACTATGGGATGTCATTTACCTCCAAGCATAAAGTCTTGTTTGCTCCCTACTCGACGTGCACGAGCTGCAACCTATGATGGAATTTCCCAATGGACCAGATCAAATTGGGAGGATGTTGAGATTGGGCTTGATTCTTATTTGAGAAGCCCTTCTTTCTTGGTCAAGAGAGACATTTCAACTAAGGTGATTGACTAGAGATGAAATGACAACAAGATGAGTTGTTTCTAATGATACTAATTTCTGGAGATGCTTTCTAATGAATATGATATATGTAGATATTTTCTAATGATAATGATATCTGGAGATATATTCTACTAATACATATCTGAACAAGTTCAATGTATCATATATCATTTCCAAGATTGCAATATGTATGAAACCAATTTGCAATTGGAATGGTATTTATAAGAAATACAATCAAATATGAATGACTGAATTTTTTTATGTAACTGGATTATCTAAATACCAACTCTTGATTTCTATAGCAGTATGACTAGATTGAAAAATGGTAGGTATCATACAACAAACATTCAAAAATATAATGAACAGTTCAATCATATGCAAACCAAGAAAACACATCCCCTACAAAACTGCATTCCTGCTTTGATATACATATTATAAGAGGACATAACTTGAGAATTATAATGTTTAAGCTTAGTCTGATGTCATATATTCATAACATCTAAATTATTGATTGGAATTTGGAAAAGCTAAACCTGTCAAGCTACTATTATGATTAGTACTGTAATTGTCAGAAAATTGCAAATAAATTGTGACAATGTACAAAATGTCGTTACAGAGATCCTTACCTTCCACATCTGGAAATCTCATCTTATATTAGGTTCAAAATAGATAAGTTAGAGTTAAGGCGAGTTGTAAGTTCATCTTGGTATGGAAATAAGTTCATCAAAGATTAATACCAATCAAGTATGCTTGGGATTCACTAGATTATGACAAACTGACATCTCTCAAGCAGGCTTCAAATTCCTTTGAACAAAACCATGGGAAAGAGACAAAGTTCAATGGAAAATTACAATGTAAGCCAAGATTGCAGCAGAATGTGAAAAATTGTGCTTCTGAGAATAAAGATAAATATTTCATGACCTAGACTCAACAGAAAAGTGCAGATGAGAGGAAAATGAAATAAAAAATAAAAAAATAAAAACAGGGAAAGGAGAGACAAGCAGATCACAACAACCAAGAAGTGATAGACAGAGAAGAGTCCATCTAATCCAAAAGCAAGATGATACAATGATGACAATAAGCCTATATTTATAGATGGGTTGTTTGAATAAAAGTCTAAATACATGGAATCAAAACGAATAGTTGGAAACCACCAAGCAAAAGCAGAGATCAAAACCAAGGGACAACCTTACGCTAATTGACTTAAGCTTGATTACCCCTAAATGGTATTTTACGACTATCAAAATACTTAAACTACAACTTTATTATATAATATTTGGCTTACATTCATAATAGCCCAATTATATAGTGTTTAAGACAAAATTTATTGTCCAGGGACACAATAATCAGATAAGTTGCTTCACTTTTACTCTTGTACATACCTTATAGTAAATAAACTTCTCATTCAAGAACCATTTGAACAAGTCATAACCAATGTTGAAAAAATCAACTCGGTGAACAACTCAGCCTGGTTAGTGTAAGAGTTCAACTCAAACTCACTAAAAATTTGACAAAAGCTCAAAAAATAGAAATGGTTCAAAGTGAGGGGGTTTATTTTCATTTTTGGCAGTTATATTTGATTTCAATAAGGTTTTCCATCTTCGCCTGCAAATTGGATCTGTTGGGTAGTAAATAGCCCACAAGTTTCTCATAGACAGGCTCTAACCCATGGGTACTCACAAGTCTGGCTCATTTATGGTTAGTTTGACTTGTGAACAAGTTAACTCATCTCAGCTCAGTAGTAAGGCCGAGCATAGATTGACTTGGGATTACTCAGAAAATGATGATTTTTTCAACAATGGTCATAACAAGATTATAGCCAATTATGCAATTTTTAGCTAAATGAATGCCATACTCGATAAACCATGAACAATGTAGCTCATTCAATAACCAATTCAAAAGTTGAATACATCATAATTTCATACATTCACAACTTAAAGTGATGAAATTATCACAAATTACAATGCTGCTATCTTTAAACATGAATAAACTGTCAATTGATTGTTGGACTATTTACCAAACAACCATCGGCATCTCTCCTTGAATGCCACACTAAGCTAAGGGACATGTTATTACAAGTGCACATGCCTCACACATTATCTCTTCCTTTATCTCCCAGTTATATCCATTATTGTTTCTAGTGATTGCTAAGAAAAATAATGGTAGAAGAAGGTAGACAAAACTTCATGAAAACCTCCCTGATGTGCACATGTGATGCAACACTACCTTTGGGGTTTTGGCCATCTTGTATCAAACAAATTTTTTTTCTTTCATATTCCACCTTAGTTATTTGTTGTTCCTGTTTTGTTTATAGATTAATGCAATTAGGTGGATTTGATTACTTGAATGACCATGGAAGGCATTTCTTGAGCAGGAACCTTCACTTCCATACCTTACTGATGGGCATGCATTTTCCAAAACATGGTGTGCATTTCTCAGGGACAGGACTCAGGTCACAGCAGCAATAAAGAGGTGTGAGAGGGAATGACTTTTTTGGCTATGTATGAAATGAAACTAAGAGTGGGAGGCGGCAGAAGTGTGAGAGACGATAAATGTGCAGGTTTAGACCCTGCTGCGAATGTAAAAAATTTCCAGAGGCATTTTTAAACCCTCTACGATTTTAATAGTTGGTGTAAAACACCTTGTTTGTATAGATATTAACCCCCCCCCACAATATATATATATATATATATATATATATATAT